>CAJGYO010000014.1:83712340-84061273 GCA_904845875.1 Miscanthus lutarioriparius | reverse complement strand
CTGGCAGGAAAGCAGCATCTTGACGTTTTTGTGCCCATGAGAATCTGTATGGCCCATATGCATTCAGAGTTAGAATAGACAGTTAACTAGCTGAATGCTCATAGTGAACACATATGTCCATCATCAGAAACTAAGAACATTCTACCGGGTTAACTAGCTGAATGCTGGATACTCATGTATTGTTTGAAAAGGAGAGAGAAATAATGACTTACAGAGCCCCTGCACCTACTGGAGCAATTGACTTGAAGAATGACATTGCAGTTGTTGATATACCATTTGCGGTGCCTCTTTGTTCTTGGCACTGGAATTTAGTTTCAGATATATTACATTGTTTTGTTTGATTTGTGTAAGCATACTATCCCAAAAATAAATGATTCACTTGAGTTCATACGTACCACAGCATTATTCTGTAGAAGGGAAATTCCTGTGTTGACAGTGATCTGTATATGTTGCAAAATAAGATTATGTAGACTTAAATACTATTAAATTATGGAAAACTACTTCTATTCATTTGCCACTACTTTGGCTTAGTTGTTCAGAAAGTTATCATTTATTAATTTGAACTATAAAGAAACAATTGAAAGAAAAAAGGCTTACCGCAAGAGCACTTCTCATCATGGCAGCAGAATAAAGAGCAAATGAAAGTTTCACTCCCGATAGGTATGTCATAAAGGGATAAGTTGCAAGAACAAGTATAGACACAGCCTGCAACACCATAGTTGAAATTTAAGCTATGATCATAAATATACTTTTTTTTTTTTAAAAACACAATAGGTTTTTAAAAGACACAATAGGTGACAACTCACAGATGCAATGCACGTGATGAGTTCACTGCTCCAAGAATTTTATGAACCCAGCGATAAATGATAAGCTGGTATACTAGAAGACTGGCACCTGAAATGTAGGGAGGAAATTAAGCCCCAGTTATAAAGAAAATGAAAGGAGAAATCCATATCAGTGTCTATACATGCACACACGCACACCGTACTGCAAAAATCCGCCTTCAAGATTCAGGAACAAATAAAATTCACCTATGAGCCAGAGGGCAGACGGATGGAATACCTGCCATAGCAAAAACCTGACCAATATCTTCAGTTGAGAAGCTAAGGCCGCCATACTTCCGATCGCTCACAGCCCACAAGGAAAGTATCTAGTATTGAAAGATGTACATTACAAGATGAAATTAAGTAGTTAAAGCAGTACTAGACAGACAAGATGTTTCAACTCATGAGGAATATAGGCTTACTGAAATATCATTTAAAATTTAAAACACCCCACTGAGTAGCAATATACTAAGTAAGACAGGGATTCTGAGAGACTGATTTTTTTACCTCACTATATGCTGTGTCATGAAGACTAAAAAATGCAGTAAGGTAGCATAGTTGATATCCAAGGCCTGTTCTGGAGCAAACTCTTCTTCTTGCGAGGTGGATCCCAATAACCCTCTTCTGATGACAATGCTTTAAATATTTTGGTATCCATTTCGGGAACTTTATGTTTATGTATAGTCTCCTGTAATACAGTCACAATAATATTTGTAATAATAATAGCTTAACAGTGTGTCTTGAATGAAGTTAAGTAAATACTATTTATTGTTTTGTCAGTGTAGCATAGAATACATGGCAAGCATATTTTTTACAAAAATGACACTAGTCCACTTCAGTAGTTGACATCTTGGGCAGAGCACTCATGCTGCATGTTATGTTTATTGTTTGGGGAAAAAAACTATAGCAACAACAGAGTCTTTCAGTCCCAAACAAGTTGGGGTAGACTAAAGTTGAAATCTACTAAGAGCCTCAAGTCATGGTTTAGGCACTTCAATAGCTGCTTTCAAGTACTCCTATTCAAACATAGATCTCTAGGTATATCCCAAGTTTTCAAATATCTTTTATATTCCCTTCCCCATATCAATTTATGGTCTTCCTCTACCTTCCCTCGTATTATTAGCTTGGCTTAGGACTCCACAATGCACTTTGGTGCCTCTGAAGGTCTCCTTTGAACATGGCCAAACCACCTCAACCGATGTTGGACAAGCTTTTCTTCAATTGGTGCTACCTCTAGGCGATCACGTATATCATCGTTCGAACTCGGTCCATTCTTGTGTGACCGCAAATCCATCGCAACGAAACAAAAAAAAACTATAGCACACAAAGGCAAAAATGTAACAGATACTAGTGTTAGTGTTTCCTAAAGGAAATTTAAATGATCAGAGCTTTGGTTAGGTTAAAGTGTTACATACCGGAAGCCATTCACAGCTTATGAGGACAATTGTAGCAAATGCTGATACACTTAGACAGGGTAAAAGATATGGAAATCTGCAAAATCCAATTAATTGAGCTATGATAATCTGCAATGTGCACCATTAATTCCTAGCAATTTGTAATTCCTTAATAGACAATATGTGCTGTGCTTGAACGATTTACCTGCCAAAGACAGAATCTTTGGAAAATATGTGAGGATATTTCTCAGTTGGCTGTGAAAAAAAGGATACTGCAGTAAGAAAATGAGATATTTTTCTTTTATTTTATTTTCTTTTTGAACTGGTACCTGTGAAAGGTAACCTCCAAGAGCTGGACCCACAATAAGACCCAAAGCCCATGCCGTGTTCACCTATGATTGAAGTACACTCAGTTGGACAAATCTTCAAAATGAAAGAGTTATGTGGGTAAACAGTAAAGAGCTTGGTTGATGAGATTACAATTGAGAGTCCAAGTGCCTGATGTTCGGTTTGACAAACTTCAACGCAATATGCCTGAAATGGTTAATAAATGTAACCTCTAATTTAGCATACTTGTTTTATAATTTTAAACACATGAGTTGCAATCTAGATGACTTTATTGGAACTGGTAATTTAGAAGTACCTTTATTGGGGCAAGCAGGCCATTTAGAGCACCCAGCACAAGTCTTGTAGTAATTGCCATCCAATACGTTGTACTTAGACCAAATAATGTGTTAAATATGACCCTACAGAACGCATGCATGTGGGTAGATGAAACTGAGTCTTTCTGCATCAATATAGAAATCCAAATCCTAGATGATCTGACACTTGGAATTTCTGTAATACATACACAGACAAGATTGAAAATGCGATGACAGGCTTCCGTCCAATACGGTCTGCGAGAATGCCCCAGAAAATTGAAGAAAAGCCTCTGCCCACCATGTATGATGCAGCTACAATTAATTGGAAACAGTGGCATAAGTATTTCACCTTTTACTTTATTTTCTACAATATTTGTACTCCATTTTCGGAGCATATATTTGCCTAAAATTGTAAATCGATTATGAGGCGAAAACCATACCAAGAAAACCAGCATAAAATCCAATATCTTCCTCTGTTTTAGCAATGTGGAAGTCCCTTACCTGTATGAAATTAAAAGTGGGAAAAGAGAGATCACTAATGAGCAATGAGCATAAGCTAGACAACATAATGATCCATTTAAGTTAATTATGGCATTAGGTTGAGTGACTTCAGACTGAGGAAACTGCTTGGCTGTGGAAATATAATATCCTCACAACAAAATGCACATGCATATGTTTGCAAAGACCCAAGCCTAGCTAGACTGGAACACATTCAGTGTAGCATATAGTTCTACATTAATGACTAGATAAGAGGACATGACATACCATGAAATACAGGAAGGGGAAGAGGCACGTGATTGGCAAAGCTGAAAAAAAGGCACAAAGGGAAAAAACAAAACTTTTGTCAGAGCCAGATCTGAGAACGCCGCAACGTTCTCGATCGATCGATCGATGGAGTAAAAAGTAGTAAAGCACATGCAGGTAGGATGATGCAGAGATCAGAAAGGTAGGCAGGCATGTTCGTTATTAGTCTCAACGTGAACAAGCTGGCTAATGTTGGACGCTCTCACTACAAGATACTGAATAGTTGCTGCACAATCTTTTGTTTCAGAAATTCCCTCTTCGTCTTCAGTAAAAGCAACACCATGGGCTCCTGTTGGGAGCCTCATCCAGCTAGCTCCTGTGACTCTGAGTCTAATATACATGCCTGAACGTGATGTTGGATCTCAGGTGGAATATAATGCAGACAAGTTTTCTGACGGATTAATGAAGTATGCTGAGTTTCAGCCTTTGCTTTTTCGCTATGAACAGCTATCTCACTGATGTTATATATTAGTATTATTCCGCTGGAAGCATCAGATCAAGACTGAAGGTGGTGGAGGAGCAGCTACGAGCCTACGACGACATGGGTCCTACCTCTAGTGTTTTTGGATCTTGGCACTGGTACTTGGCAACATTCTATACATGCATATGCATGCATGTTAGCCGTTTGAGTTCCTGTCATAGGTGGGGCACATACATGCTGGCATCCCACCTTTTGTTTCTTCCGTCGTCCATGTCTCCAGCGACGCTCATCTCCGTCGCCGGCGGACCAGCGAGCGGCCGGGGGAGGCATTCTCTGACGACCGAACTAGCTCAACGGCCCAGATCGCTTGAAGCGGATTTTCGCCGGCAACCGATTTTCGTGCTTCTGGTTGGCTTCTCCAACTTCTCCTCTGCTTCTCCCAAATTCTGAGAAGCAAATATATACCCAGCTTCTGCTTCTTCTTCCCGATTCTTTTCTGGCCCCCTTCTCTCTCTCGTTACTCTCTCGATACATCATACATGCACAGCAACAGCTATAGTGCTGGCACAGCAGAAACCAAGCCCGCTTGTGTTGTGTCAGCGCAAGTCATCAACTAGGTGTGAATTTTGTGATACAGGTAAGTTGTCTGAATGTAAATCTGCATGTCTAGTGAAGAACTAAACCAAATCCCCAGTTGATGACCAGATGGCATTATACTGTTTGAATTGAATGCAAATGCACTATCACTAATGCTGCAGAAGCATGTCTGTCAGTCTGTCACTGTCAGTCACTCAGTTGTTGGTGAGTAGAGATGGATGGAGGTGCATGCATGCAACAGACGGGTACGTACCTGAGGCGAGGGAGGTGACGCCGACGAAGAACAACTCCTTGTAGGGGATCCTCCCGTTGCTGCTCGCCTTCCGCCGCTCCATCGCGCACCCGGGGCAACCCTCCACCGCCGGCGCCGGCACCGGCACCAGCAGCGGCGCTTTTTCCTCACTGTCCATCTCGATGCCTTCTTCTTCTGCTTCCGGTCGTCACCTGGCCTGCTAGCTCTGCTCAAAAACCAACACCACACACTGATCTCACGGAAGCAGCTCAGCCACTGAAGCTGTCTCTCGGCGCTCCTCTATATGTTATATGCTCTGCTGTGCCTGTATTGCCGTCCTTATGTTCTGTTCCATTCCAACAACCGTCCGATCGATCTATTGCACGACGCCTAGCTAAGTTCCAACTTCTCAAGATCATTAAACGAGATCTGATCAGCTGAAAAAAAAACTAGCTAGTCTCCTTTCATTTTTCTTTCTTTCTTTCTTTGGAGCGAACGAATGCAAGTCTTTGGCCTTGTTTAGATACACTCAAAATTCCAAGTTTTTTCACTCTCTCTCCATCACATCAATTTTTAGCCGTTTGCATGGAGCATTAAATGTAGGTAAAAAAAATAACTAATTGCACAGTTTAGTTGAAAATCACGAGATGAATCTTTGAGCTTAGTTGGTCCACAATTGGACAATATTTACCAAATAAGACGAAAGCGCTACTATTCATCAGGTTGAAATTTTTTTCAATCTAAACAAGGCCTTTGTCTACAAACAAGAAAATGCATCCGCAATTGTATTGTATTTATATATGACGGAACGGCCAGTTCAGTGTTCAGTCAATCAGTCACAATATATTAGTAAGAAGAACAAAGAAAATCAAATCAGACCAGATGAGCACGTACGGCAGAAATGTGACTAATCTACTGTACCTAAATAGGTGGTTACCCCGCTAATAGATTCCTCTGCAATTTCAAGAACACTAATGCTCCACCACAGACGTCCGTTCCGCGTCGGCCAGTCCGGACGCGGCTAGCTAGACTACGGACTGACCCATAGACATGCTTCCCTCGTTGGCATACACGATTTCTTCAAAAAATAATAATAAAAAAGAGAGCGACATCTTATCTTCCCTATTCGCATCGGCTCCACCGCACCGCCCGTCCTTTGGCCGTGTACGCACGAGCTCTGCTAGCGCCCGCGTCCGCACGTGCGCCATCGCCGTCCACATACGCACGAGCGTTGAGCGCCACCGCTAGCCGCGTACGCACGAGCTCCACCGGCTGCACTGCCCCCCCCCCCCTGTCGTGGTGAGGGAGACCGCTGCCACCTCCACCACCGGGGTCGGACACCTGGTTGGTGGTCAGGAAGACCTCCGCCTCCGTCTGCCCAGCTCGCTGAGGCCGGGTGTGGAGCTCGCCCACGGACATCTCACGCGCGCCTACCCAGTTCGCCGTGGCCGGGGCGGAAGTCGCCCGCGTGCAACCCGCGACGGCCGGGATAGAACTCCACATGCCGACGAGGTTCCATTCTCTCAAGCAGTAAGGAGATGTTGTGCTGAAATTGCATGTTGCAAGCGTCTATTTCAAGTGTTTCAGATGCATGTTGCAAATATTTTATATCGATGTTGTAAAAGTAGATCGGAATGTTGCACATGTTGCAATGGTGTTTTCAAGCGTATGTCCCAAATGTCTCATCTGTTTCAGACGTATGTTGCAAGTGTTTCATCTGATGTTACAAAAGTAGATCTAAACGTGGCATATACATGCATGCTGAAAAAAACGTATGTTGCAAGTGTTTTATCTGGATGTTGTATATGTTTTGCAATGGCTACAAACGTGTTTTCCTGGTGTGCCAGTATGTTGCAAGTGTTTTATCTGGATGTTGTATATGTTTTGCAATGGCTACAAACGTGTTTTCCTGGTGTGCCAGACATATGTTTCAAGTGTTTTAATTGTTTCGGACGTATGTTGCAAGTGCTTTATCTAAATGTTGCAAAAGTAGATCCTGGTATTACACATGTTGCAGTGGGACCCATTTGCAGCAGCCACTTGCTGCAGTTGTTGGGCCCGCCTGCATGCGCGTGGGTGTGGAGGGACGCCATGGTACGGGAACGGGCACGGGACACGAAGCGCACAGGGCCATGGTACGGGCACGGGACATGAAATGGCGTGGGCCACGGTGCGGGTGCGGGAGATGGTGTGAACGCGGGACATGGAGTGGCACGAGCCCCCACGTGAAGGAGGCGCAGTATGAGCGCGAAAGCGTCCAACGCCCGATCTGTATGTGTGGACATCCGGGTGCTAGAGGTTCCGTTTGAAGAAACCCAAGGGCTTGCTTGTCTCCCACACCTGCCCACCCATGAGCGCACCTCAGTCTGTTCGCTTCACACCGTCCTTCTGCGAGCACCCGTCCGCATGCAGTGGCGGAGCTTGTCAAATTCAACGTCTAGGGCCACTACGTAAGTAAGCAAACCATCCACTGATCCACACTATGCCATATAACGACGAGAGACGTGGTGATAGACAACAAATTTTAAACATAACCGCAAAATTTAGCCATTTAGGTGATATTTTAATTCCACGCCTAAATTAATAATGCGCTTTATGAAAACATTAATGCACACAAAGTCTTACCACATTATAGTGATTCATAATATATAGCTTTTTTTTTCTAAAAAGATTGCTCATTAGACAAACCAATTTATATCTTCATAATAAGAATAAGTATGATCCAATTTTATCAAAATTTGAATAAAAATTGTGAAGCAAAGTTAATATTATATACGGAGTAGTATCTAATTTTGATCTCTCTTCATTTCATATTTTCTTGTAGACAAAAAACTGACGCGGCGGAAAGCACTAGCCAGCCGACAAGGATTGTCAGTTTTCCATTTGATATTGCTATAGTTAAGATTATATTTTATACATGTGTGATTAATTAGCTGGGTGCGGCCGTGTGGGGCTCCCACCGTCGGGCCTCGCGCTGTCAGGGCACCCAGCTCGGATGCGTCAGCTGCGCCCCTGCGCCAGGCCGGCGCTGGTGCGGCTCGCAACGCACCGAGGCACCGAGCACGGAGCTCCAGCTGTGTTTGTGCGCCAGCCACCGGTGCCGGGAGGCTGGCTGGAGGCGGCTACCAGCTGGCGCGAGGACGGAGCACGGAGGGCGACGGAGACAAGCAAGTTTGCAGGCTGATGGCGATGAAAGACTGGGCCTCGCGCCTAGCACTGGTGCTTTGTTGCAGGCGGGCCGACTAGGCCACCTCTTAAAAACTATTACCGGGCCATGAAAAATTAAACAGCATAAAAGGGTAGGCCCAAATCCGCCCATGTCCGCATGTTCTCTAGCTTTTAGTGTCGCAACCTACAATAAGAGTATTTCTTTTGCCAAACTCTGAGACAATATAGTTTCATTTAGATTATGGTTTATTTACAAGTTACAATTAGTCGATCATGCTGTTTAGCAAGACTGGGAATACTTAGATGGCTATACAAACACCATGTGTGTATATACATTGGAAATATCATGGAGGGACATGGCTGAATTCTTGTATTGTACGTGCACTATACTGTGTAACACAGTAGATGGGATTATAGTTCCCTCACATTGCATAAGAAAATAGATACCCCAATGGTTATCCGATATCGATCCATCCACAATAAAACACCTTCAGTAGTAGAGATGAAGCATGAAGGCCAACTTCAGGAGGTTTGCTCTGGAATGGCTAGAAATGGCTTGAATGTCCAAATGAGCTCAACAAAGATGACAATGTCCAGAAGGAAGAACACCATCTGATCACCTGTGTATGTACATAACAAATAATGCAATGATAAATTGAATGGTCGATGTAAAAGATCATAACTGATTATGTTCTTTTATCACAATATAACATTATTAATTCTTTTCTGTTAGCTGTTTGGACATCGACGTGGTCTATAAATACATAGTATCGATAATAAATAAGTAGAATGGCTTCGAAAGTATATATGAGTTTCCTTACATATCTAGTAATATCATGTTTTTTTAGCAAACCATAGTACTTTTGTGTATCTTAGTAGTCAATCCATAAAATTTGACCATATTTAATATATAGTGACATTTATTTGAAAATGAAGCTAGTATTGTGATAATTCTTAAGGACCATCTACTCATTCATGTCTTGGGCTGGATACAAAAACATAGAATATAAGGCATAATTTCAGAACAATCTTGATTCTTTGTTTGTTCCTTTTGACATATTAGTGTATATATATACTAGATGCCACATGGGCAAATTTTCTAGAACAAACAAATGGTTCTTCATGGTGGAACAACACAATCAGAAGTGATTGGGTTTTAAGTAGAAGTCAAGTACTAGAGATATACAACTCAAATAATAAGCATCCAAAGAATGGATCAAGGTATATTATATGACAACGTGACAAGTTAAAAACAAAATCAAAGTTCAACTAGCTTTTATCTGGCTCATGGAAATATAATGTAGCACTCCTCTAGAATAATTCTTGTGAATCACTATACAAAAATAAGTGAGGTTTTCATGAAATGGTTTCTCAATTATGGTTTCATGAAAAAAGCAAATATAGTTTTAAGAAGTTTGATCTTTTTGTCATATTGCATTGTTACCTGGAAAGAGGAAAGCATGTTGGCGTTTTTTGTGCCCATGAAAATCTGCATTAATATATCACTTTGATGTCAACTAATCCTTGACATACATCAGTTCAACATCGCATTTAATTTAGGGCAATAATCATTTCTGCATATATTCAAGGATGGTTCTATATCTAATAGCATGTCGTGAACTGCATATCATCAACATGTGCACCTCACTTCTAGAGTAATTTGATCAAACACAATACTGAAGCCTCCAATTAATTTAATACATTTATTGACAAGCTAAAATGTCAGTGGACATGTCGTGTGCATGTACTTGAGTGCAACCTTTCATAATAACCGACATCCCAAGATAAAAGGGAGATGAACCATTGTTAGCTTTAAAACATTATCATGGGAGAAAGAGATGTAACAAGGTGACAATCTATGAATGGTAGATACTCCTATAACTTTGGACAAAATAACAATACCTTTTTCTTATCAAACATATAATTTTTTTCACCCCATTAGTTTGTATGGAATTAATACTACAAGTTTTTTTTTCTATTAATGTGTATTCCTGTTGGAATGTAAAGCCAAAACTTGCAATATGCGAATCAGGTGCTTCTAACAACTTAAACTATGAAGAAAGATTGTAAGGTATACTGAAAAAATACCGAAAAGGAAAACTCCATTCATGTGATCTTGAAACTTCCAAAATATATTTGAAACTTAGTTCTTGCAAAAGGTGGCAACAAAAATTTACTTACACAATACCAGCTCCTGCTGGGGCAAATGCCTTGAAAAAGGACATTAACGTAGTTGCTAAGCCATTTGCAGTTGCTCTTTGCTCTTGAGGCTGTTAGTCCGTATAATGGGGTATTTTTAAAGTTTGCATATATAGGAAAGTTTACTTAAATTTAAATAAAATGTTAAGGAACATACCACTGAATTATTCTGAAGAATAAAAGAGCATGTCACAATAGTAACCTAAAATGTATACAACAAACTAATGTTATATGATTTGATAAAACATGTAGCTAATTCTGTTTTTTGTTGCCTCCATTTACAATAAGAAACATAACGTAGAACATCATAAATATCTGTGAATGCAAAACACGTACTCCCACTAATTTTCTCTTTATCAGTATGAATCATATTAATACTTTATCATTACTATGTCTATCATATAAGAACTCACACAATCTTTAACATATTAAAGTTAAATTTTTAGAAATGAACTATTTATATCATTAAGATTCATAAGTTTTATGTGATACTAATATTTTCAGCAAAAGAAACAACTAATGAAAATAATTAAATATATATAAACCATATCTTGGTTATAATGTAAAGAGAAATAGAACAAGCATGTATTGTAATATCAATTGATGCTTCATGTATGCATGTTGTAACACCTCACGGTGTTACGAGCTCGCTTAGCTCTCGAGGTTAAGGCCTCCGGGGGGTTAGCAAAGCAAGTTTTCGGGCTAACAAGTTAAAAACGCATATGATAGGAAAAATAAATTTGCAAATGAAAACAAAATACGACAGGTGTATAGCGCTTAGGTAGAAATGATGAGCAAATGGGGTAGATAACTTTTTGTAACTTTAGATGGTTGATATAAAAAAATGTGTGTTGAATGAGAAGCTATTACACCACTCATGGATATCAAGTAGGGTTTAAAGCTAATTTTTATTGAACAAAAATACTATGAAACTTATACATGGCACTGAAATAAAGTTCGGAGTAGGAACCTTGTAGATAGCAATGAAATACTCATGGTGGGAAAATGACTTTGCTAGCTAACATTTCTACTAGCATATAAATGCAACTTGGAAATCAAGTTTAGTCAAGACTTGAGAGATTTTCAAGTTTGAAAATAGTGCGACAATGCTATGTTAGCCAATTAATTCCGCGCAGTTTAGCTAGACAGTGGTGCCATGTTTCAGCTCTTGTTGGTAGCTCGAGGCACCCTCCTTGGCATGGTGTAGGTAGTTTGGTTCCGAACTCGATGGTTTAGTTTTTAGGGATGATTTAAAATTCGTGCACGACATCCCCTTGGGCTGGCCGATCCCGTGTGCGCGGTCACCATGCTCGGGTGAGTGGCGTCGCGTGGGGGTGCTCGCACCGTCACCTACGCGCACCACGTGTGACCCTGCCGGTGGCGGTCTCGTCGCCGTCGTGCTGTGCGTTGGGCCGAGTCGGTCGCAACCATCTCGTGTCGAGCCGTGCCTTGGCCTCGGGTGCACACACACGCTGCGCCGTGGGCCAGTCTCGGCTGCTGCCGATCGCACGCGCGGGGCTAGGCAGGCTACAACCGCGTTTCACAAGGCCGTGCTAGGCCGCGGGATCGCGGTGGCGTGGCCGTCGTGCGCGCATTGCCGATCAGGAGGTGCCAAGCCAGGCGCCCGCTGCACCATGCAATTCACCTGCCTGCCTAAGCACTCCTGCCCTGTTATCTCATCGCACTGCTGCTTGTCACGGACTCGCTGGACTCCTGCAGTGTCGTTGCATCGGCCCCGCACGACCACTGCGTTACTACTGATTGTCCGTGTCCTGCCATGAGTCGAGCCGTCCCATCTCGGTGTCCCACAGCAAGGTCCCTCTGAACCTCACCGAGCGGATGCTCCCATTCATTTAATGTAGCCTTGGTCGAGGTTGTTCGGGCCTTGTAGCCGCTGCTCTGTCTGTCTTGCCGCCACCGGAGCCACGCAGCTTTGCAACTTCATGCGTGGTTGTGGTTTCTCCATCGATTCAGCACTCCTGCAGCTTGGTAGGGCATCCAGCTAGCTGACCCAATTGTACCTAGGCGCCGGTGAACTTGGGAGGTGGCCAATTTGGCGTTTCGGTCATCGCCGGCCATGGGCGCCGTCGCAGCCAAGGGGTTTGGGGGTAAGTCCCACTCCGTGGGGAATGAACCTAATTGATGGTGTTTCTAGGCTGGTGTTGATTCCCTCGATTCGGTGCTCGCTTCCTTTTATCCAGACGTGCGTCGTCGACGTGCTGACGCGCCGGTGTCGGCCTCGGAACGCCGCCGCGCGGTGCGGGCATACGTGGCCAGGGTGTAACAGAACCGACCAAATCATAAGAACGTAAGTACAAAAACAATCACCGAAGCGATCAAATTCCTGTACTTAAGCTCCCATAATCCTGGTAGTCCGAAAATCACGAAGGATTTCAACCAACTCTCGACATATAAACCAAGACCGTAGTGATTCAACACAACACATCATCCGTTACAACATTTCATAAGTAGCATTCGGATTACATCCATCAGAGTGCGAATAAAATATTACAAACCAGGTTCAAATTTGCGGAAGCAACATAGTTTAGTACATAACTTCATAGTTTCAAATACATTGCCAAGTCTGAGTCATGTCCCACAAAAGCATTATCAGGTACGAGAACTAGTAGAGACCGCGCCCAACGGCCTAGTCTTCATCCCCAGCTGGGAGAAGGCAGTACTTGCAGCAACCAAAGTAGAACTGGTCATCTACAACAGGTGGGAGATAAACCCTGAGTACGAGAAGGTACTCAGCTAGACTTATCCGTCAAAACTAAAAATAAAAGACACCAAGGATCATGCAAGGCTTTTCAGGTGGGCTAGCTTGACACTGTTGCATAAAAGAGCTTATGATTATAGTAACCAATTTAAACTTAGCATCAAGCTTATCATTATTTACCTGTCCACTAGATTAGCACCTGTACTAGAGCACTCACTTATTAGGAGCAAACAATATTAACCATAGCAGGTATAATAAGGCTGTCATCATCATATCATTAATTTTGAACCATTATGTTATTTAGTGTATCTACATTGGAGATAAGCCCATCAAGTTCTCACTAACCGGGAGAGACAGCGACTCGAATCGAATTACAACTCAGCTGAGGGGGTATTCCTAACTCTCACCCTGGCATACTTAGCAAAGGTAGTTGTGGGTTACCTTTGGTACAACTCAGGAACCAAATTCGCGGGTTCGATCAGCGCCAGCACTCTCAGGGATTACCCTTCTGCCAGGATGACCAGGACTTTTAAATCACCTGCCCTTGGACTCACGCCTACGGCTCCCTTCCGAGGCGCACTTTATACTTATCGACTCCCGGCCTGAGGTGAGCTACTCGGCTTCGCGATCGGTCTTCAGACACGGCCAACTAAGAGAGAGGCATGCGTTCAACATGAACAGGAAAGGCTCCAAGAATCAGTCCTTAAGCGACACAGACGGAGTCACTGCAAACCGGCAAACCTCCGTCCGGTCTTCATTTCATATTAAGACTGGTTCTTTTCCATGATAGCAAATATAGCCAACCATGCCATATGTATCTTCCTATATCTCGCAGGTGACAGGAAATCACCTGACTTCTACCGTGTTTAAGCAGGGCTAAGCACTACACGAGCCTGAGCTACATAGGATTCAGGGTATCAATATCTGGACAAGGATTGGATAACCAATGCAGCAAATGTTTTCATCCAACACCTAAACTTAATGCAACAATATATGTAAGAATACTGTAACTGCATTTCAGAAATTAGGAGGCTTAATATGCTTCGGGGCTTGCCTTTCACAAAGTTGCAAGGACGGTGATTCGGGCACTCAACGACGACCTCGTCTGGCACTTCTCCTGAAGGCTGCACCTCCTGAACCTCCGGTGTCGGCTGCTGCTGCTCGCTCGGTTCCTCGAATTCCAGCAGTGTTACTCCCTCCGATACACCTATTGCATGTCGATGCACAAGATAAATATCATGGATGCATAAGGAATGACATGATGCTCATGATGGGTGAATCACAGTAAGTGTTTACGAAAGCATCACTGGACACTCGTTTACCGAGTAAGACTAGCCCTATTCAAATCACTTTAAAACAGGTATCTAATTTAACTTGAAGAACAAGATCAACTTACCTAACTTGCATAACCTAAGATAAAGATGCTCATCTTCAGTTAAAGGCCTAACACCTAGGAACATTACCACAAACTTAGAAATAGTAAAGGCATACATAAATCAACATTTAAAGTTTCATATGCACACAAGTAGTCCCTTAATTCAATCACACCAAGAGTTATACAAATCCAAATGACTTGCATGAGGACATTCTGGAAAGCTTATGAAATTCTCTACAAATCATTTGTAAACATCAAAGCATGATTCTTAAGTTAACCAAATCGAATTCTAGTAAACCTAGAATCTGTCCAGAAATGACAGGGTTACTAAATTAATTATTTAATGATGATGCAAAAGCATAATTGGACCAACCCAAGTTTACCAACATGTTTTTCCTACCCAAGAAACATCAGAAAGTATAGTGCCACCTTCTAAATAAATTATTTAATATCCTTTTCCAATTTATTTAGTTAATTAGGTGATTAAAGCAATATATAGTAAAACTATTCATAAAAATCTACAAAATTTACAGTAGCTATCTCATGCTTCACCTAGACTACCATAAAAATTTCAAAGCCATTGAGCAAGCAGAACTTGCTGTATCCAAAATAACAGGTGGCATGCCTATTTTTAGCATAATTAGGAAACCCTAATGAAAAGTGTCAAGCAATAGATTTCACATTTTTCTTAGCATCATTCTAGCATAAGAACCTTACTCACCAAATTTTACCTATACTGGATCTATAGAAAAATTATGAAAATTCACACAAGATCCATCCATTAATAAAAAGAAATTCTATAACTCAAAAACTATGCATGCACTAGCTCTAAAATTTTAACCAGAGATTCTACTAAGCAATAATAGATTACCCACAAAATTTCATCATTTTTGGACCACAGAAACTCAAGATAAAATTCAAACAAGTTTGCATGTATCCAAAACACATTTCAAAGTCCTATTTAATTTATCCGAATTTCTAAAACATGTGCTCATATAATATTTTTATTAAATACTAGACATGACCAGGAACTTAACAAAATTGGAACCATAACATTTGGATCTACCAAACTTGAGTTACACATTTTTGAATCTATACCCAAAACTGTGAAAAACAATTAAACAAAACAAAATGGAAAAACCTACACACTCATCGGGCCATTAAGGAAATGGCGGTTCATTGAGCAATGCCATGCTGCCTGACAACGGCGCGGCCCACGCTGGGCTCCCGCCTCAGCCGCGGCGACTGACGAGAGGGGCAGCGCCAGGCCGAGAGAAAGCAGGGGGAGAAGAACAGGCGGCGAAGCTCATCGCGGTGACCTCTCCGGTGAAACCATCGACGCTTCATTGTGTTCGCGCTTTACTCGCGGCGCACCTAGTGGAACCATCTATTGAAGCTATCGTCGCTGGTAAGGGTAATGGCGACAGCCATGGTGGCGCACGGCCGCGGCTTGACCGGCTCCGACGAAACTACGGCGCTAGGGCTCGAATGGGTGACCCTACGAGCATCAGTGGCATGCACTGGTCCTAGCGCAAGGCAGAGGAGGGATGGCAAGGGCGCGAGGAGAGCTAGCCGCGTGGAGCGCTAACTCCGGCGAGGCCCGACAAGGCGGTGGTGGGAAAAAACGGCGATTTCATCCTTACCAAGGCGAAATTGGCACGACGGTGGGGTGGAGGAGGTAGAGGGAAACACGGCGAGGCTCTGGGTGAGCTGGGCGACGTGTTTTTGCCAGGACGCGGGAGCTAGGCGAGGGCGAAGGTCCGGCTGGCAATGGCGAACGGCTTGATCTTCTTGCTACCGTGGGAGGCGAGATGAGAAATGGAGCGGCGACTTCGGTTAAGGTGGCTGGGTGCTTCATGACACGGCTGGCCTTGCTAGGCGTGCGCCACAAGGCGGCTATGGCTTGGCTTTCAGCGATCGGCGACGGGTGGCGTCACGCGGTGGTGAAAATCTGAACCTGTCGAAACACCGTAGCACGCCATTCAGTCGATTTGATCAGCCTGACAGCGCGACTTCAACGCATTATCCTGACTAATCTGTTGCTCGTTTGCAAAAACAGTGTACATGAAAATTGTAGGCCTACCATCCATCTACCATTTATTTTCAAGGACCATCATCTAATTCGCCATGGATCAGAAGTTAAATGAAGCCCAAGTTGGCCTGATCCAACTGAAAATGCAGTTTAAGACTTAGACAAATTTTTTAGTGAAATCAGCATGGACATCTGACTTGTGGGCCTTGTTTGAACATGTTCTAGCCATTTTCATGAGATGGTCATATTGAGACTTTTGTTCCTTGATAAATTGGCTACAATTTTGGTAAAGAGTGCACAGCCATGAAAGGTCTCTAAGTTGGTCTTTTGAATCAGTCAAACTGTGAGACTCTGGAGTCAATTCAAGTCAAACCTCCACTTGAGGGCATTTTGGTCATTTTGATCTTAATGAACAATGTCCCAACAAGTAACCTAAGTGTAGTTAAGGTGTAATAGACCATGATCAACCACTTTACAAAATTGTTATACCACTTCTAAAGATCACATGTGATAAAGCAATTAAAACAAGCAATTCATTCATATGTTTCAATTCCATGTTTCACATGTTTCATGACCTTGTGGTTATTTTATACTTGTCATATTACTACCATGTTAGCATGTTTCAAAGTATGAGAATTTCATGTTACATTCACATGTTGCACTACTACCATTCTAAGCAATCAAGCATGAAACACACACAATTGAAAATGTTGCATATGCATGTTTCAGTAACAATGACATGTTGAGATAGATGATGCACATGTTTATGAAATAAAATGAAATTAGTGGAAGCCAAACACCTAGGGTGTTACACAGGGTTCCTCGATCGCCCTCCTCCTCAGCAGATTGCGCGGCTGGTTTCATGGTAATCCCCTTCTGCTTCCCCAAAGTCTCCATCATTTCGCTAGCTCTTAGTTTCATCGGAACAGGCACGCCACCGTGGAGGTTACTCCGTCAGCATGGACAACGCGTAGAAGTCATCGTTTAGCTTCTGGTCGCCGCTCAGGGTCCCGCACTAGCTCCACGTTGGTCGTCGGCCTAGTGGGTGCGTAAATGTGGCTCGCGGTGAGCCGGCATGGCCCGACGGTGTCGGCCGGAGCCGCGCCGCCATGCGCAGAGGTATCGGGGACCGGCTCAACGTGAAGATGGGTTTGTTGGGGTGCTCATTACATAGAGTTTCTCTAGTGCAATAGTACGTAGTGGCGCCGCGTAATATCCGGTCAGGCCAGGGGCTATTTTGCTAAAACACGGGCGCGTGCACGGGCTCCCCCATCTTGGGCCCTTCTTTGCTACGCATGCTACACAAGGCTCTCTGAATGGGTCATTGGGCCAAATTTGTCCATCATCCTTTTCTTTTTCTAAAGGGGTTTTCCAAATTAGTTTCTATGGTGAAATTGTAAATTCAAGATAAATTTGTGTAGATGTCTAAAAATTATGAAATCAATTTTGTTAGGTTCCTAAAATCATGACCTATCTGCTAATGTATTTTGTTCACTTAGTTTCATAGAATTTTCAAGAGTAGACTAATTAATTTAAAGCACTTAGTAATGTTAAAACATAAACTTGTAAGAATTATTGTGATGAATTGGTAGTAGCATTGGCTCTGAAATTTTATAGTAGATTCCTAACATTATTAAGTGCTCATGTAAAATTTTTTGTAGCTTCTAAATAATTAGTTTGTTGAGGTAACTCATGTGCCTTAGTTTATACATATAGTAAGTAAAAGAAAATAAAGAAACACCTTGGGATTTTATAGCTAAAACACTGTGGGAAATTAGCGCATCGTTAAACAACGTGGATATGTGGCCTAGTACATTAGTCATTAAGACCGACTCGTTAGCTAGTAGTGTAATTATATTTTAGAGTTGTGATTATCGTGATTATTTATATTTCAGCGTCGTGTCCACGAATATCAAAATAGGCTGTGATGCACCATAAAGTCATCCTGGGGAAACAGGAGCAGCGGAAACATGGATGGTTGTGTCACGACGATGGAATGCTAATCTTTTAGTTATATCTTACCCAGGCAAGCCCCGATGCATAACCCATATTATTCTGCACTTTATTTTATGCTTGTGCATTAAGTTTAAGGAGTTGAATGAAACCCACTTGCATATATATATATCCTTATCCTATGAGTTTTACTAGTATGACATGATCGTGTATATTGCTATGCTATCGGACTCCGGTAGAAGTCAAGTGATTGCCTGTCACTCGCGAGAGATAGAAAAGATATTATTGTTGTTATTATATTACTATCACAAAGAAAATATATGAATGATAATTGGAGACCGGGCGGAATGTTACTTGGATCTAGACTTGGTTTGGCATTCGAGCGAGCCTCGGATTGCGCTTGTTCCACCTATGTCGGTTAAGGACCGTCCATTGCATGGGATTCTAGTCAGGTCACAGACTTATTATCCTAAGCACATACTTGTTTATGGGAGCAGGGAAGGCTCGTTGCTCTCTTATCGTGGGTTCCGGCTCTTTTCGGATCGACTGATTGGAGGCGAGGATGGTGGAGGTCTAAGCACCACACTGAGTTCGGGACTTAGGTGTGGGGGCTTAGAGTCCAAGTTTGGACGGAGGCCTGGACCCCTTGACAGGAGAGTGATGGGTTGGTTCTGCTTGTGCCTGTGTAACACCTCTGGTGTTACGAGCTCGCTTAGCACCAAGATTTAGACCTAAGAGGATTTACCAAAATGATTTTCTCGGATTTTAAAATTTAACTTGTGTTTAAAAGTGTCATTTTGGCGAGTTATATGGAACAACGGGTTTATTAGTTCCTAGATGTTTTGTTTCTACGAGTAGTATGACGTATGGACTAGTGTATGAAATGCGTAGTGGTTGAGATTAATTCGGTTTAGGCATATTAAAAATTACGACAAAAGCGCTAAAGGTTATTAGTTCTAGCTAAGTTATTATTCTCTCTACGTCAGAAACGATAGTAGACAATGCCATTTTGGCATCTAATTTCCAACAAAAATGGTTAAGCACTAGGCTATGTTTTTGCATGACTGGTTGCATCAAGAGGTGTACTTGAACATGGTGTAGGTTGTTGTTGGTCTGGAAGTCACGAGGCTCTCGTAAAATTTCCCCATTTTTGCTTTGAACATGTTAACCATGTTAGTGGTGCTCTCTCCGTGAACCGGCGTTATGCGTGACCAGTCTTTCTTGGCTCCTCTCTTCCCTTCTCGTTGATTTCATGTTACTGCTCCTCTCATCGCGTCGTGGTGCGTCGGTCCCACGTGGCGACTCGGTGTGCGCCTGCTGTTCCATTGCCATCGAGAGCATCCCGCCAAGTTCGAGTCATCCTGTCTATGCGCTTGTGTGACGATGGTGCTGCGTTCCCCCTGCTCTGAATCAATCATTTGATTTATTGTGTTACGTCACATTGCTCCTACCGACCACGTTGTGCCAAGCCGCCTGTGCCCTGCATGCACGGCCAGCGTTGATGTCCACGTGCGCTCTACACCCTGGCGCGGCCGTTTGCCTGAGTCACCGTCCTTCTCTCCCTCACTTGCGTCGTGTCTGAATTTAATGGGAGTGCTAGCTGAGCATGTGCAGCGGTGCAGCACATCTTTATGCACCATCGAGCCATCCAAGCTGCAGCAGACCTTTTTCTTCCTCGCCTACTCTCTCTTACTCTCCTAGTCTTGCCTCTGTCGCTTTTTCCTCCGCTCTGCTCGCCGCCTGCTTGCCTTACCATGCAAGAAGCCATGTTTGCACCCATCGTCCCTCGGTCTGTGCGTTCTCGTGCCAACCATCGTGGCGAGGATGCCCAAGTGGGCCATGCCGTACTAGTGCCGGTCTTTGTGCCGCTTCTCTTCCGCAGATGACGCCACGTCAAGATAAGGCCAAGCCGTGCTGCATCATCCTCTCACTCCCTCCTTTTCCTCTCGCCGCCAAGATCAACGCCGCCGCTCCCTCATCGCTCCTCCATGTGTAGCACATGCGCCTCCTTGCTCTTCCTCCAGCGCCATACCTCCCTGCCTTCCGACCGCCGTCGCCCGGCCACAGCACGCGCAAGCGCACCAAGCTCCAGCTCCTGCTCGCCCTCCCCCACGCGTGAGCCCCCGGTCTGCTCTGGACCGCTGTCCCACCCGCAACGCCCGCTGTGGCCACGCTCCCGTCGCCGGCCACCGCACACACGAGCGCGAGCATGCCCCCATGTTGCCACGCGCTCCATCTTTGTTGCCCGCTGTGCCCTGTAGAGCACTAGGGCGCCGTAGCAGGCTGCTGCCCCCACGGTCTCGCGCTGCTGTCGTGCGCACACTGGTGCCGGTGTTGTGCCACCCGTGCTGCCGTGTCCCGCTGCTGCGCCACCCCGTGTCGGTGTTGCTCGTCCAGCACGGCACCGTCTCGCCTCTCCGCGCCTCCCGCGGACGACCACGTCGGGGATAGAATCAAGGTTGCACTGTCGTGTTGTGCGCGCGTGGCCGTCGTGCGGTGCCCTACCTCGGTCCACGCCACGGCTAGGCCCGGGTCCGGCTGTGGTCTGTGCGCCTACCCGCTTACGTCCTGCCCGCATCGAGCCTCGTCGCCAACACCGAGCTAGCCTCTGGACGCCACCCACCAGCCAGCGGAATACTTCCCCCACTGCGTACTCTGTTTTGAGGTAGAAAAGGACTTGAATGCAAATAGAATATTTTACCGTGTTCACTTTGCAAAAACGCTAGACTCATAATTTTACAAATTAGGGAGTAGTTAATTTTAGGTAAGTATAGGGGCCTCGGCACAAATTGGTGCCACCGCCGTAGGGCTTCCCATCATGGGCCGGCCTACTCGCACTGGGCCGCCCGCGTCGTTACCGCGTGCCCCGTCGTTGCTGGGCCGCTGCCCGTGGCCTGCTCGCCGCCCGCGCCTGGGCCAAATGCGCACGCTGTGCGCCTAGGCCACGTGTCTGCGTGGGCCGGCCGTTCCGGCTGCTGGGCCACCGCGCCGCGTTGGGCCACGTGCGCCTGCGGGCCGAGTGTGGCCGCCCATGCCTTTTTCATGTTGTGATGTTTTGTTTTGTTAATTCAGTGCTCTTCGAAAATTGAAAATAAAGAGTAGAAAAATCAAAAAAATGCCAAACAAATTTTGTTAGTCTCCTAAAATTATGATCTATCTGCTAGTATATTTTGTTCACATAGTTTGATAATATTCTTGGAAGCTATATAATTAATTTGAGATACTTAATATTGAAAAAATATAAATTGTAGGAATTGTTGTGAGAAAATGGTGATAGTGTTGACTCTAAAATTTTTGCAGTAAATTACTAATATTATTAGCTGCTCACTGTAATTTTGTAGCTCCAGAATAATTAGTTTGCTAGATAGATAATGATGCCTTATTTCGAATAAAGATTAAATCGATATAATCTAAGAAAGAAACAACTTGGGTTTGTTTAACTAAAACATTTATTGGGAAATAACGTCTTATTCGATAACATGGATCTGTAGCCTAAGTACGGTCGTCGTTAGAACTAGCTCGTTAACTTGAAAGGCGTAAATCGTATTTTTACGAGTCACGGTTGTAGTTGATTAATTACGTCTTTGCATTGCATCGCATTGCATATCATAATAGGGATGTCGATGGATCGCTGAGTCATCGGGAGTTGCTGGAGAAATGGTACTTTTGGAGATCGTGTCGTTATGATGGAAAGCTAACTTCTGATTAAATCTTACCCAGGCAAGCCCTGGTGCATAACCTCTACTTTTCTGCACTTTAAATTATATTTGTGCATTAAGTTTTAAGGAGTTGAATGAAACCCACTTGCATATATATATATATATATCTTTATCCTATGAGTCTTACTAGTATGACAGGATCGTGTAGAATGCTATGCTACAGGACTCCGGTAGAAGTCGAGTGATTGCCTGTCACTCGCGAGAGATAGGAAATGTATTACTATATTATTATCACTTGGAAAATACAAATGGTGGAAATGATAAATGGTGATCGGGCAGGGATATGGTTTGGGTATTGGTGGATGTAAGAGGTTGTGTCTTGCGGCCAACGGGGCATGGTTTGGTTACACTGTTTTCCCTATCTGTGTCGGTTAAGGACGGTCGTTGCATTGGATGATAGACAACTCACAGACTTATTACCCCGAGCACATACTTGGGTATGGACGCAGGGAAGACTTGTTACTCTCTTGTCATGGGTTCTGGCTCTTTCTGGACCGACTGTCAGGGTGGTTTTTTAGGTATTGGAGGTCCTTGCACCGCACTGAGTCCGAGACTCAGGGGTGGGGGCTTGGAGTCCTAGTTTGGATGGGGACCTGGACCCCATGACTAGAGGGTAGTGGGTTGGTCCTGCTTGTGCATGGGGTAAAAGCGGGGCATGTGTTTTTGGGGTACCCAGCTAGGGGCATTGATTCACGAATCACCGGCGTTCTGGTACGACTTGTCTAAACTCTAGCACCATAGTAAGAACTGGAAGATGAAAGATGGTAAAAGGAAATATGATTGCTTACCACCAGCTTGAAAGTAGCACATGTGCTTACATAGAATGGTTAGTTAATAAACTAATGCGACTACTAATAAAAATCGAATATAAGGACGCACACTTAGTAATGCTTCCTACATATGCAATAAATCCAGAAGCCAGATAGCCTTACATATCATTGGAGTCTTTTCTTTCCTCCTGTCGGGTAAGTCTTGCTGAGTACAATTGAGTACTCAGGGTTTTATTTCCCCCTGTTGCAGGTGACAGGTGGAGGCTAGAGCTGACCTTGTGTGTGGATTTCTCCTGGTGGGCTCAGATAGGATTTCCTTTACGCTGCGATCATAGTTTTTATTTATACCTCTCATCAAATGTTTTTAAAAATAGAAGTTTTATAATCTGTTGTCATGATTTATTTATCAATGCTTCATCATGCCATGAATAGCTATTTATTTCCGCTATAATTCTGATCACATATTTATATTCCGATGTTTAATTAAATTGTTCATAACTCTAATAACATGATAATATTATGCTATTATCCACAATAAATATTATACTCTGATGTTGTATTAAAAGTGATGTAAGAAATGGTTTAAGAATGATGTAAGCTTTATTCTCTCATTTGTGATCTTGATGGAAAAATGTGGATTTTCGGGTTCTCCCTTAGGGTGTGCTCGATGAAACTACGTAATTTGGTGTCCTCCCTTTAGTACTTAGTGTCTAATGGGAGACGAGTACTCCTAGGAGGTATTAGATTAGGCGGTTCTACCACAGCCTAGGGTACAAGCGGGGCGTGTGTTTTGGGGTACCCAGCTGGGCACATTGATTCGCTAATCGCCGGGTAATCCGGTAGGACTTGTCTACAATTTAGCACCGTAGTAAGAACTGGAATAAGAAAGATGGTAAAATAGTTCTGATTGCTTACCACTTGCTTGAAAGTAGTAAAGGTGCTTACATAGAATGGTTAGTTAATGAACTAATGATGACTACTAATGAAATTGAATATAAGAACACACGTTTAGTAATGCTTTCTGCAGATGCAATAACCACAAGCCAGATAGCCTTGCATATCCTTGGAGTCTTTTCTTTCATCCTAACGGGTAAGTCTTGTAGAGTACAATTGAGTACTCAGGGTTTGTTCTACCCTGTTGCAGGTGCTAGGAACTTGTGGAGCTGACACTTGTGTGTGGAAACCTCCTAGAGGGTTCAGCGAGGATTTGCTTAACGTTGCGGGCATAGAGTTTATTTGAAACTTCCACCCAAAATGTTTTACAATGGGAAAACTTATAACATGTTATGATGTATATAAAGGATCATCATGTTGATGTTTAACTTGTCACACAATGATTTTATTTCCGCTGAAACTCTAATAACATGGTTATATTCCGCTGTTATAAACAATAAATATTATACTATGATGTTGCATGGAAAGTGATATAAGAAATGACTTAAGAATGTTGTAAGCTTTATTCTCTCATTTGTGATCCTAATGGAAAAATGTGGATTTTCATGTTCTCTCATGGGGTGTGCTCGACGAAACTGCCTAATGTAGCTCACCTTCGGGGTGCTTAGTGTCTAGTGGAAGACAAGCGCCTCCGTAAGTGTGTTATTTTGGGCGGTTCTGCCACAGGTGGTATCGGAACATAAATAAGGAAATAAAAGCTTCAAAATCCATTTCTAAACTAAAATTTGATAACCTATTTTTACATAAAGTTAGGGCCTTTGCATACAAAGTATATAAGTAGCCCTATTGTTATTGTTAAGTATTCGAAATAGGTTTAACTAGGTTCTCTCCGGAGGACTGACTCTCGCGTAGTATACGATCTTCAAGTTAGTAGCGCTAGTACTGCCTTAGTCGTCATGACCGTATGGTGGGTAGATGCGCCCTTCATAGATGTCACGCGCGTCGTATTGTGCACGACTAATTTGTTTCTGTTCAGAAGTTACTGCTGAATTGTGGCTTCGTGCTCCGCGTTCGCCTGTGGTTCACGCCTGCCATGATGCACGTCTCTCCATACTCTTTTCTGCGCTCTTGTCGGATCCTTGCCCTGTAGTCATACTAGTCATTAATGACCTCGGACATCGCTCGCCTTGAACGTGCGAAAAATTCGGTCGATTCATTTGTAGTGATCCCGCGTAGGAACCGTGGGTGATCTGCACAAGGACTCTTGACCGCGCCCGCCATTATAATGAGCTGGCCTAGCCATTGGTACCACCACCCGGTGCACTCCACTCGCCTAACTTTTCCTTTTTGAGCAAGCTTTTTGTTCAAACCTTTCTTGCAACCAACCACCAGGAATGGTAGGAGCCTAGGTTAGTAGTTACTGCCTGAACACTGAGGGTTTTTCCAAAATCCTGTATGCCACCCTACAAAAGCTCGGAGTCAAGGATCGTCCCGAGTATGAGGGTTGTGAGTATGAAAAGCATGGCACTGAGCGGTGTGAAGTTACCGTCTATATTGGAAAGAGTGAGGAGTTCCCGGCATCACTTGAAGCTCGGAATGTGACGCAAACCGAAGTTTCGCTTAGTCGACACCTACCCGGTTGTGTTCCAAAAATGCTTGATTTGAAAGTTGATGGACATAGATGACACACCACCAAAAGTTAATGGACTTACGGTGCATTTAACTCTTACTTTTATATTTGTATCTACCTCAGCCATACCAAAAGATAAACAAAAGTATCTCCTAAATCTAAATGTAAATACTATAAATACTAATATATGTTACTACATAAATAAATCAATATAAAGTATGGTACACTTATAGATTTCTAAATTATAGACTAGTACAATCCAGGAATTAAATAACCATAATGCTATGTTTCACCTGTATAGCAAGTAAACATGTATAAATTAAGATAAATATTTATTTTAATCGAATATAAAGCATAGAAAAATGTTAACTTAACAAACAATATAGCAATAATAACACCGATGGTTCACTTTAATTTATATTAATACTCCATGATAATAAAGTTGATAAGTTGTTATTTCAAAGAAGTTTATACATTTTGACTGCAATGTTATGTCATATCAACATTGGTAATTTTATTTTAAGCACTCTACGATATATAAAACAATACTACACATATAATCTTGTGATATAACAAACTCAACATGTTCAGTGCCTTAGTGCAAGATGAGGTTCAACTTAACATGGGAAAACATTACTAGGACCTAAATTCTTTTTAGTAATAAAATAAATTTTAAATAAGAAGACACTAAAGTTTCTACTTAACATGTGGAAAAAAACTCGATTAAAAATTGAAAATAAACTATAGATTGATGAAGTCACAGAAAGGGATGCAATAGTAGTTTATATAGTTAAAATTAGGTTTTAACTAAATACATATCATGCCAAAAATACTATAAATTCAAACTAGAGGTTCAAATAGAAAAAAGACATATCACGCAAAATGATCGAGTTGCCCTGGCCTCTCATTCTTTTTTTTTTGCCAGCGAGAACTATGAACATAAGGAGGATATTTAACTATTTGCCATTCAACTGTACTTCTTAAAATGCTAGTGTCTCATTTCTAAATTATAAGTTGTTTTGGCTTTTCTAAGCACATAGCTTATGCTATGTATCTAGACATAGTTTAATATCTAGGTATATAATAGAAGCTATGTATTTAGAAAAAATCAAAACGACTTATAATTTAGAATAGAGGGAGTAGTTTTAATTCATTAAAAAAAATTCTATCAGAGAGAGAATGTTAGTTAAATTTTTGCTATCTTTTGATGATGTGATATGACATATCGTGTCTACATGGCCAACATGGACAGAGCACGCAAAATGGTCAAGTTGCCTCGGTCTCCTGCTTTTCAAGCCTATTTGGTTCACAGCTTTAAAAAGCTGCTTGACCCAGGCAAAGTTCCGGGCCAGGCCTCAATCAAACATGTCCTTGCCGGCCTTCTAGCTCCGACCATGTCTTCTCTTCTACGATCTTATTCATGGGCTGCCGGACCGGGCTGGCCAGAAATCTGTCTCATACTACATGCTATATCACCTGGGAAAAAGTCCACATTACATCTCTCAACTTTTGCGAAAGTCTGCTTTTCCCCCTGAACTCTAAAACCGGGTATACCACCTCCCTAAACTTTGGAAACCGTTCGTTTTAGCTCCTGACGGGTTATAAGAGATTTTCAAAAACGGTTTTGTCTTTTTTTTTTATTTATTTCGGCTGAATCTTTGAAAAATCATAGTAAATTATAGAAAAATCATAAAATAAAAAATCTATTTTTTAGACTCCATTTGAACACAGTAAACATATAATATGGGATACTTTAGTACAAATTTTTTGCAGTAGCTTTAGATCTACGCTTTTATGTAATTAATTCATAGCTGCAGTAATTATGGTCCAATTGTGCTGAAACTTTCATGGTGGACTAATTTTTACTATAGTTCAAGCATACAATAATTAGTTCACCATAAAAATTTCACCATAATTGGACCATAGAAATTGCAGCTATGAATTAATTATAAAAAAGCATAGATCTATAGGTACAACAAAAAATTTGTACTAAAACATATCATATTATATATTCACTGTGTAGATCTACTCATGTGGAGTCCAATAAAATTGGATTTTCCATTTCATGATTTTTTTGTGATTTACTATGATTTTTCAAAGATTCGGCCGAAATAAATAAAAAATAAAAAGACAAAACTGCTTTTGAAAACCGCTTATAACTGGCCAGGGAGATAAAACGAACGGTTTTAAAAGTTCAGAGAGGTTGTTTACCTGGTTTTAGAGTTGAGGGAGGAAAAAACAGACTTTCACAAAATAATATAGATTTTTTCCTATCAGCTGCGCTGAGCATGCGCCGTCAAGGCCCTGGTTGAATGGGCCGATCGCGACGGCCATGGTCCCCACACCATTGGTAGTTGGTGCAAGTATTTCGATCAAGGTATTCCTGTATGTTAATTTGTTTTGGTAGATTTCTACCCTTTCTCATGTGCAATGTATTTGAACAAGGTATTCCTGTGTTAAACCTCTCAGCATAAGTATTTGAACAAGGTCTTTCTATGCGGAATCACACAATTTCTTATAGCAAATAAAATAATATGAAGACAGAAAAAAAGAAAGAAAGGAGAAGCGTCCAATGTCCATCATGTTTTGCGCTTCAACATGATGTTGGGTTGTGCTTTTCAGCCCATCACATCACATACCAGTGCCCACCTCGCTCTGGTCTCTGGAGGTCTGGAGCCATCGCTGAGCCGAGCTAACGTGGGCAGTGGGCTGGTTGATTCGCGTGGTGGGTCGAAAGGTTTAGTCCGAAACAGAAATTTACCGTTTAAGAAAACGAAAATTTGCCGAGGAAATATGTAACACTTGGTCACACGGAAGAGTCTCCACTTACTTCTGCTTCTAGTAATTTGGGATATTTGGAAAGAGATGAATTCATGCACATTTTAGCAAAAAGTCAAAAAGAGTCGTCAGCGCTAGACCTCGTCCAAAAGATCAAAGAGGCGAGGATTTGAGGGTTTTGGCTAGTGCAAAGTTTTTTATCGCATTTGATTGTGGGCGTCTAGTTTCCTTTCGTGTGTTACAATATGTGTTTTAGTTTTGTCGCCCTGTAGGTGGTCTTCTAGGGCCGTCTATTTCTATTTTCCTGCTATATTATTAATGGTGCACAGCCTCGTCCCTTAAAAAAATGTTTTGTATAAATAATTTAGCGTACTAATAATTAGTTGATGGCCAAGACTCATCAAGAGATTGTTGACATGCTTGTTTAGTTTGCAAAAACTCCAACATGCAAAAGAAAACGAAGGAAAATTCTTTAAGAAAATTTGTATGCAATTCTGCCATTTTATATCCTCAATATGTTTAAGGAAATTTGCTACATTACTTTTTTCATTTGAATTCATTGCAATATTCACTAAAATAAATATAAAATGATTGTATTAATTAGTCACTTGGTTACAAGTAACTTTGAAGCCAAGTGGTAAGAAAGGACTACGCCAGACCTAAGGCCTACTTATTCCTGAGATTTTTTTTTTGTGATTATATGATGCTAGCATTGATATGTACGGACCTTCTTATATAATTTTTTCTTCTCTGAATTTTCTTGATTTTTTCGTATTTTTTAAAGATGTTTCTATACTATATCAGCCAAGACTTTCCTATAATCCAAGACATGGTAGATGCACACCAGAGAAGCCGAGAGCCATCAGCGGACTAATTCATGCAATGCGTGCTTTATCTGACAACTTTGTTTATGCATAATCTATCTCCTCTGCAACTCCGTGCTTCCAAACAGACACAGGGAAATAACCCCGCATGTGAAATCTCCCCTCCGGGTGGAGATCGAGGGGATTAGCATGTCCAGTAAAATCCCTCCCCCTCGGTTTGCTTCCCTGGGTTAGTTCCCCCGAGCTGCCAAAGTAGCCGTAAGATGGTGAATTCTAACCCCGAGTCAAGCAGCCACCTCTAATAACTACTTCGCGTAGTAGCAAATGACAAGGCCAGCAACAAAGCAGATCTACAATACAACCATTGGTGTTCTATGGCATCAATGGCTTTGTACAAGTACTAGCGTAACACGTATGCATCATAGCAAAAATTTCCATTTAAGTTTAGCAAGACACTAGAGCTTGGTGACACCAATGGGAATTTTTTCTAGCTAGGTCCGCTCCTGGCTGGCAGACCTGCAATGCCGCCATCCCCGTGTTCCTACAACATCTGTCACAAATCAAAGCAGAGCGGATCTTTATTAAAAGTTAAACAAGTTTTCATGACACAGAAGACGGCATCTTTGTTTGGTACGTAGCCAGTACACTAGTTAATTAAAATGCATGTGCACCGAATTATGTGTTCTAACCAACTGATGGCCAGCTGCTGACGCTGTTATTTTTGTCATCAAGTGTATATTAATATATGAAACTCGATGAAGACCGTGGGATGCGCATGATTCCTTCGGTACCCTACAACGAGAAGAAGACTACTACGGCGAGGACAAACTAATAAATAAGAAGACTAGACCGACTTTTGGTTTATGTCAAAAACTAATGAAGAAGACTAGTTTAAGGATCAACTTGGCTTAATGAAAACAAAACGTAGTCCAGGAAATATATATGGGCCGCCTTAGAGTAATTGGGCCATATTCATGTAGTGGATGTGACAGCTGAGCCATGTGCCCAGCTCTCTGTCCCGTGGAGTTTTGTATTGAAGAATAATAGAAAATTGAATCTCACCCACCCAACCAGCCAGGTGCCTGAAGCATCATATGTTTGCCATCGTCCACGAGGAGCCCAGAACCGGAGACAGTACGTCCCTCTGAATAGAACCTGCAAACTCATTCCTTGTTAGCCAAATTAGCCAGCAAAGAGCAGCAGCCCCAGCCAATAAGGCTAAATTATGGTTTTTGTTCCTTAACTTCGACCACCTACCAAAAAGATGGTAAGATGATGGCTATGGCTAACTCATCAATAGCTTCATTTGTACTAGCTATTTGAGGTTGTCTATAAACTAGACTGAGCCTTGTTGTTTGTCTGGGATTCTTCCTTCTTCTCATTGTTCTGTTGTGCAATCATGTTTTTTTGAAAAAAAAATTATGGCAAAACAATTAAAACTCGTCTTCCTCGGCTCTCATGGTGTATGGTACGTATCCATAGCCATAGCCATGGCTGCAAAGCATGCATGCTGGGAAAGCTAGCTAGCACTTATGTGTTCTTGTTGTTCTCTCATCTTCATCCATATCATCTCTCGGTTAGCCCCGCGAGGGTAGGAGGCCGGCATGTCTGCTGCAATGCAACTGCGTCGCCATGACGACATTATTCGCTGAGCGATCGATCACGGTTCCATTCCAGGCTCCAGCCGTCGGAAGAACATTGATTTTCCATGCCACAGGCAGGAAACAGGAAACTTTTGGAGGAAACCAGAAACGAGAACATTGATTTTCCACGGCACGAACTCTTGCTTTTCATTGGCACCAAAACAGCCAACCAACCAGTGGAATTGGAGGAAAGCAGAAACTTTGGCATGACATTCATACCTGAGGGTACTTCGTACTTTTTCCACCGTAGTTTGATACCGTTAGAGCCAAATCTGATGAGAGTGGCATGGTGGGCAAAAAAAGGTTCGGACCAGTGACACATGTGTCCGCTTAACTTTTGTAATAACTGTTGACAACCAAAATTGTCCAAAAATGCAAAATGGGTTCCTCCATCATATTTCTATCATCAAGACAGCTAAAGAGCATACTTGGATCATCACATTTGGAGCCTGGCGAAGAAAACAGCTTTCGAGGACTGACCCAACCGAAATTGGCTCAACTGACTCCCAAATTCGGCTAAGCCGACTTCCCCAACTTTCTCAAATGCAAGAATGATATGCACCATTGCGTTTCTCTTGTCGAGTTGATTGGAAAACTTATATGGTTCCCTACGTTTAGAGTCCGGACAAATTAATTATGGATTTTGGAAGGAGTTTCGACTCCTTGAGGGATGAGGCCACCCCAACCTTATAAATATAAGGACCACGGCCGATTGAGGTGCCCAACACACGCAATCGATCAAAAATCAATATACTCTTTCCCTTTGTTGCTCTAAACTCTCTCCCAACCCCATCTTGTTGTTCATCGCTTGATCCGACGACCAAGGATGGCACCCTAGTCTTGCTCACTGACCTAGGGCAACCCGGCGACATCCTGGCCCCGACAGGGTCCCTCTCGGGCCAGAGCTTCGACGATTCATTTGCTATAGTTTACTCGAAAACTAGTCATTCTTTGTCACGCAAGCACGATTGGTTACCCTTTGGTGATTTGCTCGTAAACCTCTCTGTTCTTCTCCATGTTAGTGTGATATCCTCGCTACCCTTGGGCTTCAAACGGTCTCAACCTAAAAAAGTCACTAGGCCGATTCCCCAATTCGGCAACCGCCCTTGCTTGTTGAGCCGCTATCGACGGCCCATCACCGGCCCATGGGCCAATGCTATCGTCGAGCGGGAGCTCTCCTAAGTTCCGGGTCCTCCGCCCGGGGCGCCTTCCCTGGGACCTCTGCCTCCGTCGCCTATGTTGGTGAAGCCTTCGGCGCAGCCTCCAGGCCTTCCCGGACCGTGGCCTTCACTGCAGCCTCCAGGCCTTCCCGGACCATGGCCTTCGCCTTTACTGGTGGAGCCTTCGCCTCAGCCTCCAGGCCTTCGCCCGGAGCGACTGGCCGAGTAGAGGTCTCCGTCTCCTTTCCCTACATGTCGCCCATGAAACTTGGAAAGCTGTTAGTTCTTTACCGTCGTCGCGAACTCTAGACTCCGCGGCTCATAACCGTGTCCCAACACCGTGCATTGTAGCACTTGTGGTGTGTGACCTATCTTTGCTTCAACAATGACACATATGAAATTTGAAACCTTTATAATGTCATACAGGGAAAAGACTCTGTTCTCAAATCCATGGATATCTATATCTCACCCACCCTAACACACCCTTAATCAACTAAACCCTAACTAGTATGTGTCTAGACTAGATGAAGTAAGGTCTTCACTCTTCACTGCCAGCGAGACCGTGGCACGAGGAGCGAGGGGGACTGGTGGTGCAGAGGATCCCTGGGACGAGCCATCTTCTTGAGTGGAAGTGTAGTATTCTTATACAATATATGATCGCTCGTGGGCATGGCTATTTCAATGGCCAACCCATCAACCTCCTAAAAGAAAACATAATTCCAGCATAAGCAGCGACATAAGCTAAATTTTAGCGAAACGAACAGGGCCGCAATTTTTTTTTCTTAAGCGCACATGCTCTCGTACCGTGTACAGCAGAAGAGAGACAACATTCAACCTCCATCCAAGTTCCCAACAGTATGCTCTGATCCGTACATAGCTAGAAAAGGAACAGGGGTAGTTCGAGGCATGATTTTATATGGATTGCTATGTGAAGATTACTTCGTTTTTTATTGAATGTATAAACCGATCTGAAATTTCATTCACACACATAAATATTAAAAATTAATAAATTGAAACAATGACAGTACGATCAACATATATACCAAAGAAAAGGCAGAAGAAACATACGAACACACGGATGCATTGGCGCGCAGCCCAAGCTAGCATTCGTATCTATTACTGATAATAATAATTTAATTTCATGAGTTGGCGGCTTGCTGGTTGATATCCGGGATGTCCTCCTGGTCTAGGCCCTGCTCACCGTGGACGGCGTTCCCACGATAGCCGGCGTGCGTAAGCAGCGCCCACAGGTGTGTGATGAGCTCACTGTCGCCGGCGAGATGCCGCTGGTGCGTGGCTGCTCCAGTGTTGGCCACCAAGTGGAGGAGGAACCCCGTCCAGAAGTTGGCCAGGTCCCTCCAAAGGCCTGCTGCGTCGCCATGGTACACCTCCGTCAGCTTCTTTCCAAGCATTGCGCCCATCCTTGTTAAGGAACACCCAATGTCAAGATCTTCGTAGTAGTCATCCTCTTCTTCTTCTTCTTTGTCGTCGTCCACTTGATGATGATCATCTCGTGGCGTTGCTGCTTCCTCCACATCAGCAGGGTCCCTTCCCTGACGACGGTGATCAGGGTTCTTGCAGGGCTTGTCGACCGTCTTCATAAGACAGTTGTATACATCTTCGAGCTTTAGCTTTTCCTCATCGACCCCAACAATGACGCAGTCGATTTCTCCGATCACCTCATCAAGGACCTTCCTGGCAATGAGACGATTATCCGTTACCAGAGCCTTGCTTACCAGATACACACAATAGTTGGATAAAGTGACTGCAGTTGCGTACTGCTCAGACCAGGCGGATTCAGTTGAGCCGTCATCGTCGTGCTGTTGAGCCCGTGGTGCCGCCGTTGATGGTCCATTTGGTTTCCTTGTGTGGCGGCGAAGGCAAAGGAACGGCAGCGGACGCCACACCTCAGCCCGGAGCGGCTTGACCTCGTTGAAAGAGTAGATCTCGCAGAGGCTGGTTGCGATGTGCCACACCAGTATGATGTGGGTGTCTACCTCCTTGAGGTCACATGGCCACACCACCTTCTTCTCACTAGTATTGGGTTTGGATGATCCGAAGGCGTTTGTGAAGCAGATACGAATCGATATCCCTTCTTTCCCGCTGTCCAAGCGCCTGAGCTGATTCAATATCGCATCCTTGGTGTAATCCTCTAGGCCGGCTGTTCCAAGTATTTCCCCTCTAAGGCTTACCTTCCTGATTGTCCATGGAGGTACGGGACCTGGCCTCAGCTGAGAGACTGTAACCAGAAGGTTCTGCTGACGGACCGTACTCAGCTTGGCTTTGCAGTAGAAACAGAAAGGACGACAAAGCATGGAAGACAAGGCCCGGAAACAGAGCACGAACCACCTCATGGCTGCCTCCACCACCGGGCGCCGATGCTGGAGCTGGACGTACGTGCACAGCATCAGGACTTTGGCCCAGCGTGACCACAGGTAGAGAACAATCTCCAGCATCTCCTTGAGGACGATGATGCCGATCATGAGGCGGGTGATGAACACACCGTGCGTGATCCTGTTCCGGTCGGCTGGATCCATCCTCTCCGGTATGTACTGGGCAGGATAGGCGATGTACCCCGTCGCCGTGGCCAGGAACAGCGACAGCAGCAGGCTCCGCAGCGGCACCAGGAGCCCGCCAGCAAACACGGTGGCATGCTTGCTGTAGAACAGGTCCTGGAGGAATGACAGCTCCGCCCCAGTGATGCGGAAAGCCCTCTCGCGGTCCTTGAGGACGTAGTCGAAGACGAGCCGCCTCATCTTCTCCTTGCCCGCCGGCCGGTCCATCTCGTGCATCGGGAGATCGTAGAACCGACGGCGCAGCAGCTTGTACAGCGCGAACGACAGGCACAAGTCCCTGCGACGGCCTGCTGCTTCTCCCGCTCCCAGTCCCAGCAACCCGCTGTCGTTGTCGCCCTTCCATATCGTCTCTACGGTGACGAGCTGCTCCTTGTGGACTCCATCTGGATACAGTTGAATCTTGTAGCTGCTGCTGCTCTCACTTTTTACTTGCTGTCTCCATTTCCTGAAACACGAAGATAGTGTTCTTTTTCCTTCCCGCTTGCTGCCCTCTTGGACTTCCTTGAGCACGTGGTGCTCGCCATACACCAGGTACTTGTACCCGCTCATGGCGGATTCCTTCTTCTGCTTTGGGAGAGTGTCCTCGTAGCTCATATAGTCGCTCACCAGCCTCATGCTCTCTTGGTTATTCGTCTCACCTTTACCGGAGCTGACGAAGAGCACGACGATGCGAACTGCATTCAGGGACCAGATCGTCCAGAGGGGGATCCTGAGGAGGTAGAAGGTCTGCACCCGAAGGAGATTGGCTGACCAGAAGGAGGACATGAGGTCCAACAATGGGACCTGCTTCGACCTGGTGTAGGGGCGCCCGATCCTTTGTGGGTTGCAAGCTCCAGAATCTTTTGTAGGGGATCGATGGCAAGGATGAATAGCATGGGAGAAAGCAGGTCACCTTGATAGACCCTGCACCTATGGTTGATAAGGCCGCACTGTCTCCCATTCAGGATCACCCTTGATTTTGTTGAGCTGAAGATGCTGGAAACCTAGACGCACCACCAAGGACCACAACCTAAGGATTACAATGTTTCTTCGTCTCAAGTTTCTTCATCAATAGGATAATGTTTGCCTTGTTCAGCAAGTTGAAGTCCTTGTCATTCATCCTATGTGTCAATGTTTCGCAGCGTCAACTAGTAAATTTGTAGCCGTGCATATAGCTTCAGGTGGCTTGGGCTCAGAGACTCAGGATCTATACTGATTCATGAAACGTACCCTATGTCTAGTTCATGTGGAGCATGAGGGTCGTCATTTGCAATATGGGTTACAAGCGGGAGATGGAAGAATGAATGTTACTGATCTAGGTTCTTAGGAGTCCCCGAGTGTCACGACCCAACGGTCGTTCCAAATTTAAACTTAAAAAAAACTCCTTGACGCTCTAACTCCTACCGATCACCTTCTTGGACCATGACTTGAACCCTTGCTAGTCACCCGTGAACTCTTTGGATCACAAGCCTATGTTGATCTCAACCTAAAGTCTCTCTTTTTTGGCCTTTCCTACAATGGATGACCTCATCGACCGGGTGGATACCAGCTAACCTTAACCCTTGATCAACAACGACCCAAACCTTGCTAATAATCTTAACAAAAATCTTTTGGTCAAACCTGGTCAACTCAAGTCAATCTGATTGTTTGACCTTAGTCAAATCCTAGGTTTATCATCGAAGGGTATTCTTTCGTCGTCCATCCTTATCCACTTGGGGCTTGGGGGCCACCGCCATCCTTGTACTTGTAGCAAATGATATGGAGATCGTGGTGCTCCACAGCTCGCCTATGAATCAAGGCAGCAGTAACATTCTGTTTAGTACGGGCGCGTGCTATTCGGGGCATGCCCTCCCCTATGACGACAACAGTGTGGACAAAATGAAATTATATGTTTATGTGTCAAGTTGGATTATATTTTTTTAACAATCAGGAGGGGTTACCCCTACTGATCCTATCATAAGAGTAAAAGAAGGGTTTGAATAGAAAGCGATGCAAAGTCAAAAGACAAAAAAGAAAAACAAAGAAAATCATAGTTCTTATTATCATGAGTGCCCAATCATCATAGATCTGACCTTATGGGCATTTTGTCTTTAGTGGCAGAATGGTTAGGAACTAGTCCAATGACCTTTCATGAAGGCCCCCCTTGGTTGCGAACTCTAGTCTATAGTTTTCGGATGATCATGTGAAGGATCGGAGCGCCCAACGAAGAACACACACAATGAGGATAATATCGTCGGCGTGGCGTACATAGAGAGATACGCTAGGGACACTACAGGATACTGTGTATTTACCGAGTGTGAGTAACACTCGGCAAATAGTGCTACACACTCGGCAAACTCTTTACCGAGTGCCACACTCGGTAAAGTGGACTCGGCAAACAACGACTCGGTGAAGTTATTTTACCGAGTGTCTAATATCGACGCACTCGGAGCAGAGCGTTATCGAGTGCTACAACGACACTCGGTAAACAATTATGACTTGACGGTCGTCAGCCTCCAAACTGACCGTTAGCGGCGACGTTTACCGAGTGTCACTAGCAGCACTCGGTAAATAAATTAGCATTTCGTGATTAAAACAATTCCGCAAATAAATTTTTTGAATAATGTTTACCGAGTGTAGCTCCTAACACTCGGTAAAAGAATAACCATTTTCGTGATTAAAACAATTCCGCAAATAAACTTCAGGAATAATGTTTACCGAGTGTTCCCACTCGGTAAAAAGTAGTCAAATATTTCCGAGTGGGGACGCGGCACTCGGTAAAAAATGGCACACTCGGCAAAATTCACAGAATCAGAACCAATTTGGTTATGTTCGCTGTTTTACCGAGTGCTACACTCGGTAAAACTGACAGAATCTCTGTTTTACCGAGTGCTACACTCGGTAAAATATGTCCACATAATTTTTTTGTTTGTTTCAGTGCATATCCAGTCACAATAAGCAATAAAATCACAGGAAATTATAATAACATGATAAATAGGCAATATATATCACATATATGTCCACAAATGTCACATCCACTCACAATAACCAACATATGTCGACAAGCACCATGCAAAGTCCACAAACACCATCAACATTTGTCCAAAGTCCACAAAGTTCAACCAAGTCCACAGTTCAACATACAAACCTATCAAACAAGATCGGATGGCCTGTCACATGGTCGGAGGCCTGCGGAGAAACGGAGTCAAGTCCAGGTCTTGATCACCCTGCATATCGTTGTTCGATCCAGCTGTAGAAGGTCCCTAGAATGAGATTGCACATGTGAGTTATCTGGATCAAAGCAAATTCTAAGGTCTAAGCTATGGTAGGTCAAACTAAGGTATAAGTCGAAGGTAGCTCTATATGACACGAAAGTGAAGAGTGCATCTAAGTGACTCACAGGAGTGCCGTCGCGCGGAGGTGGAGGCACCAACGGTATCATCGGCGGCGGAGGAGGCGGTGGAGGCTGGCCCATGCTCTGAGAAAAACGGGCCATGTACTCGTGCAGTCCTTGTCGCGCTCTTTGGAAGGCCTCAAGTGGGGCTGCACTCGCGCCCTCTCTCCTGTGCTAACTCGGCCTGGCACGACAGCTCGAGGGCTGAAGGCTGGCTCTGTGAGGCTCTTGTGACTCTGCAGGCTTCAATCTAGGCCTACAATTATTTATCACATAGTTAGAATGCAAATAAAGAACGAGTAGAAAATGAATGGACAACGAATGCAACAGAACTAACCTGGAGTGCTACCACCTGGGGCTGTGAGCGTGGGCGTATGGCCGGACTCGAACTCATGCTCCGGGCTCTAATCTGGGCGAGTGTCTGAGTGTTGGCTGTGTCTATGGTGCTGTTGCCCATATAGTACCGCCCGTGTGGCTTACCTAGTCCCAACCTCATGACGATGTCACCCTCGAGGTCAGCGGTGCTCGGATCAAATTCTGACCCATGGATCTCTCTCTCTCCATCGTGTACTCATTGAGGCGCCTGTGCACGCTCGGGTTGTTGTATGCCTCGGGCGGGTCCTCCGGGTTGTAGACGAGGTCGGGGTCCTTTGCCTTGCCCTTGTGTGCCAAGGCATATGCCTTGAACGAGGCGCACTCCTGGCCGGGTGGAACGCGTCTGCGCAGGAAGAAGCACAACAATAAGATATTATGCATTCGAAGTTAGCATAGCAACAACGAAATGAAATCCACGTACATATCCGGCTGCATATTCCTTGAGGTAGTGGGGCCTTGTTTGTGCGAGGAACCCTGCATCATCGCATGACGGCAACGCGTGAGCGCACTGACGTGATATTGCTCGTACTCCTCACTCAACCACTTGTCCACAATGGCCTCCCAGCAGTTGTCCATCCCCGCACACCAAGCAGGAGGCACCTGCACGTACACGAGCACATGACAAATCATAAATCAATTTCAGTGCAATTAATCGTAGATGATGTAATCTCATGTTTACCGTCAAGTATTGCTCCTTAGTCAGGGGTAGGTGCACTGCCTACGCTCTGATGACTCTGTGTCCTCTGCGGGCATGGTAAATTCTTCTGCACAGGAGCTTTGTCTCGTAGAAGAGGTCCTGCACTCGGTGAACACAGACTCTGTTCACCACGTCATCCGTGTCCTCCCTACGTACTCCCTCCGCCAAGGTGTAGTAATCCTACAAGCAAATACAGTCAGTAATATACAATTAATGTGATGTTATTATCAGCATAGTGCGATGAACACGTACCCACAGCTCTTTCATCACCCGGTCGGCCTTGCTGTTATAACACCTGCCAGCTCGATCAGTCTGATCGCTGGCGGCGTGCCAGTGGGACCACTTCATGGCGGGCTGCACAACACCATCGATCCTCACCATCCCGGGGTAGTTTGCCCTGCACAGAAGACCCAGGATCCTGTTTACTCGGCGAGAGTGACTCCCTGGGATCACCATTTCCCAATCCCTACACAGTTATTGAGATTGAATATTAGTTTCTGTTATAACTTAAAAACCTGTGAAGTAGTGTTAACATGCAAAAATTACTTACTTAGTTCCAGAGGGTCAAATCACTGGCCGTCTCTGTATGGGTAAGTCTGGGAGGCGCGACGACCGTCGTAGCCAAACCGTAGGCACCCCATTTTCCTCTGCCAGCAAGTCGGCATCCTCCTGGCGCTCAGCCCGCTCGGCCTCATCCTCCCTCCGTGCCTCCTCCACCGCCTCCGCTATCTCCTCCCTGGTCTCCTCCTCCTCCTCATCCTCCTCCGTGGCCGCTACGAACTCGTCGTCGTCGTCCTGTGGAGGAGGTGTCGGCTCTCGACGCCCTCGTCGTCGCCGTCCTCCTCCTCCACCCTGGGCTCCTCCTCCACCCTGGGCTCCACCTCCACCCTTTTTAATTTCAACAAAAAGGCTACTTTTTAATTAAAGCAAAAAGGCATAAAGTTTGAATCAAGGAAAACAACAATATATATGGCCATTGTTTTGTTAGAAATTTCAGTATGAGAGACTACTTTATTTTCTTATCTTGACTTAGATGTGATATTGTAAAATTAAAACATAAGTATAACATATAACATAAAGAAATTGTGCTTGCTAAAATTTCCAAACCACAACCATCCATATACAATCCATGAGCCATACCACAAGAATCTAAATCTTTATAGAAACATAGGGCTAACAATATAGAGAACACTCATCCTTACTCACGTCTAGTCATTTTCTCATCTTTCACAACTAAAGTCATCAACTCTAAACATGAAAGTCATCAACTCATTTTAATATTTGAGCTGAACAAACAATGATGCTACATGAAACTTCATGTATTGTCACAACCAAACTCATGAAAGAGTGTATGCATGAAGTTCCAGTGGCTTAGGGCATTTACCAGTGGCGGCGGCGGTGGAGGACCACCCAGTGGCGGCGGTGGTGGAGGGGAGGAGGCGGCCGCGGCGGCTGTGGGGGACCGCCCGGTGGCGGCGGTGGTGGAGGGGAGGAGGCGGCCGCGGCGGTGGGGAGGCGCCGGCGACAGCGGGGAGGCGCTGGCGACGGCGTGGAGGGGAGGCGCTGGCGACGGCGTAGAGGGGAGGAGGCGGCCGCGGCGGTGGGGAGGCGCCGGCGACGGCGACGGCGTGGAGCGCGCGGGCGCGGGCACGGGCGCGGGGAGGCACGGGCGCAAGTGCGGCGGACGGCGGGGAGGCGCCGGCGACGGCGGGGAGGCGCCGGCGCGGGGGACGGCGGCGGTGCGCGGGCGTGTGCGGTGTGTGTGTGTGTCTGTGCACGATTTGAGGGAGAAACGGCTAAGTGTTGAATGCTTCTGTTTACCGAGTGCCTAGATGTATGGCACTCGGTAAACTCATGCACCGCAGCCCAATGACATGTGGGCCTGGTACATATTTACCGAGTGTCCAGATCTACGGCACTCGGTAAACAGAAGCACCGCAGCCTAATGACATGTGGGCCTGGTACATGTTTACCGAGTGCCCAAATCTACGGCACTCGGTAAACAGAAGCACCGCAGCCCAATGACATGTGGGTCTGGTACATGTTTACCGAGTGACCAGATCTACGACACTCGGTAAACAGAAGCATGGCAGCCCACTGTGGTAGACAGGTGGGCCGTGGCTAACCTTTACCGAGTGTTTGAGGTCACACTCGGTAAAAGTATCCATTATTTCATGCAAAACAAAAAAGAAAAAATGCCAATTTAATCCTAAAATTCACCAAACTTTCACATGAACTATTTCATGTCATCTATTTACTATCTAAAAAATTCCAAGTTAAAATCATAATGTTGAATTTCACTCTTAATAGAAATCCTACTCGTCATTGTGAATGTTTAGCGTCTCTTTGGGAGATATACCGGTTCGGCAGCGACGAATGTAAAAATACTTCCGAAACGTTATGAAAATTTTTCTATAACATAGATGTATGCTTCAATGTTAATTCTTCCAATCTCGTGATTTATCGAGTTCGATTTTAATTATTACAATTAAATTTACATGATATGTACCTAATTTTCATAAAGAATGAAAATTTTATGAAATATAGTAAATAAATCGAAATAAACACCATATTTTGGAATGGAGTACTAAATATCATATGTGGATAGAGGAAAAAGAATGAAGGGAAAAACAAGAAATTTGGTTGAATTTTACCGAGTGTTGTGCCAATACACTCGGTAAAAGATAGTGTTTACCGAGTGTTGTGCACTTACACTCGGTAAAACTTTATTATTACCGAGTGCAAATACTTCTACCGAGTGTGACACTCGGTAAACATTTTCGGTCTTTTTTATTTGCTATGAGCGCTTGATGGGCGGAGCTGTTGTTACCGTGATGTTTGCCGAGTATATGCTCATAACACTCGGTAAACATATCATGCCGTGACGCCGTTTGGCGCACGGTTGCTATCCTAGGTGACGTGACACCTCAATATCGAGTGGCTGTTTTTACGGAGTGCGCCCCTTCGGTAAACTTGTAGTTTTACTGAGTGTCTGAAGTTACCGAGTGTGTTGACTCGGTAAAGCGGTCGACTACCGGGTGTTTATGTTTTCCGAGTGTTGGCACTCGGTAAGTATTGTTTTTTGAGTGCCCCGACTTTTGACACTCGGTAATTGTCGGGGCACTCGGTAACTACACAGTCTCCGGTAGTGGGAGTCTTGTGCTATTAGATGAACCAGCGATGAGTAGAGCCGGTCGGCGGAGAGGAGCCAAGATCAGCGCAAAGATGGCTGGCAGCAAGCTTGCACGAGGTAGCACCTCTGTTCCGTTGCGCATTGTGTAATTGTGTTAGCAAGAGCCCGGGGCAAAAACCAGAACCGGAGACTACTGTAGCCCGTTTCACTTGGAAGAACGTTATTCATGCAACTGAACCACTAAGAGCAGCTCCGGTGTTCTGAAAAATCGAATCGAGAACACTACACGGTTCGGCTGCTCCTTGTTAGAGATAAAATCAACTCAAACGGCGAACCATACGGTGGCTGTTCCAATTAAAAATTCCTTATATAGAACAGGTCATTGATGATGTTGCCTATGAAAACCTCATCACCCAAGGTCACTTCCAATTTGTTTACCATTTCTTTGGAGCAATCACCGATGCGACACTGCAGCTCTCCCAAACCGAACTCTACCCAACCGAACCGTGTTACTTCAGTTCATAGTGCTGGAGCTGCTCTAAAAGCACATGGATTGGAAATTCAGAATCGTTTTTTACAAGACCGGTAAACCGGCTAGTTCCATTTGAGCTGGAATTAATGTTTTTCTATTTTTTGCACTGCTACCCCACTATCTATTCTATTCAGTATAACACGATACATCTCTGGATACCACCATCGACCTAAGTGCATATGATTATAAAAAATAAAGACCCAAGAAGACGACCTCGACCTCATATGAATGGAACTTATTTATATATCATCATGTCATGGGTAGTTGGGTACCCAATAACCATAGAGATCTGTCCTTCCGGGCATTGTTTAATAGTCTCTCAACTACAAGGAGGTTGGTTTGGAACTGGCAATAGCAATCACAATCACAATCACAAATTGCCTAGTACACAGCTCCCCGGTTCCTGACATCGCCTGTCAGCAGCTACTGCGCCCAAGACCCAGGTACAAACTGCTTGTTTCATTCATTTCATAGTAATAATACACGTTAAGTTGTTGACAGTTAACTCTGCATTGCATAATTTGCAAACTTCAGTCATTTCCTCAAGAATAAGAGAGAGAATCCTCAACTTCTAACAAGCGTGAAAGGGTGTGTATTGTTTCTCATCATATGGAGGAACAGGGAATAAGCTTAACTGAAATGATGCATATATCATATATGCCTTTGAGTCTTTCTCATAACCAAGCTAGAAGCTACAACTAGCATGACTGGTTAATTTTCTGTTTATTTTGAAATAGTCTGGCAACAATATAAAATGAAACCAGCATATAGATCCAGCATGCTTGCCTCCAATTTTGTTTCATGGTTCAGTGTTTATTATACTGCTAGTTCAGGTGGGGAGGGTTAATAAGCACCGGGCCGCTTTCGAGTATTGTTCCAACTGTGGTTATCATCTCAGTTCATTCAGTTCTGCTGTGACGATTGTTTTCCTCGGAAAGAAAAGCTACGGTGTTGCTTTTATAGTTAATTTGTTTGCAAAACGGCCTTGACCATGGAGGCATCCCTGAGCAAGGATGGTGAGCCTGCATGATATCCGCGAGCATGTGGCATCCCTGTTCATCATGCTGAACAAGAAGACAGTCATCTTGTTCCGCATCGAGTTCCTGGTGGTTCTCGTCACACTGGTGTTCTTTGCCATGTTCCTCATGGACTTCTACCGCCGCATCATCCACAACTCGTTCATGAGGGCCGTGTTCAGCGTCTTCGACGCTGTCTCCGACTCCATCGTCGTGTACCTCCTGGGGGCCATGCAGACGGCGCCTTTCAAGAACCAGCTGTTCCCGGTCTGGGCACTTGTGCTCGTCAACTTCCGCTACAGCGCAGACTACATCTCGGGCTACGGTGTCCCCGACCGCCGCGGGCGAAGGTTCACCGAATGGAGGAACGTGTTCAAGCTCCTGGGATCCGCGTTCCTGAATTGGACGCGCAGGTCCAGCTTCTCGGGTCCGCTGTGGCTGGTCTGGAGTCTGCAGATAGTGAGGAGCGGCTACAGATTTCATTCCCATAAACTGGCGTCCCGCGCCGTCTGGCATGGCGGGAGCTCGGAGCTTGTTGCAGAGCACATGCGTGCCATGCGTGAGCGTGGTGACCAAGTGAGCAGCAGCAGCCGAGGAGAATTATTCAACCCAGTGACGATGGAAGGCTACAGGTACTTGGTGTACGGAGAAACAAAGCAGAAGAAAGGAGGATTCAGACTGAAGAAGCCTCAGTATGCATTGTCTACCGACCAGGATCAGCAGGATGCTACCAAGAAGAATAAGAAGACGTCTCCGCCGCCATTGATCACGCTGGACACGATCAGCAGGTGCAGGGTAATAAGGTCGTTGTGAAGAAGGACCTCCCTCTGGCCTTCGCCTTGTCCAGGCTGCTGCGGTGCAGGTTCGAGGATGTCAAACTGCAACGGTGTATATTTGACACAAACCGGGATCTGGTGAAGAGCATCATTGCTGGGAAGGTGGGTGCCAGCGATGCCCTCAGGATCATGGAGCTGCAGCTCGCCTTCGTCCATGACTACTTCAACACCCGCTACCCCATGATCTTCTGGTGTGGCCTCCCATCCCTCTTCATCAGCCTGGTTCTGTCCGTTCTGACCATGGGTGCTGTCGTCTGGCTTGCTGTGGACATCCGTAAGGTCTTTAAGCCCCCCAGTGGCGAGCTCGCCAACCTGGTGAAGGGTTTCAATGTTGACACGATCATCACATGGTTATTCATTGGCTTGATGATTGTCAAGGAGATATGGGAGATGCACACCTACTTACGTTCAGACTGGACAAGCTTAATCAAGGCGTGCGAGCATGTGCAGCGCAAGTCCAAGACCGAGAGGACCAAACAATCAAGAGACGATACATGGATGTACTGCATTCTGCTATATATTTCCAGATCTAAATTCTAATAAGGTCACTGATAGGAGGTGGCATGGACTCATTGACCAGTATGTCTTCGTGGAGTCCTATGATGACCGGCCAAGGTTTTGGAACCTCATCCACAACCTGACCACGGGCATTGTTCCAAAGAAGGAGGATGGCGCAAAGCTCGGCAGCGCCGTCCAAGTCCCGGACTGTGTCAGGCAGAAAGTCCTGGAGAAGCTCAGCGAGCTGACCGAGGATAATGGAGATGGACGGGCAGGTCGTCGTGGCCAGCTGCTGCCCGGGTTCATCAAGACGTTGTCCGACACCAGCGTTAGCATGGAGTTGCAGAGGTACCAGGCGTACACTGCACGACCGAGCAGTGCAACCACTGGCGGCGGTGGCGGCGTCGTTCTGCCGACAGCCTCCCATATCATTCTTGTGTGGCACATCGCGACCAGCCTCTGCGAGATGGAGCTGGCAACGACGCACGGCGTCGACCTGGGCAGCCCTGGGTTCCCGTGCTCCCTCCTGTCTTGGCTCTCTTCTCTCTGCTCGTCCAAACCGTATCTTATGGACGTGTATGATAAGAAAGGCTGCTGCAGCAGCAGCAGCTTGTCATGGTTCACGATCTCAAATTGTTGCTGCTCATCGTCCAAATCAAGTGATGGCAAGACGGAGGAGAAGAAGCAGCAAGTGAATGGGAAGTTGCCTGCAGGCAACCTCCGGAGAGCATACATCATTGCCAATAGCTTGTCGCGGTACTGCACGTACCTGCTAGTATCAAAGCCGGACCTGATCCCTGATAGCTTCCTTGTCCCCAAGATAGTCTTCCAGAAAGCCGTGAGGAGTGCTCGTGATGGCATTTTCAAAGGCACTGGTTCATTACAGGAAAGGCACAAGGCACTCAAGGCACTCATGGACGAAGCAGGTAAGGCACAAGGCACTCAAGCACTCAAGGACGATGGCGCAGAAAGAGATGAGGAGGATGTGCTGAAACAAGGAATCGCGCTGGGCAAGGAGCTTTCGCGGACGTGTGGACAGAGCTGCTCATACACACTGCGCCCACGAAGAATGCACTGGCACACAGGAAGTGTCTTTCTGCAGGGGAGTTCATAAACCACGTCTGGGCATTGCTCTGGCACTGTGGCATCCAAGAGAGCAGCTTGTGGCCAAAGGATACTAGCCCTGAAAACAATGAGCCACAGCCACAGGTGGGGAACGGTGGCGGTGATGGGGCTGCTGCTGGGATGATCGAGAAAAGGCGAACTGGAGGAGATGCTATGAGGGAGAGAGACCACATTGGGATCACCATTGATGAAGCACATGACAACAAGGACAAGGGGAAGGGAGCCAAAGATCTTGAGGCAGGCGACTCAAGTACTACAAGTACAGGACTACTGAAAATGGAGGGAACTGAAAGCTCGGAAATTGAGGAGGTCTATGGGGATGCGACCACAAATGTTCAGAGAGGCATGGCTAGGCAAACCCAAAACTAGCGGCAGTGAATTGAACAAGGTGGAAGAAATTGTTCCAGAGATGATATAAGCAGCGCAAAGTGACCTCAAGCACATGTATGCGACCATATAAGTTCCGCAACACAACTTGGACGTGTGCTGAGGATATGTGTTGATCTTCAATCCAGGGACATGATTGGTTATTCTGATGGTGGGAGATTAGTCTGTTCTGCATTTTTCTACCTTTGTGTACTTGCACTGTACTGTTCAGTAAATGAGGTTGTATCATTGTTGTGGTCATCAGTTTATAATTGGTAACTTGATTCCTTGGTGGCAAATAATGTTGTCGATGCTGCCGGCGCCCCTCGCCGGTGACAGAGCCGATCACCCTAATTGAACACCGCGAACTCACAAACGCACACGATGACAAGTGGATTTGGTGCCGCGAACTCACCCTAATTGAACGACGCTGCACTCACCATGACCTCCGACTGGACTGCGCCATCCCACGGTGGAGGAACATGCCGAGTACCTCCACTACTCATGAACAAAGCGAAAGACACGGACCACCACCGCATGAACGCAGCATGTGTCTGGCTAAAAGAAAAACTAGACGAGCCCCACTTGGCTAGAGTCAGGCACACCTTATTCTAAATATAGCCAAGAGAAAATGAGCTGAGCCAAGCTAGATTACCAACAAATAAGAATCGAATTTGTAACCTGGTTCATGCGCGGGTCCATCATTAATACGAGTAATAACTAGTCTGGCATCCAATCAACCAAATGTAATTGGTCGCTAGGAAAAGGACCCCTGGGCTTGAACCCCAAGGCGACTGCGCGCCCTGGCAGGTACCTCCACCGCGTCGACGGTGGCGCCGGCTGCTGCTCCGACAGCGGCGCCCGCCTCCCCCCCCCCTTCCTCCTTCCACTCCACGCACCGCTCCTCCCCAACTGGTGACTCAACGCTCGGCAGCGCCCACGACAACCCTTTGCGCCACCACCGCCGGCGGCTGCTGCCCTGGCTCTAGCGGCTGCCTCCCCGCATGCCCCACTTGCTCAGCCATGCATGACCGCCGGTGGTAGCGAAGGTGGCAGGGTTGCCGCCCGGCCGCAACCATGGCACGCTGTCATCTCATTGTCGGGCGTGACGGCCCCTGCGGTTGTTGGTTCGTAGGCCTCCTTATCCTTCACATCCGCCTCTGCTACCTACAACGCCGAGGAAGCCCAGCGGGCCTAGATCTAGGGCCACGCGGCCCGCCACCAGGACGGCGCTCCTTGATGCGCCACGGCTGTAGGCCCCGTCTCCTTTGGTCGCTCCTTCAGCTCTGACCCCTCCAACATCTTCCTCATCCGCACCGGCTCCGACTTGTTCATATCCAGCCCCTCCACCACCGAAGCTTTGGTTGCCGGGCTCGTTTAAATCACTTGATCGCTTTGGTGTCGGGTATCGATTAGGGATACCGAAGAAGGGATCGAGGACCGCAGACAACAAACTCGCCTAGATAATCGAGGACGATTTCAGTCTCGACCGACCCGAAGGGACGGTTTCCGCTCGCCGGACCCTCGGGCATGGGCCCGTGTCGCCCGACCGAGGGTACGGAGTCATCTCGCCGACCACGAGGGCACGAGCTCCATCTCGCCCGACCCTGAGGGTACGGGCCCCGTGTCGCTCGACCCTGAGGGTACGGGAGCCGTCCTGCCCGACCCTGAGGGCACGGGCTCTGTCCCGCCCGACCCCGAGGGCGCGTGCTCCGTCTCGCCCAACGGGGATCCATACCGCCTTTAACCACTACGGGTCTAAGGGTACGACAACAGAGTCAAACTTCTGAACCGGGAGGGAAGCGGGCACGTCTTGACATGACTCGTGGCCATGTCAGGCCACGCCTAGGGGTTCGCATCGCCAACAATGACGGGTGTGTGGTCACTGTGCTGCCTACTCCTCATACGGTCGCTGACAGGCACGTTGGTTCACCACGCCGTCCACCGGGATGGGATTGGACGCCATGACGAGCTGATGACGTCGAGGCATGGCACCAGTGGTGAACAGGAGCTCGACGTGGAGTTGTCCCCGTCACTATCTACAGCATCAGTGGGACCCACATGAAGGAGAAGAAGGACGCAGCGGCCCCGGAGGCCTTCTTCTCCCTCGCTTTTCTCCTTTTCTCTCTCTATAACCTGCGCCTCCCCATTCACCTATAAAAAAGGAAGCATGATGCCCCACGGTAGAGAAGGAGCACATGGCTGAGCAGCTGAACAAACTCTCAGCACTCTTCAATCCTTTCACCAGAGACCTGGGATCTGCTCCCTCTCTCGCCCGTTTGTAACCCCTACTACAAACTAGTGCCGGTAACACGAGCAGCAGCAGACTGGATGTAGGGACATTCCGCCCGAACCAGTATAAATCCTTGTGTCCTCTGAGCACACCATCCGGGCCAGACGCGTAGATACAAATTTACTAGTCGGTGATCCGAAAAACCGACACCTGGATCTTCCTATGATTGGGGCTGGGTCGCCAGTCGTGAGGAGCCAGTGGGTGGTGGATTCAAGGCCCCTACTAGCGTTGGGAATGGTAGCTCCTTCCTGAGGGTCAACCCGGCGCGTGGTAGGCCACCTCAGGTTGCCCCGCCACAAGCCCACCGTCCTCGCTCTCTCCCTTTGCCTCCCCCTTCCACCAGAGGGGAGCTTAGGGACGCTCCAAGGCTCTTTGTTGGCAAAGGATGGTCTCCTTGGAGCCTCTTATGCACAGTGGTCACCGACCACCTCCCCAACCCCCTACCTCGACGCGATTCGTAGGGAGCAGCAACCGCCAAGGGCATCGCCACTGACTGAGAGAGCCCATCCACGCTCCATCGCGAGGCGAGGCAAAAGCGGCGATCTTTGCCTGGTGAGGCGGCAGCTAGGTCAACGGCGTTAGGGGGGGGGCAAGCACCCCAAGTATCTTCGCCACGCTCGCATGCTCATCCATGTGCTCCCCCTGTCTATGGCTGGGACGTCGACTGGCGGGACCAACCGGGTTGCTGTGATTGTGCATAACGTGTGCCACTACATTTGAGGCTCGGGCCACAGCCTACCTCCGTGCTCGCTGACGCTGCTTCTCTCGCTCTAGACGCCGGCAGATATAGCGCAAGGTCCTGTCACAAAATTGTCGAGATGGCCGTGATGGGGCTCGACTGCAGCGCCCAAAGTGAACCATAGTTCCTCTACCGCTTCCCGCCAGACCTACACGGAAATGACTCAATTGCCTCTCTCTCTCCGCGCAGTGGTGGTGGCAGCTTGCAGTTGCCCCTAGCGCTGCTTGCATTGTAGGGTTTCCGCATCGCTGCTTGCGACCGCAAGCGGCCGTGGTGGCAGCCTATGGCAGGTTCGGCGTACTGGCGGCGAGGGTGATCTTCCTCAACGAGCTACCTAGGGCCATTGTGACGAGCTCTCGCGCGCTCGACCCGACCCACGAAGGTCCACTGGACTCGGTGGAGCTATATATGCTTTGGGTAATCTTTGAGCACGTCGCCGGAGGATGTCAATGCCGGTGTCGGAGATGCCCAAGGAGTGATGGAGCCACGATGGCATCGATTGTCGCCGCCAAGACAGTCATGGCGAGCCATCCAGCAAGATGCGGTTTGTACGGTGCCTCTTTGAGCTTGATCCGTTGACATTGGTGTCATACCGGAATGCCATACACGACGCTCTTAACATCTCGAGAGGACGCTATGCTCGGAGGAGTTTGTAGCCTCGCGCTCGCTGTGAGTCGGACAGCAATTGGCCATTCACTAGGATGCCTCTCCACAACTCCAGCAGCAGCTTCTCCGAAAGACGAGATCATGTCAAAGGCCACATGTGTGTGCACCCGCGCCTTCGGTAAAGGCTGCAAGTGTCCGCCAAGCACGACGACCGCCTTTGGCACTTCTCCGACAATGTGCCGCTCCTCACGCTTTGGTTACGGTGGCATCAGACTCATCTCCAAAGTGCCGCCCGAGCAAGGGCAGCCACAGGTCACATCATCATGGGTGGCGCAGACCATCACCTCGGGAGTCACAAAAAAAGACCATCACCGAGAGCTGATGCATCACGGAGGACGAGGTGTGCTATCCGCCAGCTTTAGTCCGCCGAGCCCACGGTGCATGCTGACCTGCTCAGTAGGCTGCTGTGGCACGCCACCCGGCTGAGGATAGCTATAGCTCTGTTGTACGTTGCCTCAAGAGCTTCACCAAGCGAGTGCTAAAGAAGGTCGACTCCTCGTTAATTCTTTAGCCTCCCAAGCAGCCATCACTGACGTCAACACGACGTATGCTCTGCTCTTCGCGGCTTTAGCAACACTTGATGTCAACACGAGTGCTAAAGAAGGTCAGACATTGTGTGCTGCTCTTCGCGGGCGAGCCACAAGAAGCATGGGTACAGCAGGTGCAGCAGAGTCGATGTCAACACGACGTATGCTCTGCTGTGCTTCACCACGGCGCTGGATGTCTTCGGGATGTTCGTCGGTGAGATGGTGCACTGGCTGCTGTCAGGCTAAAAATTAGACTCCCGCTAATTTTTAGCCCGTGCTAAGCTGTCGCTCCCGTTGTGGAGCAAGCAGCTGGCAACCTAGACCCTCTCTCGAGTACCTGCTTCCAAACTAGGTGAGGTTCTTTTCATACAGCGTTTGGGAAGCCGCACGTGTCATGACGGAAGTCCTACAAGGAGCTTTTCTATGGTAAGTTGATTGCTTCCAACAATCCAACATCAAGCATCTGGACACGCTCTTCAAGGACGCTGGTAGCGGATTATTGTGCGAAACAGTAGATATGTAATCCCATCACTTAGGTTGCATCGCTGTGCATTTCTCGGTTGTATACTATTTGTGTAATATCAAAACTTGAATTCGCATGCTAGGACGGTCCATCCTCCCACTATCATCCTATAGACCATCTATGGTATTCGCCAGAAGCGCGTTGTTTGTATGATTAAATTCTTCTATTTTAATTATAATGATACCAAATCTTATGCGTATCTGAGAAAAAATAACTAATCCATCAACGCTTGCTCTTGTACGGGCTAAAAATTTAGGAAATATAAAATCTTCTGTTACACCTAAAATATAGGTGCAACCACAGTTGGTGCGTGCCCGACGCTCCCACTCTCGCCTAACTCCGAGTCTGATCCGCACTAGGAGGTCGATCTCCATCTAGATCGCGGATCGTCGGGATCGACGCGGTAGGAACGCCGGTTCGTGTGCTAGGGACGACGTCCCAAAAAAACACCGGATCGTCAAGGAAGAAGACGACTGAACCCAGAATTCTAAAACGCCCATTCCCAAATTCAATGAATAAACTTACTTGCATGGTTCTAGGAATCAGGACACATCAATGGGATAAGGCCCGACGGCCGTAGGCAACCGGCGTCGGCGATGCAGTTGAGGCGGAGAGGCGCGGAACTAGCGCTCGAGCTGGGCGGCGTGGCGCGGCAGCCTGGCGCTGGCGGCGGCGCGTTTCATCCTCTCCAAGACCTAATGTGAATGGGCCTACGGGCTGCAGCCCACACGCTACAAGCTGAAATGGATTCGTGTTTTTTCATCACGTCTATACACATTCAGATCTATTCACATTAATGTTCTTTGTGCAATCTAAAATTATGTTGGTAAACATTTATGTAAAAAAATACTGATACTCATCTTGTACCTTTAATTGATTTATTAATTATTTTATTTATAATCGGTCGTTGTTCCATATAGCTACGTTTCCGGTACATCAGTCCAATTATCTAGGGTCGCATTTCAACTCCCGAACCAATCCTCTCGAAGAGATATTATCCATTACAAATCAGCAACTTGAAACTGTCGATCTACGTGCCACATACCCGAGCGAGACAGAAGCGGCCGTGACGCCATGGACGAAGTGGGCCGCGATGAGGCCGGCACGGAGGGAGCCACGATATAAGGAGGCAACAGAAAAAAAAGTAAAATAAATACGAAAAGAATAAAGAAATAAAAAAATGAAAATTGAAGGATACTATCGACATTTTATCGTTGTCAACAAATCAGGACAAGCTATTTACCAAATGCTTCTGTAAAACACCTTCGGCTCCACCGGTGAAGCTGCTCCACCAGCCACTAACCAAAGCAAAAAAAAAAAAATGCTCCACCTGTGAAGCAGAATTGTACCCATGACGTAGTTTGTGAAAATCATAGTAGATCGTGTTACTATACACCAAGCTGGCAAGAAAAATCGATTTTGATACTGAAAGGGCCAGATCAAGCTTGTTTTAATTGGCAGTCCAGAGTTTAGACCTTGTAGCTGCATCGGATGTCCTCCTCGGCTCCTCCAGCGTCATTAAGGAAAAAAAACAGCACCGACCCTCAATCATCCATGTCCGATAGAATCATCCTCCACTCGGAGCTTACGCATCCGCATCCTATCTAGTTTTGCTATGAAAACCGGATCCCCGTGTTAGCGGCCGATATGATTTTTTATTGTTTTATGTAAATCCATCGCCATAAGTGTCAACAAGAAATGCATGGTCTCAGTGCGTAAGTGTCAACAAAAATGTATAGTCCCGGTGCAACGTACGGGTATTCATCTAGTGTATGTAAAAAACTCAAAATATCTTATAATTTGGAATAGAGAGGAGACTAATAACTAGTCCATATTTTTCTGATTATAAATTGTGATAGTTTAAGGGCCTATTTGTCTCAACAGCTTCACGAGCTGTTGTGAGCTATTTTTTTCTTTGCCAAATACTCATTTTCAAAACAATTTCATGGAGAAGCTGTTTTTCTTGTCATCTCACAGAGATATGAGTTAGGATAAAGCTAAAAGAATAACTTATTCTAGCTTCATCTCCCATATATGGGCTCCACTGTGCACAAAAGACAGCTTTTGACCAAGCCTAGAGAGAGAGAACACGCTCGCAGGAGGAGGGAGGCGACGGGGCTTGGCGGGCTAGGGGCACAGCCGCTAGGGCGCCGCCCCCCGGGCACTGCTCGCCGGGCCATGGTTCATTGGGGCACGGCTCGCCGGGGAGGAGGCGAAGAAGATGAGCCATCCACTGATGTCGCATACTCGGCGTCAGGAAGAAGATGAGGAGAGGAAAAAAATGTGGAAGGAGCCACCGTAACCGCTGGGGCCTGCGGGACCAGCGAGCGTTGCGGCCGTTAGAGGCCAGTGAGCCGCCATAGCCGCCGGGGACAAGAGACAGGGCGCATCCGCCTGGGCAGGGCCAGGGTGCAGCCTGCCGAGGGCACGGTCACCGAAGTGCGTGGCCACCGGGCGCAGCCCACAGGGGCGTGCAACCACCGGGGGCGCGGCCGCTAGGGCGTGCTGCCGCCGGGGTGCACTACCAGCTGGGGACGTGGCCACCGGGCGTGAGCAGCTCGGCCGTCGGAACCATTCACGGATGCCGCCTGGGCCACGCATCGACGCATCGTGAGAAACGGCGCCGCTAGATGCGCTCAGGAAGAAGATGGGCGAAAAAAGACCCGTGAGGAGATAAGGAAAAAAAAATAAAGGGCATTTTAGTCATTTATTTCATTTGCTCCATCTTATGAAGCTGTTGTGCCAAACACTTTTTTCAAAACAGCTTAGCTTCACTAAGATAGTTGCTTTTACCGGTGAAGCTAAACTATGGCAAACAGGGCTTTAGTATTTATTTTTTGGTATATTTGGTGAGAATTAACGTGGAGATTCTCGGTTTATGTCTCTAAAGTAATAGTATAAGATAAGATTTGATTGCACTTCTGGGTCGCGGTTGGACGATCGATATTGTGACCATCACGAAAGGAGGGAAACAAAATCATGTTCATATATCGTCTCTAATACGTGAGGCACTTTGGAATATTGCCACGGACATTAAAGGGGGAAGCAAGGTATAGAAACAAAGCTACTACTAGAGTGCGACGGCTTTTCTCTTTTCTCTTTTGTTTTTGACAAAGTATGTATTATTACTGATAATAAAAGTAAAGTAGGGATACTTAAATGTTTGTAACACTGTTCATTAGAAGGCGTGTAAGGGGACATGTATGCAATATAAACACTAGTAATCGGGAGGTCTAACTTCTTTTCAGTGGTACGTAGTGACACACACAGAAAAACTGAAAGAAAAGAGAGTTGTGTGGTCTTATTCGTAGTGATGCAAATATAGACATAGATCCATAGACACATCAAGAGCTATTTCGTCTGGGAAAGATGAGTGACATCTGGAGTGCTGTGCAATGGTGGGACGAGTGGCAGCTTCGCATCCTCGTCCTCAGCAGCCTTAGCCTCCAGTGGTTCCTCGTGCTGGTCGTCCCCCTGCGCAACTACACCATCCAGCGCTGGCTCAGAGCATGCTTCTGGCTGGCGTGCATCTGCGCCGACGTCCTGGCGATCTACGCGTTCGCCACCCTCTTGTATCGCCAGGCCGCCGGCAGGTGGATCAGCAGCTTCGACGACTACTACAGCAGGGCCCAACAAGGGAGGTCCCTGACGCTGGAGGTCCTGTGGGCACCTCTCCTCCTTGTCCACCTGGGCGGGCGGGAGGAGCTCACCGCCAACAACATGGAAGACACGGCGCTCTGGGTCCGGCACGCCGCGGTCCTGGTTACCGTCACCGTGTACGCCTTCTCCACGTCGTTGCGCTACTTCAGCGACAACAGCGACGGCAGGAGGCTGCTGGCGTCGGCGGTCCTCCTGCTGGTCGCCGCGGTCGTCAGCTCCTGCGGGAAGCCGTGGGTTCTCAGGAGAGCCAGCGTCCGCCGGCTGGTGGCCAAGTCGTCGCTGGCGAAAGGAGCGAGGACGACGAAGACGAAGACGAAGACGAAGACGAAGACGAAGACGAAGACGAAGCAGCCTAGCGGCGGGTGGTGGGAGTGGTGCTTCACCGGGCTGGGCGACAGGTACAAGTGCTGGAAAGAGCTGAAGCCCCGCGGCACCGCACCGATGCTGTCGCAGGGAGACAAGGTGCAGATGCTGCTCTCGGGCCTGTCGCTGCACGCCGCTAGAGCAACGCTGGAGACGCGGAAGAAGAAGAAGCCAGATCAGAAGATCCTCGAGCCTCTCAATCCCTGGCGGCGTGAACAGCATCAAGCCCTGGAGCCCTCAGAAGTTGACAAGATCATGAAGCCCTGGCTGCGCCAAACGTTCGGGCTCATCTACACGAGGGAAGCCGCGATGTTCACGCCGGCGTACCTGGCCTGCCACGCGCTGCTGGTGCCGTCCCTGTACGTGGCCGCCACCGTGCTCTTCTTCTTCGCGGTGGACTACAAGAAGCATGGGTACAGCAGGTACAGCAGAGCCGACGTCAACACGACGTACCCTCTGCTGTGCTTCACCGCGGCGCTGGATGTCTTCGGCATGTTCGTCAGTGAGATGGTGCACTGGCTGTTGTCGTCGTCCGGTGGAGCGTCGTCGTGCGAGAACGTGCCGGGGCATAACCTCATGGACTCGGTTCTCTGGACGATCAGGAGGCCGAGAGTGTCCATGCTGCTGCTCTGGTGTTACAAGGGAGGTTCTTTCGTCAAGGACAAAGATCGCCTGTACGGCAAGGTGGAAGACGAAGACAAAAACAAAAACAAAGACGACAAGGTGGAAGACAAAGACATCATCATAAACAAGGTGAACATCATCTTAAACAAGGTGTCAGAGAAAGACAAAAACAAAGAGAATTTCGACCTCGACCTATCCAGTTACAGAAGCTTGAGCAAGCGCAACTGGATTCTCAGGGACAAGGACCTGGAAGTAGTTCACGGCAACAAGTACCAGAACATCCGGGCCAGTCTGCGTAAGAAGCCGTTTGACGAGAGTGTCCTCATCTGGCACATCGCCACCGACCTCTGCTTCCGCGTCAAGTCTCCCGACTACTTCCGCTTCAGGCCACCGCCTAAAGGGGTGGTTCGTGAAGTGTGCACGGAGGCGATATCCAATTACATGGCCTACCTCCTGGATTTCCAGCCCGAGATGCTGATGGCCGGCAGCAGGCAACATCTCTTCACCGAAGCCATGGCAAACATGGAGTGCGTCATCAGAAAAGCCACCAAGGGGTTGAGGCCCAAGCTCAGAGAGAAGCAACCGTTGGATGACGTGATCCTAGGCAAGATCAAGGAAGAAGCAGAAAAAGAGGCGTACACCGTCATTGACGACGCTTGCAAGCTCGCAAAGGAGCTGCTGGGCATCCAGGACCACGAGACCCGGTGGGAGCTCATGCACCGCGTGTGGGTGGGCATGCTCTGCTACTCTGCCAGCATGTGCAGGAGCGACCTGCATGCCAAGAGCTTGGGAGAAGGCGGGGAGTTCCTCTCCAATGTCTGGCTCCTCATCTCACTGATTGGGGGTAGGACCTTAGCGGACAAACTCCAGATGCCTGATGACGACCCAGAACCAGAAGGCAAGGTGGTCGAGGATCCAGCAAAGGACAAGGGAGAACAAAAACCAAAACCAGAAGCAGCAGGTTCAAGTGCTCCTACTCTTATTTCAGACAATGGCCTTGGGCATTTTTATAGGAATTATTTACCTGTTTGCTTGCTTCCTATTTGCAGACAAGGATCTTCAGACGCGGGACTCGGAATCAAAAGACGAGCGGCGTAGTAAGGCTGCCAATATTTTTAGGTGCTCCTATTCCTATTTCTTCAGAGTATGGCCTTGAGCTAGCTTTTTATTCATTTTATTGACCTATTTCCTTCTTATTCGCAGACAAGGTTTTGATGCTGGACGGGTATGAGCTCCGCAATGTGTTTTTTGTTGGTTGATTTACCATACATGTTTGCTTCCCTTAATCCCTTATCGCTCAAATGGCTAATATTTTGTGCTAGTGTGTGCTACATGTATATTTGCTTGTTTGTTTAATTTGTTGCCGCAACAGTTTCATGCATGTCCTTAGGTTGCTATATGCGTGATGTTTGTGGCCGTTTGCGTGTTCATTCAGTCATGGTTTGATAATCTGAGTCTTCAGCTCTGGTTTTGTACTTTGTACCCGCGCAGCCAGCTGTGACGAGTTGAAATTACAATATGAGTGATCCTTGTTCTCTTCAATGCAATAGTTAGAATCTGTTACCAATTGTTAAGAGCAAGTCTAAGAAGATTAGAGAGTGCACATGGACAAAAACCCTGTCCGCAAAAGCCTTTGGTGTAACACCCCCAGAACCTCCCTTAAGATGCCACCACAAGAGATAGAAACTAGAGCGAACAACATATAGAGAGGTATAAATAAGCTCGGTCAACGTATAGCGAGATATAAATAAGCTCAATCAACAGGATAGAACATCCTAACGAGCAGATCATCATCAACAAAAGTCTAGAAAAGACTTCCCAACAACAACCACCGACCAAAGTTAAGGTTAACCAAGACTCTAAGCAGCCCCCCCTACCCATATTGCAGCAGTGGAACCCCCTGTGGAGCCCCATGAATTTTTAGGCAAAGTTCTATAGTGTAGGGGGGCTGAGACTTAAGATCGAACAACAATGTTGTTCAGCCCCCCTGAAATATTTTCTGGGTCCGCCGCTGACTCTAAGTTCTAGTACTATTATCATAACATCACAAGTTTTTACATTAAAAGATGACATGAATGTGCCGAGTGTGCGGCTACTTTCTCACCCTTCAAGGAAAAGCCACCTAAGCGTTTGGAAAAATAGACAAAGGGTGCGACAAAAATCTCAACAAGTAAATTGTTTTAACAAGATTTTTGAAGGACAAATTCATTAAGCATCGATTTAAACCTCATGTATGGTAAAGATTAACCACCACCAAACCTTGGAGAAGCATAGTTTGTCACAAGCTCACCCAAAGCCTTAGTTCAAGGCTTTCATGTCATAGTCCAAAATTATAATCACTACTGCATTCATGTGTTTTCCCAGATGCGCAAAAAAGGATTTTCGAAGGCGGGCATCACGTCTGCCTGAAATTAAAGGTCTGAGTTAATCAGAATCTACCAATGAGGTCATATGGCTACCTGGGTTAATCAATAAACAAAACAAAAAAGTCAGCAAGCCCGTTGATGGGGTCTACTAAGCCAATCGAAGCACCGCCACTGCTGCTCGTCGGATCCGCTTGCGCCGTTGCCGTTGCTCAGATCCGGACAATGGGCCGCCTTCGCCATGAGCACCTGCGGCCGTGCCGCTGCAAGAACGGGCGGCCGCACCGCCACGCGGGTGGAGAGAGGGGCGCCGCACGGGAGAGAGAGAGTCGCCGCGCGGGGGAGAGAGGGGCTTCGCGTCGGAGAAAGAGAGAGAGGGGCGCCGCGCGAGGGAGAGGCAGGGGCACCTTGTGGGGGAGAGGGATAGCCGCCTTGCAGGGGAGAGAGCTGAGAGCGAGAGCGAGAGAGAGAGATTGAAGTGAGGAAGAAACCCTAACTCCTCCGCCCGGTAGATGGATAGATATGGGCTTTGGCTAGGCCTTAGGCATGTTTACATATGGGCCTTTTAAGAGGCCACCTCCAAAAATGGTCTTTATTTTTGAAGATGGATCTCTTAGGAGGCCCGCCTCCATAAATCAATTTTAGGAGGGGCACGATTTTTGACCGCTTCCGTAAATCTATTTTTAGAAGACAGACAATTTTTGACCGCCTTCGTAAATAAAACATCCACCTCCGAAAATCCTCACGTATTTTACAAGACGGTTGGATGGATTGCCTCCATTAATGATTGGGCAGTGTCTTGCAAAGTCATTTATGTAGTAGTGAACGCATATGCAATGCAAATGCCATGTCTCCTGCCTTTGTACTCAACAAGGTACGAAGCTGCACCGTTATGCCCAATAAATGATGTTGTATAGGTCGAGGCTAGCAACCAGTGACATAACTCCTTATGCCAATGAATGAATGAGATGCAATGCAAGTACTAAAGGCAAGAATCATAGTCCCCGTATAATATCAAGAGCATCTTGCCATGCGGATAACAAACCTCCACTACAAGAAGTATGACCTTCTACGACGATTTTCTCGTGACGACAGCTAAATTTGTCGCTAAGTCATTTTGTTTTACGACGTTATTTGGTGGGAGTATGACTTTACGACAAAAATTATATGTCCGTCACTAAGATCTAGAAGCAATCGTCGTAAACCGAAGGATTTCGATATTACGATGAGTTGCAATTTGTCATGACATGGTAATAGACAATCGTCGCAACTTATGATTTGAATTTTAACATGATAAGCTCAACTTCACATATAATATTTTGAATTACAATTTTCTTGAATTATCCAAACAACATTGGATGGAGAAACGACTAAAACCAAATGTTCTATATCTCGATGAGATCAACAATATCTAGACTACTAAAGAAAAATATCATCTATTTAGTCTCAAATGACTTTGAGGTGGAGTGATTAGGGGTGCTACACGTGAGGTTGCAAGTTGGAGGTTCAAATCCCATCAGCCATACGCATGTATTTTTCGCGCGAAAAATACGGCGACTTGCTCGTGGCTATGAGATTTCAATATTTTTTCTTTTCCATCCTTAATTTTTTTCTGTTCTAAAAAAGAGCCCATTAGGCCCAGCAGCTTAATAAACCTTTAATTTTTGTATGTTCTAAAAAACAGCCCATTAGGCCCAGCAGTCTCACTAAACCCTAGCTCTCTGGATCCCAAAGCAAAAAAACCATCCGCCGCTACTACGCTCGCATCTTCTCCCGCCGACTCTGGGAGCAAAAAATTCATCCGCCGACGCTGAGCGCAAAAAAATCATCCGCCGGCCACCATTCTTCTCCCGCCGATGCCTTGCGCTCCCTCTTTCTCCCGGTGAAAACTGTCCCAAAATTTTCTCCTGCCGCCGTCTATTTCTATCCCGCCGGCGCCACATGCTTCCTATTTCTCCCAAATCTAAATCGCCGCCCCTCACTCCGCCCGCCCGCTTGACCCCGACGTAGCAGGGCGCTGGCCCCTCACTCCGCCCGACCCGAGCAGGCGCCGCCCCCCACTCCTCACGCCTACTCAAGCAGCAGGCACTGTCCGTCAGAAGGTGCGACCCCCTCTCTGCCCCGCCAGTAGCCGTGACCCCCTCCCCCCACTCCACGCGCCACTTCGAAAGGTGGGAGCACCATGGCTCCTGGTCGGAAGGTTGGAGCAAGCAGCCAGCAACTAAGAGGTAAACAAACTCGTGAAAATCTGTTGAAATTTTTGAGTATAAGAGAACAGAACAAGTATATACATGAGGTTCATGAGATGATTTTTGCAGATAAAAACTGGCAAGCTGAATGCTTTGTACCATTGATTGTTCCATTTCCATGACATCTTGCACCAAACTGACTTCCTTATTGATTGAATGTGGTGAACATGAATTGTCTTCCCTGTCCAATGTACCAGTAAGCAAATATTACTATCAGAAGAGCCCAAACAAATTCACTAGAGCCATTAAGTTTTAAAGTAAGTTCTGGGGGAAAGGGCACACCTCAGGTTGTGGTTGCTTGCTTCCAAGGGGGGCAGATGCGGTTAGGTTCTGTTCATCCGCCATTGAGTTCAAGCCACTCTGTAGCAGTGTATGGAAGTGATTAGTATCTGCTGATTCATCAATTTTTGCAATGATTAAAAATCATGTTTCTGTTCCTGGTGCTTAATCACAGTTTGTTCTATTTCTAGCTAATTCCTTTTTTTGTTCATCTTGGTCTGTATCATATTTTCAGATATCACTTATGTGGCTTGTAGTCTGAATCTAACAGATAGATCTCATGTTAATATTGTCCTAATTTAGGATTAACAAGGCATCATAATTCACATGAGTTCTGGGGCAACGTATTGTTCCTTGATAACAGTGGATGATCTTGGGATCATTTTTTCATCTTTCAGAATTTTTTGAAAGCTCGGCTTAGATAAATCAATCTCTGTTTGTCCTGACTTGATGCATCCTTCGCTGGACCAGTAAGCTACCTGATGCTAGAGAGCCTGTCCAGCAGCAGCAGCATACAGTTAGCTTATCTCTGTAATCTAGCAGCAGCAACAAAGATTCTAGAGCCTGTCCAGCAGCAGCATATATGTAGGCTCTTGGGTTTTACATAGGCATATAATCTCATTAAATTCCAACCTTCTAACTATTCTCAAATGATTTTTATAGAGGCGCCTATTACTGAATATGAGCGTTCAAGGAATGAAGAAATAATGAAAAACAACTGAGAGCTGGAGAGGCTTGTATCAAGACATTAGTGCCCATAGTGAACAATACATCTGTGGAGAGAAAGGGTGAAGACAATGAAGTTTCTGGATCGCAGTATACAGGTCAGGAGAGTGAGGACTGTGAAGATGAGGAGGTTATTAGCAAGGTACCAATTCTGCTTGTTTTTTTGCCTAATGAGGCTTTGCAGGTTGCTGGTTGTAACTTTTTCCTTGTATTATGTAGGCCATGCAGAGGAGCATTTTGTCAAAAAATACCATCAGGAATATTGTCGGAACAAGAGGCTCAAAGAGAGTCTCCATGCCACCTGTTGGACAAGAGCAAACCACTAGAATGACTAGACAGAGGATGAGGGAACTATCAACTGAGGAAGGTATCCATGGTACAACTACAAATGCACAAGAAGATGCATTGCTTGCTGTTGACTATTCTACACAAGATGATGAGCAGATTCAAACAGGCTGTGAAGGCAAGAAAACATTGCTCCTCTCCAAGAAATATGATTTGCCTATTTTCATGAAAAATTTATGATGTGTGCTAACCGTGAAAAGCTTATTATTTTCAGGTGAACCAAGTGATAACTTGATTACTCAACGCAGCAGGGGCAGAAGTATGGGTAGAGATTTGGACATGATATGCCATGGTTTAAACAGTAAGATGCCGTTGGTTATTGGTAAAGGGAAAAGAAGGCCAGAGGCACCCATGCAAGCTGCAAAGCTTGCATCAGAGGGAGGTATTATATTGAGGCAACACATACCAATATATACACACTGGAAGGAGTACAAGAACGATGAAAATCCTTTTAAAGACTACATGGGAAAGATGGGTGTAAGTAGAAGAAAGTCTTTTCAACAACACAATTAATGTTCTCTTTTTTGTTATGGTTTGAATGCCTCTTTTTCTAATCTACGTGCTCTGGACATGCTCTTCACTAGATCAAATTTACCATAGACCCTAAAGACAAGGAAGTAGAAGCTGCATGCTTTGATTTGCTCAAGACTGGACAACGACAATTAAGGCACAAGCTGAAGAGGGCTTACTTTGATGGAGTACCTGCAAATGAAGTGAGAACAACATCTCCGGTGAGGAGTATGACTGATGAACAATGGATTGCACTCGTGGAGCTATGGTCAAGCCCTAAGCATAAGGTATAGAGTTCCTTCCATTCATTCTTGGGCATGCTTGGTTTCTCCAGGAGTACATCAAGATATTTAATTAGATATGTATGTGCATTGTTCTTTTTTTGAAACGTCCAGTACGTTGCATGAAAAAACTTCCAGTTGTTGTCATATAATGTAAATTGATTCTTGTTTGCCGCATTATTTTACTTTACTGTTCTGAGTCATTTACGCAACATTCATACTATGATATATCTTATAGGAAAGGTGTGTCAAAAACATTGAGAATCGTGGGAAAGTTCGGTTCGCTCAAAGGACAGGATCTAGATGCTTCATTGCGCACACCCATGTCCTGGTAAGATACAAAATATTATATGTGTGTGTTCAATGTTTATTCTGTGTTGAACTATTTTGTAGATTCTAAACTAACATTTACAAATTGTTTGCATGTTAATTCAGAAACAAAATAAATATAAAGATGTGGCGCCCACTGCAATCGATCTTTTCAAGGAATTACACTGCAACAGCAAGACCGGTTTTTGTGAGCCTGTGAAGGAAAATATTGTAAGTACATGTTCTAAATGGACTGTTCTAGACCTGATAAGGCTGCAATATATCCTAATGACAACATAGTAGCATTGATAGGAAGTACTACTACCAGAATTTAGTCTATCCATGACAATGAAATATGCAAACCATGTGAATCTGCAAAACTAAAATTTGGATGGAATTATTTCTAGAAGTTCAAATCATCGAGCCAAAACTAAATTGAGCCGTACTCTAGAATTTATTTATTATAACTGAAGTGGCCAAAGGTTCATAGCAGAAGCAGGTCTGCAACCTACAAAACTTTGCATACTTTTAGTAGTGTCCTTCAAGCAGCAGGTCTGCTGGTTTGTAGCATCTAGCAGCAGGTCCGCAGGTTTGTAGCAGCATCAGATAATTAGCTATGTTGCTATATGGATGTTCTTCTAGTAGTGTCAATGTGTCATTGAAGTAATGTCCCAGAGTGAACTAATGTAGTATGTTTTTCAGGCTGCCATAATTCAGAATTGCATAAAAAAGTATACAGGAGGGTTATCCGGTTATGCAACTATTTTGAACTAATGTTGAGAGTATGAGAACAAACCTTATTCAAGAATTCTCGGATTCCCTGATAGGAGTCGTTTGTGAGAAGTTTGACTGCAATCTCTCTCCCATCAGCCAGCTTCCCATAGTATACTATGCCAAAGCCTCCAGAGCCAATTCTTCTCTCAAATTTGTCTGTAGCATCTTCAATTTCAGATAAAGAAAATCTGTGTGCTGATTCTGTAGCTACTTTACTAAAATATGAACCAAGTTTTTTTGCTGGTGCTGCAATAACAACAGGGTCTGGAGATGGCAAAAGAATCACTGCAAGCCCTTTCCCTAGCATAATATCGATATACCAATTGAGCTAAAGAGTGTGTACCTTCATGAGATTTCTTCTTTCTCCTACATGTAATGAAATAGCATCCAATAGCAATACCCAGTAAGACAATGGCTCCAATCACCACACATATAACAATTATGGTGTGGCTAATGCCATTGCTTACTATGTGAAGGCCACTGTTGCCTGAGAAGCTGCAGCCATATAACAATTTAGAATTGAAAAACATGAGCAACAAAATTATCCGTACTAGTTCTAGCTTGTTTTCTCATCAAATGTAGTATGTTTTTCTATTCAGTCAGTGATTGCTTGAATTTTTTTCCATATTTGTATACTAACTATAATGCAAACTATTTTTCTTAACATGTTAGGACCAAATGGATACCATGATGGCTCAGCCTACACCAGAAGGGGAACAACCAAAGACTCATGCTGAAGTTGTTGCTCATGTTTTGCCATCAAGTAAATTTCTTCGAAATGTTGGCCTTGAGACAACAGTCCCCAAGAGAAGCGCTACCACTGCTGCACGTGTACAAGAGTTGGAGGCTGAAGTTGCGGTAGAGAAACAAGGTGCTGCAGCACTTAGAGACCAACTTCATGGTCAGCAGGATGAGTTGGAAGTGTTGAAGAAGAAGGTTGAGGAATCAGAGGAAGCAAGGGAGAAGCAGGCAGAACAAATTGAAAATTTGAAGAAACAAGGAGAGGAAACCAATGCTCTTCTTCGTCGGTTGTTCACCTTGAACAAGGACTAGGTCACTCCTTACCCTTTTATCCTACTGATCATGATGCATGACCTAAACATGGCTTGGATATGTGGCTGTTTATTTATTTTGGTACATGGCTTGGACCTGGTAATGGTTTGCATTTGGTTGTCTATTTGGTAATGCCTTGGATATGTGGCTGATGATTTTGCCACTTGGTTGGATCTGGTAGTGACTTGGACATGAGTTTAATGTATTTTGCGTTGAGTTTGACATGTCAAACTATTTGAACATGTAACTCTGAATGGATCTACGATGTAATGGATGTGAGCACTTTAAATTTGCTTGATGGTTGTCTATTGATTTCTATCTGCAATGCTGTGATGGGTTGTATATTGTTCAATGGACTTCAATGTGTATTGTATGCTGCAATGTGCCATGTCAAAACCTGCCGCATCATATGACAAAAACATTTTACGACGATTTTTTTGTCCTACGTGGCACATGTATAGTCATCTAAGGTCAATTTTTTTGTGATGTTTTCTCTACATGATAACGACGAAAATTGAACGTCGTAAATCAACGACGCATGTATGATCGTCGCAAAATTACGACGATAATATTAGTTTTGTCGCAGAACACCTTTAGCTACGGGGAATAAGCGACGGATGCATTTTCGTCGTGCATTCGTCGTAAATTGTGAAATACGACATAATTTTCACTTTCTGCGACATAAATGGAGCGTCGCAGAAGGTCATACCTCTTGTAGTGCTCATTCCATTCTACTAACATGAGCATCATAAAACCACAAGTAGAGGAACAAAGACATCCACATAGAAAGCATAGAGGACAAGTCAAAGTGATTAAAACGTGGTTTGAAGGCCATATAATGTCTGCCATGGTTCTAAATTCTTACAGTAGACATAGAATAAATAACAAGTTAGAGCTTGTAGCAAACCACTACTACGTTTGCTTGCCTCCAATAAGGCATGACCGCTCTAAATGCGATCCGGAGCACTACTACCTTCTTTAACAGTATATGATAGAAACCTCATAGTAACAAGATGGTACAGTAGGTAAAGCACTCCTACACCCCAATCCGGCATCCAAGCAAAACAAAGAACAAAGCACCAAGCCAATTGCAGCAGCTGCTTCACCTTTTTGTATCATTCAATCCATTAAGGCTTTGATAGCAAACAATACACTTTTGGAATCTACACAACAAGGCCTAAAACTTTTATGCGGAGATTGTATTTTTATCATGCTTTTAACATGGGCTAAACTGCCATTGAAAAGAGATTTCAGAAACTGCTCTAGAATTGATACAACAAGCATCATATTTTCATACCTCCCAATCCTTATGTCTAAGAATTATGAAATTTAACTAGTTAGCAGAGACTTCCATAACCTAAAACTTTGGTATTATGCACTTTTGCATAAATTGTCAATTAAATGACCTAAAGTGTGACCCAACCTTAACTGAAAATCCTGTTGACGAAACAATACATCTGACATTAAACTTCTATACCTGGAGTTCTCCTTATCAAAAAATCATGATCTTTACTAATATGGAAATCTAATAAAAATTACTGCAAACTTCTCATATTTTGAAAGTATAATAACACATATAAGGATTTCAATAGGGGATGACTAGCGCTGAGACGTCCAGCCCTAGCAGCGCGTCCGGACGCAGCTCCCACCAGCCAACTGTGACTCGATATGTGGGCTTGGTCTGGCAACGCAAACAGTATCCTGCCCATCAACTTGAGTCCAACAGAAGCCTATTTCAGCCCGCATAGCATAAGGGTAGAGCGTGCGCTCGCATCTACACCGCCATCCCCTCCACTGCCCCCCCCCGCCCCCCCCTCTATAGTTTGAGAAGGATGCATGGCAGCAGAAGGCGAGGAGTACACCGAGGCGTGGCAGCAGAAGATGAGTTGGGAGATACAACACCCGATCTACTTTTGAAAAATCCAGATACAACACTTGCAACATATGTCTCAAGATAGATGAAACACTTGAACCATGCATCCAAAACACTTGCCAAAAAAATACTTTAAAACCATTGTAAGACATACGCAACATCCAGATAAAATAGTTGCAACATATGTGTGAAACATACGCAACATTCAAATAAGCACACTTGCAACATACGTCTGAAAAAACAGATGAAACATTGGAAACAAAAGCTTGCAACATACGTGTACAACCATTGCAACATCTTGATGTAGTTTTACAAGATTCATATGAAACAATTGCAACATACTTATGAAACATTTGAAACACATGAAACATAGGCTTGCAACATGTGTTTTTCACCCTTCTTCTTCTGTACGACACAGTGCAGAGCAGGGGAACTACTGGTACCAGCCAGCTAGTGGCCGAGGATGGTGGTGCGGCCTAGCAGCGTCCAACTACGCCTGTGCCTAGCCTAGGCTCGGCCAGCAATGGCACCCTCTCCTGGCCGCCTGGCCTAGGCATGGCAAAGGACGAGGCACGACATGTCACGACGGAGGACGAGGCACAGCATGGCACGGCGGGGGACAGAGGCGCCAGGGGGATGGTGGCGGCGGTGCGCCGGAGTGGGGCATGGGGCGGGATGGAGGCACCGTGGGGGCTAGGATGTCGGCGGCGGCGCCACAGAGTGGGCGTGGCGCAACGCAAAATGGGACGCGCGAGAGAGGCGGAGTGGGACGAGTGTGGGTAGTTTTTTTTTGATAGAGCGTGTCTGGACAGACGCAGGATGGACACCTGCAGTGGAGCATTAGCAATTTTGAAAACCTCCTAGAATCCAGTTCTATCCAGAATTTTGGCAGAACATGACAGCTACTTTTGAAATTATATATCTCTGAAACCGCTTGGGATAAAATCCTGACATTTCACAAGTTAATAGGTCTGAAGGTCCTATACAACTTTGTAGTTCATTACAACATTTAATTGAGCCTCCAATTAGCTCTAATTGCTCCCCCAAGCAAAGCTACTGGAACTGCACAACTGAAATCCGAGGAAAGACATCCCAACAACTTTTCTTCCCTCTAATCCACTTAGACCCTTGGCCAAACTCCATCATAGAAATCTAATTAGTGTGGGGAATGATGGAATCCTACTCACCTTGGTGACCCACAAATACTAGGGCAGCGTTAAGAGATAGGGAAGGACTGATCTACATGAAAGATGCACCTCTTCTTGCTCCTCTTGTTGTCCTCGATCTGTTTTGCTAGTCCCCCCCAAGGATTTGGTGTTGTAGAGAGGGGATTAAGGGAAGGGCAACCATGGGAGAGGACGGAAGGATCAGAGAACATAAGAAACAAAAGGAGTGGCTGTTCTGGAGAAGATGAATGAGAGAGGGAGGGGATAAAAGGGTAGGGAGAGTTGGGATATTCAGCTGGGCTTGGGCTTGCACAACAAGCACCCCCTTTTTTTAAGTTTTACATTTGGTCTCTATTTACAAATAGGAGGGGGAAGATGATGTTTTACACATGTTTTCATGGTTGTGCTAATTAATATTTACAATTATCAGGCTCATACTTTATGACCAGCCCCTTGTATACTTACAAATACGCCCTTATATCTAATATATGAGACTTTTTCTTTCAAGAAGGGGATCCCTAGATTATGACACACCACAATAGTAGTCTCCCAACTATTTGGTTTTCGTTGGAACAACAAGACCTAGCAACTACATCTACTAGGAGATATTATGGCTCTGATATTAGCTAAAATGGACCACGATTCCACAAACAAAATCCATGACCATGTTTAGGGTCGAGATAACGGAGTAGAGGGGGGTTGAATAGTCATTTCTAATTCTAATTGCGATGGCTAGCCAATATGAATGCATAACTAAACTAATCGGTCTAGTCAAGACTACACCCCTCTATCTATACCTAATACTAAAAAGGCAAAATTTCTGGCTTGTTTTTTTCGTCCAGCCTTACCCAAAGCCGGCTCGGTCTCGCCTCCGTTCACGACGGTTACGTTAACATTGCCGAGTTTAGGAGTGGGGAAGAGAACAGAAAGAAATACCGGGTTCCAGATGTAAAAATTCCAGAGATAAAAAAGGTGGAAGGGCCTTAATAGTTTTTGAAATAAATCAGGATTCCTGATGCAAAATGTCCAGATCCAAGTGGGCCTTTCCTGGTGAGCTTCTTTTTCAACCTGAGCTGAATCCTTGTAGTTGGATCGGCTTCCTTGTGAGCTAGACCAAGCCCATGCAAGCCTTTTTCCTTTTCTTTCGTTTTTCTCTTTTTCTATAAAAACAAAGATCTTGCAAAATTCATCAAATATCATAGAAAAATTAGAAAAATGCCAAACCAGTTTTGTTAGCTTCATAAAAATGTGATGTATCCATAGATGTTATGAATCTTGCTAGGTTATGCTTTGTATATTGATGTGTTAAATCATCCTTGCATATTTTGCATGCATATAGGTTCGGCGATGACTGAAAACGTGCCAGTGGCTGACCCGAAATACGCGGAGGTAGCCAAGGAGTACCAGAAGGAGTTCCTCATCGTCGGTGTTCCTAAAGCCTTCACTAACTTTTCACTATTCGGTTGTAGCCGAAGGCAAGCCCCGGTGCATAACTCCTACTTTTCAGCACTTATTATGTTTGTTTATGCATTAAGTTTTGATTTGAGGATAAGGATTTACACCATATGGTGTAGTTTTGATTAGAAATAAAACTTATTTTTATTAAAATATGGATTAGTTAATGGTACAACTAATTATTTTATGAACCGGAATCTTAGACAGATTATTAACTAATGAAATCTAAACAAATATATTTATGTAATTCCTGACAAGGACTGCTGTGTGAAAATTTAAGATAGGTCTCAATCATTGGCAGACAGACCAATCCTTGACACATCGACAAAAAAATTACAGAGATTGATATGATGCATCAAAAAAGCTGAAAATATCTATATTGAGTCATAGAAACACATGGGTATTATGAAAAATTAAAGTTATGATATATTTATAGCTAAATAATTATGCGCTTTACAATGAAAGGAAAAATATACCAAGGTATATTTTAATTTGATACAGGTTTAATTGGACAATGTTATTTTTGTCAGCATTAACTTATATTATGGATGTCATAGCCATCACTAAATAAATTATAAAAGGATAAAAAATAAGTAGATAGGTACCATTCACGTTATCGTTTTGCATGAATGTTTAATAGTTTTTTCTCCCGTTGCAATGCACAGACATATTTACTAGTATATATAAGTTTACAAGTACCTTACAAAGTGTCAGGGTAATGATACCCCGGGTATCTTAAGGCACCAATTAGATAGCCACTCGGGCGGCCCATAATACACCAGCCAGTATAAGCCCAAACGATCGAGGCCCAGCTAAGCTGAGCGGACCTGGCCAAACACTAAGGCCAGGGTCCGCCACGCCCCCTTCCTTCTGCCTTAGCTGCGCGCTACGCAATAACTCACGAGATCTCACAGTCTCGACTCCTAGGAGGAAGGGGAGAGATCGAGCCCACCAAGCACGCCTGCTCTGATAGGAGCAGGCACGCCGCACTGACCCTGCAAGGACTGAGGGGACAACAGTCACCTCAGCCTAGTCAGACGCCATCCCTACGCCACACAGCAGAGACAAGAGAACACCGCCAGGCGGTGACGGCCAGTACGGAGACCCAACATCCAAATACGGCCCGATGAGACATTTGTACGATTCCACCCACCACGGGATGGGATCCATGATGGTGCCCTTGACTCAGAGGTTACCCAAGCCAGCAAGGACCACGACCCCAGAGCCCAAGATCGTGGCCACCAACTCCACCAACAGCAAGGCGATCGGCAACCCGGGGGCAGCTACCGAGTCCTGTATGACGCCCCTGGATGCTCAGGAGGCGATGACAAAGGCCATGGCGAGACCACATCTCACAGGACAGATGGCGAAACCCCATCATGCCCACAGTGCCGCCATGACCGACACTGTAGCACCACGTCACACCATGCCTAGATGTGGGCACAAGACTATGATGACAGCCACGCCCGGACGTGCACCACAAGATGGTGTTACTTGCAAGCCAAGTTAGCTAGTCCCCCTCTCTCAGGCTCACAACCCCTCAGTAGGGAGAACCTCCTTATTTGTACGTGACCTAGCCCCGGACTCTATATAAGGATAGCCAGGGCACCCTTCCCAGAACATCTTCATATCTTCACACTTTCTGGGCTCTCGAAGCTTTCCTTTAGGCAGTCCGTCTTCTAGCTCTAGCTCTCCTACCTCTCCACCATTCTTGCACCCCCATTGTAAGAACTTCAGAGCATTCAAGCGAGGTACACACACTCGATCATCTCTGAGACTGGACATAGGGCTCTGGCCTGAACCAGTACAACTCCTCATGTCTTTTGGATCCTAGCATCGTCTTCCTGGAGCAGCGCGACATTCATATAAGTTCACTAGTCGGTCTACAAAACACCGACACAAAAAGTCATAAACAAGGTATGTCTAAGGTGCTGAGCTAGTGGGAGCTCATCTAAATAGTTATAGTTAGCAAGGTTACATAAACCTACGCAACTAGTCAACTAAGCAACCAGGAGCTCCTACACATACTAGTGAGCACAACTGCACAAGCACAAAGCAAAAGCTACACTAGCACTACTCACTAGCTAAGCTACACAAGCTAAAACTAGAGAACACCTAATTAGCTACACAAGCTAACTAGCACAAGAGCAAAAACACTAGCACAAGTAATGAACAAGTAATACTAGTGATGAGGATTGAAAACCAACGGTATCTGTGACCCCTACAAAGCTGAGCCTGCTACCGGTCTATGTGGCCCATGAAAGCGCCCAATATCAACTTCAGGGTATGTAATAAGTTGGAAAAACCAAGCTCCTCATTCTCACCCATCCACCTACAACCTCAGGCACTGCCCTTATCCCACTTCTCCTTCTCACCGTTGTCACCCATACCCGACACCAACCGACGCCCCAACCTCACTCGTGATGCCACTTCTCCACCCTCGACCACGATAGTGCACGTATTAGGTTCCCCTTCCGGCCCTTTTATGGCAGCCCATGCAGGCTTGTGGTCTCTCTCTCCCTATCTCATCTATCTTCGATGGTTGCTAATTAATGTGGAGGAGGTGGCACGCGGTTGCACGGAGTCTGCCGTAGGCATCACGCACGGGCTCCCATCCTAGCCCCTTCCCTACGTCGCTCACAGGATCACCATCCCTCTCTCCTCATCTCCTCTCTTTCTAATGGTTCTAAGGAAAAGGAGATGGCATGGTCACATGGAGGCTGAGGCGGACCATTATATGAGCGAGGCAGGTCAATGGTGGCATGGGTGTGGAGGCCAAGGGCATCGTGGAGGAGGCTTAGGCTGGTGGTGTCGCCCAAGTTTCAAGTAAGGATCTCATATCGAGATATGGGTCGATTCGCCCATATTCGGGCATGATAGTGCCTGTCTGTATACTGTAGTGGAGAAGACAACACATGTGGATGCTGTGCTTAGCGGTGGTGATGAGCTCAACAACGGGTTCAATGATAGATGGATTTGGTCAACGACGGTGCGGACGGGACCGCGAGACGCTGTTAGCTTCCCTCCATCCCAATGTGGGCATTAACAAGTGGCGAGCGGAGGACTAGGAGAGGAGCATCGATGGCACCGGTAGGTGCAGATCTCAGGAGCATGCTCAGAGATGGGCTCCAGGCAGGCTCCGCGATGGGACAGTGTGACGGCCCCAGGACAAGCCCTAGGCTGCATTTTTTTGGTTTTATTTTCTATTTCTAGCTCCGCCATCTCTTATTAACAGAGACCATGTGCTACAAGCGGACAGTGCGTTTCTGCCTCTGTAACTTCAGTTTGCCCACCTCTAAAGATCCATATCATACTAGTGTTGGCACAAGCACCGCACAATAAATCAAACATCCTGTTACAAAATGCAGTCATGTTTATTAGTTATACTAATTCAAAAGTGATTGTGTAGTGCAGTTGTAGTGAAAATTCACGACACTCGCCTCTATTTAGTCGATTTACAGAGATGGCTTGACTGCCACCCGTGGAAATAGTCCATTAACAGAGATCATTCGAGCCACGTTGTCTATGTTGACAGAAAATGCCTGCCTCTGAAAATATAATACTATTTGTTGTTAATTCCAAATCATGACTAAGGCCCCGTTCGCTTGTCTTAAATTTGGCTTGTTCGGCTTGTTTTTTTCAGCTGGAACAGTGTTTTTCTCTCACAACAATTCAGCCGGAACAGTGTTTTTTAGCCAGTTTCAGCCAAAGTTCAGACCAGCGAACGGGGCCTAAATGAAGGTTGGAGCCACCTTGTTTTTTCCCCGACCTTGTGAAGACTCCCTCCGCATTTTTCAAATTATGGTTGAGTACCAAGCCCTATGGCTTGTCCGAGAACTCGCTAAAACCATGCAAATTGTCAATGAGATATCTATAAGTTCTACTAGTCCGGTTGGTTGCCCATCTCTTAATTATGCATCACCTTGTAGGAAAACTGAATAACTTTATTTACACATGGTAGAGTTTAGGGGAAGCAAAATGAAAAACAAAAGCCGATTCTTCTATATCGGAATAATATAAGATAAGGCAGCGGAAGTGGGGTTGGAATCTTTCTTTTTAAAATAGAGGAGTAGTGGCGTTGAAGCCTCATTTTTATCTGGAATCTTGCTGGCAAGTGGCACGTTCCTTTTAAGCTTTCTTGGTTGAGTCTCCTACGCTGCCTAATATTCTTTACTTGCCTAGGTAGCCACCAAACTCGAATTTGCACACTATACCATATCACATGGAAAGATGATATATACGTTGGAATTTTAACACAAATGAGACCGTCGCAGCTAGGCATCTGGGTCTATCATGACAACAAGATGGGACTGCCGTTCTGCCAAGAACCCAAAGATGCCTTCTTTTATAACTTTGGAGGATGTGGTGGCCAAGCCGACAAGTATTAGGAGAATTTAATTACAGATAAATGTACTGGTAATAAATAAATAAATACATAAATAAAACGCTCAGTAGATGTTTTAGTCTTTAATTCAGATTTCACAGTACAAATAATCACACCTACATTAAAATCTACTCCCCCTGTTCCAAATTACATAGTTTTTGCTATATATGCACTTTGATATATATATATATATATATATATATATATATATATATATATATATATATATATATGTGTGTGTGTGTGTGTGTTATGTGTCTACATACTTATTAAAAAAACGAAAATGACTTATAATTTGGAACAAAAGGAGTAGAAAAAGCAACAAGAAGAGAGTAGACATGCCCCCTCTGTTATAGAATATAAAATGTTTTTTTGTCTCAAGTGAGAAACTTATTTAACTTTGACCAAGTTTACATATTCTATAACGTCATATCAAACATCAAAATCCGCCATGAAACATATCTTGACAATTAATGCATTTATTTGGTATTTTAGTATGGTCAAAGTTAGATACATTTGACTTAGGACAAAACTAAGACCTCTCTGACATTTTGAAACATTGGAAGTATTTAGATAAAGGGTGTGCATATATACTTGTTGTCCTTGTAACACCCCAAAAAATGCTTCTTTTGAAATAGAGATAAATTGAGGTAATTATGAATTTTTGTGCTCATGAAAACATAGGCAAATAATATTTTTTTGAAATTAAAATTTACCATAGGGTGTAGAAACATGACTGAGCATTCATGCCTTTGCATTTGCTTTATTGAGTTGAGTGGTTTTCACCAAAATCCAAAATGTGTTAAACTACTTTTGAAAATGGTTTTGAAATAGCTTTGAAATAAAACAAAAGAACAAAAAAAAGAAAAGAAAAGGAAAACTCTCCCTCTCCCTCTCTTTAGGCTTGTTGACCTCCCTTCCCCGTAGGCCGGCCCAACCCCACGATCCAGCCAGAACAGCCGTGGGCGCCCTTTCCCCCCTCTCCCCTCTGTTTCAAGCAGGCCCAGGTGGGCTTGGCCCTGTGTCTCTCCCCTCTCTTCTGCAAGGCCCGCGCGCCTCTTTCTCTCCTAGGCCGGCCTAATACGGACGCGCCCGCTCCCCTCTCTCGCCTCTGTCGTTGGCCGCTCGGTCCCGCACCATGTCCTGACCACTGGGCCCGCTCCATCAGCCATACACCCCGCCTTCCATCTTCAACCTCCAGCGCCTTCCATATTTGGAAGCCAGCGCCTTCCTTTCTTGGATGAGCTTGATCCGAGCTTGGATCTTCACCTTCCATCGATGCCACCATCTCTGGGCTATAAAAGTTGAGTGCACGTACCCTGCCGCCCTCGCCAAGCCACCCCCAAGCCGCCGTCTCGTGCCAAGCCGCCACACCGAAGCTCAAAAACCCTAATGCGCCACCACCGGGTTGATCTCCTTTGTCGCAGCTCCGTCGCCGCCTTGAATTGTTTGCCGAGCCTCGGACGATGGTAAGAAACACGCAGGTACCACGTGTTCTTCCCTCCCTTTCTGTTGCATGTGCTAGCTCGCCGGCAAACCCAAGCCACTCGATCAAGCCCCACGATGCCTCTGTTCACTCACCGCCGTCACCAATACCCCCATCGAGTTCGTGAGCTACATATCTTCATCCCCGTACCCGTCCCGTGCCTCCTCGTGGCTCGAAGCGCCGTCGACAAAGGCACGAGCGAGCATCCGGCCACGTCGCTCCCGTGTAGTGTGCCGCCCCGGTGACCCTCATCTCCCCCATCTGTTCTGCGCCGTCCGTTTCTAGATCGGTGGCTCAAATCCAAAGTTGACCAGGTCAATACCGGTCAACAACGCCACTTTTTCTTAAGAGCCCCTCTATTTTTCTGAAATCAACCCGTAGTTTGCATCTGTTCAAAAGTATTTGAAAAAAGTCCCTTTTCTTTTGTTTTCACACCTATTCTTTTCCAAAATAAACCCGCCGTCCCCGTCTAGATTGAAAATCCTGATTTCTATTTATTTTAATTCAAAAACAAAATCCAGTTATTTACAATACTGCCAATAATATTGTTTTAAGCATAGTTTCTCTGTTTTAGCTCCGTTTTGACCTGTTCAAGTTGTGTTATATTCATAATGACGTAATCTACGTGTTAGTAGCAACATTTACCATGTCACTAGCTTTGGAATTTTATGGTTTAAATCCTAATTTGAATAATGATTATGCAACTGGACAGACAGTGGTCAGCATGGCCTGATCCATGATGAAGGCCAAAGGGATGCCGGCAAAGTTCTGGGGAGAGGCGGTGACCACGGCGGTGTTCATCCTCAACTGCGCTCCAACCAAGGCCCGAACGGGCAAGACGCCGTTCGAAGCTTGGTATGGGAGCAAGCCGAATGTGTCATTCCTCCGGACATTCGGTTGCCTCGGCCACGGCAGGAAGACGAAGCTGAACCTCACCAAGCTGGAGGACAGGAGCACACCCATGGTGTTCCTAGGCTACGCAGAGGGTACCAAGGCGTACCGGCTCTATGACCCACGCGGAGACAAGGTGACTGTCTCGTGCGACGTTGTGTTCAACGAGGAGGCGGCTTGGGACTGGAACAGTCCAAGCACGGGGGAAGCAGGAGGCTTCCCCAACACCTTCGTCATCGAGCACTTGGTCATCCACGGCGGTGGAGACGCTGCGGAACAGGTGCCACGCACTCCGGGGGAGCGCCGAGCACTCCGATGGTAGAGTCGAGCACTTCTAGGGCAGTGCCGAGCACTTCAGGAGGGATGCCGAGCACTCTGGGAGGAGTGTCGAGCACTTTTGGAGGGATGCCGAGCACGCCAGGAGTGGAGCCAGGAGGTTCTACAGTGGTGGCGACCACTTCAGGATGGGTGCCGAGCACTCCCATGGCGGAGCCAAGACGTCTTACTGTGGTCCCAACCACTCCAAGACTGAGGCTAGGCACTCCTACAGTGTGGCCGAACACTGCAGGAGTTATGATGAGCAGTCCAGAAGCAGTGCCGAGCACTTCGGGTGCTATGCAGGGCACTCCGGCGGAAGAAGGAACTCCATCACCCCCGATCGAGTTCGCCTCACCTCCAAGTGACATCACTGAGTTTGTGGACGCCTACCACGAAGGTGAGGAGTTGAGGTTCCGCAGGCTGGACGACATCGTCGGCGACATAGGTCCCTCAAGTCTGGCGGGTAGGCTGCTCAACGACATAGAGCTGCTACTCGTCAGTGCAGAGGAACCACCCACGTTCGCGCTAGCCGAGCACGATGGAAACTGGCGACGGGCGATGCTGGAGGAGATGAATGCGATCGAGGAAAACGAGACTTGGCAGCTCGTCGATCCACCTCCAGGATGCCATCCGATCAGCCTGAAGTGGGTGTACAAAGTCAAAAGGGACGAGCTCAGCGCCATCGTCAAGCACAAGGCGCGCCTCGTCGCCCGAGGCTTTGTCCAGCGCGAGGGCATCGACTTCGAGGAGGTCTTTGCGCCAGTAGCGCGCATGGAGTCGATCCGTTTGCTACTTGCTTTGGCGGCAGCAAAGGACTAGCGCGTCCATCACTTGGACGTTAAATCGGCCTTCCTCAACGGCGAGCTGGCGAAAACGGTCTTCGTCAGGCAACTTCCAGGGTTCGCTGTCAAGGGAGAGGAGCACAGGGTGCTCCGACTGTGCAAAGCGCTCTACAGGCTGCGGCAAGCCCCTCGAGCATGGAACGTCAAGCTTGACACCACGCTGGGCGAGCTTGGGTTCCAGAGGTGCGCAACCGAGCACGTGCTCTACACGCAACCGAGCATGCCGCTCTACACGTGGTCGGCGTGTATGTGGATGACTTAATCGTCACCGGTGCACGCACAGAGGATATCAACAGCTTCAAGTGAGGGATGGCAGCTCGTTTCCGAATGAGCGATCTCGGCACTCTCTCCTACTACCTCAACATCAAAGTGAGACAGGGGAAGGAGGAACTCACGCTCGGGCAAAGCGCGTATGCCTCCAAGCTGTTGGAGAGGAGCAGCATGGTAGAGTGCAAGCCATGCGTGACTCTGATGGAGGAGCGGCTGAAGCTAATGAAGGACAGCACTGTGGCGAAAGTGGATGCAACACTCTACCGGAGCATCGTCGGCGGTCTGCGCTATCTAGTCCACACGAGGCCGGACATTGCATTCGTCGTGGGCTACGTCAGTCGCTTCATGGAGGATCCCAGAGAGGATCACTGGGCTGCGGTGAAACGGCTGCTACGCTACGTCAAGGGAACAGTGAATCATGGAATCATCTTCCCGAAGACCGGGGGAAGTAGGCTGCGGCTCACGGCGTTCAGCGATGCAGACATGGCGGGGGACATCGATGGACGACAGAGCACCTCTGGCATACTCGTCTTCCTCGGGTCAGCCCCAATTTCATGGCTGTCGCTGAAACAGAAGGTGGTAGCGCTATCTACGTGCGAGGCAGAGTACGTAGCGGCATCCACAGCGGCGTGCCAAGTTGTGTGGCTACGCCGGCTGCTGGGCGAGCTAACCGGCGTGGAAGCTCACCCACCAGCACTGATGGTGGACAACCAACCTGCCATCGCCCTCGCGAAGAATCCGGTTCTGCACGACCGGAGTAAACACATCGACGTGAAGTTCCACTTCCTCAGGGACTGTGTTGATGGAGGGCAGATCGTCATCGAGTTTGTCGAAACTGGTCGGCAACTCGCGGACGTCCTCACCAAGCCGCTCGGACGACTTCGACTCACGGAGCTGAAGGAAATGATCGGCATGGAAGGGGTGCAAGGGTTAGCAGTAGGATTAGGAGAAGATTGTTAGCTAATCTACTGTCACCTTGTGTGAACACAGCAGAGGAAGGCGGCGCCGACTTTTGCCTCCTGCTGTGATACTGTAGCCGCTGCAGGTGCAGGCGCCGCACGGCTCACCTGCAGCACTGTAGGCACATGCAGTGGCTGGCGCAGAGTCAGCCCTGTATGCTAATCTAGTTACTGTTACAGTATGTGCGCTGTATTTTAGTTAGATAGATAGAGTTGTATAAATAGGGCACCAAGGCAACTCAGTAAAGAGAGCTCAGATTTGCCATCACACAAACAGGGCCTCGGCCAACGTTGTTGTCTTGTATTGTGCGTGCTTGCTCTGTTCTCCCTTCTTCTTCTAGCTCGATCCGTAGTGTGTGGGTACGGACAAAACCGGTACGGTGGTCTGGGGACTAGTGGTCTGTAGACTAGTGGTCTGAAAGGCCAGGGGTCTGACTAGTTCACTGTCGTCAGACGGTGATCCCGTAGGTCAACAGTGACCACAGGTAGAGAACAATCTCCAGCATCTCCTTGAGGACGATGATGCCGATCATGAGGCGGGTGATGAACACACCGTGCGTGATCCTGTTCCGGTCGGCTGGATCCATCCTCTCCGGTATGTACCGGGCAGGATAGGCGATGTACCCCGTCGCCGTGGCCAGGAACAGCGACAGCAGCAGGCTCCGCAGCGGCACCAGGAGCCCGCCGCCAGCTAACACGGTGGCATGCTTGCTGTAGAACAGGTCCTGGAGGAATGACAGCTCTGCCCCAGTGATGCGGAAAGCCCTCTCGCGGTCCTTGAGGACGTAGTCGAAGACGAGCCGCCTCATCTTCTCCTTGCCCGCCGGCCGGTCCATCTCGTGCATCGGGAGATCGTAGAACCGACGGCGCAGCAGCTTGTACAGCGCGAACGACAGGCACAAGTCCCTGCGATGGCCTGCTGCTTCTCCCGCTCCCAGCAACCCGCTGTCGTTGTCGCCCTTCCATATCGTCTCTACGGTGACGATCTGCTCCTTGTGGACTCCATCTGGATACAGTTGAATCTTGTAGCTGCTGCTGCTCTCACTTTTTACTTGCTGTCTCCTTTTCCTGAAACACGAAGATAGTGTTCTTTTAACTTCCCGCTTGCTGCCCTCTTGGACTTCCTTGAGCACGCGGTGCTCGCCATACACCAGGTACTTGTACCCGCTCATGGAGGATTCCTTCTTCTGCTGAGGGAGAGTGTCCTCGTAGCTCATATAGTCGCTCACCAGCCTCATGCTCTCTTGGTTATTCGTCTCACCTTTACCGGAGCTGACGAAGAGCACGACGATGCGAACTGCATTCAGGGACCAGATCGTCCAGAGGGGGATCCTGAGGAGGTAGAAGGTCTGCACCCGGAGGAGATTGGCTGACCAGAAGGAGGACATGAGGTCCAACAATGGGACCTGCTTCGACCTGGTGTAGGGGCGCCCGGTCTTGACGCTGTACTGCAGGGTCACCAGCAGCACCGCCCACACCTGGAAGTAGTCGTTCACCTTCCTCGCGCCCGACAGCTGCATCAGCCCCATGGTGTAGATCACCATGTTTTGGTTCAGTATCTCCAGGGTGAGGACAACGAACGTCCTCCGCGGATTCCCGAACCATGGCCCCTCGAAGTCGATGAGGAACCTCACCACCACCAGCAACGTCGTCAGCAGCACCCACAGCTCCACACTGGCAATATGAGTAACATTGTCCAGCTTAAAGAGCTTCTCCAAGCTGAGAAGGATTGCTCCGGCAACCCCCGAGGGCCTCGCCATCTTCTTCTCCTCTCTCCCTCTCTACTTTTCCAATGGATGCCCTTAGTGTGAGGAACAGAGGAGTTCATCTCATGCTTTCTAGCTAGTTTGGACAGCTTTATTTGACCACCACCGGGTATAGTTGAAGGCCAAATAAATTATTCAAACTCGATGAATCAAGGGCCGATCGAGACACTCTCTCACCTTCAATTTGGACTTATGAGAGAGAGAGAAAGAGAGAGAGCGAGACATATTAACCAACTCTAATAACTTATGTACTAGTTGCATCTAGCCATCTACTCGTCTTCATCGACATTGTTTTGTTGATCTGAAGACCTACAACTAATTATCAATAATGAACTATAATAACTTACTTTCTCCGTCCCATACAAGATGTTATAGCATTTGAATCTTGTCCTAGAAAGATTGACGCTATAGCCTGCGAATCCCATCTAATCCCTCCACTCGATGCACACAGTGCATGGACAGTGACTGTTCCAATTAAAAATTCCTTATATAGAACAGGTCATTGATGATGTTGCCTATGAAAACCTCATCACCCAAGGTCACTTCCAATTTGTTTACCATTTCTTTGGAGCAATCACCGATGCGACACTGCAGCTCTCCCAAACCGAACTCTACCCAACCGAACCGTGTTACTTCAGTTCATAGTGCTGGAGCTGCTCTAAAAGCACATGGATTGGAAATTCAGAATCGTTTTTTACAAGACCGGTAAACCGGCTAGTTCCATTTGAGCTGGAATTAATGTTTTTCTATTTATTGCACTGCTACCCCACTATCTATTCTATTCAGTATAACACGATACATCTCTGGATACCACCATCGACCTAAGTGCATATGATTATAAAAAATAAAGACCCAAGAAGACGACCTCGACCTCATATGAATGGATCTTACTTATATATCATCATGGCATGGGTAGTTGGGTACCCAATAACCGTAGAGATCTGTCCTTCCGGGCATTGTTTAATAGTCTCTCAACTACAAGGAGAGGTTGGTTTGGAACTGGCAATAGCAATCACAATCACAATCACAAATTGTCTAGTACACAGCTCCCCGGTTCCTGACATCGCCTGTCAGCAGCTACTGCGCCCAAGACCCAGGTACAAACTGCTTGTTTCATTCATTTCATAGTAATAATACACGTTAAGTTGTTGACAGTTAACTCTGCATTGCATAATTTGCAAACTTCAGTCATTTCCTCAAGAATAAGAGATAGAATCCTCAACTTCTAACAAGCGTGAAAGGGTGTGTATTGTTTCTCATCATATGGAGGAACAGGGAATAAGCTTAACTGAAATGATGCATATATCATATATGCCTTTGAGTCTTTCTCATAACCAAGCTAGAAGCTACAACTAGCATGACTGGTTTTCTGTTTATTTTGAAATAATCTGGCAACAATATAAAATGAAACCAGCATATAGATCCAGCATGCTTGCCTCCAATTTTGTTTCATGGTTCAGTGTTTATTATACTGCTAGTTCAGGTACGGTGGGGAGGGTTAATAAGCACCGGGCCGCTTTCGAGTATTGTTCCAACTGTGGTTATCATCTCAGTTCATTCAGTTCTGCTGTGACGATTGTTTTCCTCGGAAAGAAAAGCTACGGTGTTGCTTTTATAGTTAATTTGTTTGCAAAACGGCCTTGACCATGCAGGCATCCCTGAGCAAGGATGGTGAGCCTGCATGATATCCGCGAGCATGTGGCATCCCTGTTCATCATGCTGAACAAGAAGACAGTCATCTTGTTCCGCATCGAGTTCCTGGTGGTTCTCGTCACACTGGTGTTCTTTGCCATGTTCCTCATGGACTTCTACCGCCGCATCATCCACAACTCGTTCATGAGGGCTGTGTTCAGCGTCTTCGACGCTGTCTCCGACTCCATCGTCGTGTACCTCCTGGGGGCCATGCAGACGGCGCCTTTCAAGAACCAGCTGTTCCCGGTCTGGGCACTTGTGCTCGTCAACTTCCGCTACAGCGCAGACTACATCTCGGGCTACGGTGTCCCCGACCGCCGCGGGCGAAGGTTCACCGAATGGAGGAACGTGTTCAAGCTCCTGGGATCCGCGTTCCTGAATTGGACGCGCGGGTCCAGCTTCTGGGGTCCGCTGTGGCTGGTCTGGGAACTGCAGATAGTGAGGAGCGGCTACAGATTTCTTTCCCATACACTGGCGTCCCGCGCCGTCTGGCATGGCGGGAGCTCGGAGCTTGTTGCAGAGCACATGCGTGCCATGCATGAGCGTGGTGACCAAGTGAGCAGCAGCAGCCGAGGAGAATTATTCAACCCAGTGACGATGGAAGGCTACAGGTACTTGGTGTACGGAGAAACAAAGCAGAAGAAAGGAGTATTCAGACTGAAGAAGCCTCAGTATGCATTGTCTACCGACCAGGATCAGCAGGATGCTACCAAGAAGAATAAGAAGACGTCTCCGCCGCCATTGATCACGCTGGACACGATCAGCAGGTGCAGGGTAATAAGGTCGTTGTGAAGAAGGACCTCCCTCTGGCCTTCGCCTTGTCCAGGCTGCTGCGGTGCAGGTTCGAGGATGTCAAACTGCAACGGTGTATATTTGACACAAACCGGGATCTGGTGAAGAGCATCATTGCTGGGAAGGTGGGTGCCAGCGATGCCCTCAGGATCATGGAGCTGCAGCTCGCCTTCGTCCATGACTACTTCAACACCCGCTACCCCATGATCTTCTGGTGTGGCCTCCCATCCCTCTTCATCAGCCTGGTTCTGTCCGTTCTGACCATGGGTGCTGTCGTCTGGCTTGCTGTGGACATCCGTAAGTGTTAGAATATACATGTATATGTGCTGTGCGTGTATGGGCCTGTGCCTGGTATAGCCGGCCAGCCCTATATTTGGTTAGAGAGATATGAGGAGATCTCTGTTGGTTCTGTTTCTATAAGCCACAAGATCTCCTCTTCCCTATATATATGTACATAGGACTCTCCAATCAATCTAATCCAATATTCCACGCAATCTCTATTGCTTTCATGGTATCACGAGTCTAGGGTTCCCTTCCGCTCCTGCTCGCCGCCGCAAATTCGCGTGCGCATCCTCTGCAGCACCAATCATGCCCGGCGATCCTCCACCCCCTGCTCCCCAGCCGCACGCTCCGCAGCCCTCGAGCGCAGCCTCCGGCATCGTCACCGACGCCTCTGGTGCTGCAGCCATCGCTGCCCAGGAGAAGCGCGCCCATGCCGACGCTGCTCGCCTCCGCGAGCGCGCGGCCCAGGCTCGCCACGCCGCTGCCCTCGCCCGCGTGGCTGAGGCTGACCGCGTGGCTGCTGCAGCGCAGGCTGAGCGCGACGCCGCCGAAACTCGCCTCCGCGCTGCCCTGGCTCGCGCCGCCCTCGAGCGTGCTGCGACCCAACCCCTCCCTGGAAGTGCCGACGGTTCCGGCGGCGAAGACTCCGACGCCGGCGACGATCCCCTCCAGGATGCTCTCTTCCAGCACGAGGCCGCAGCCTTGATCAATCTGCATGCCCAAGCCGTGGCTGTGCAGAACATCCGTCTCCTCGTGCCGCTCGTCCTCGACGTCTCTTCGACGTTCTACGGCCGCTGGCGCGAGTCCTTCCTCCACGTCGTCGGCCGCTACTCTCTGGAGAGTCACGTTCTCTCCGACGCGTCCACTCTCACCTCGCCGGATTGGGTGCGCATGGACTACGTCGTTCGGACTTGGCTCGGCGGCACCATCACCGACGCCCTCGCCGAGACCGCCATCGAACCGGGCAACACTGCCCGTGTCTCATGGCTCGCCATCGAGTCCCAGTTCCGTGGGAATCGCGAAACCCGTGCACTCCACCTCGACGCGGAATTCCGCAACTTCAAGCAAGGCGATCAAGACATCACCACCTATTGCAGGAAGCTCAAGGGCATGGCTGATGCTCTCCGCGACCTTGGCGAGCCCGTTCTAGACCGCACGCTTGTGCTAAACCTCATCCGCGGTCTCAATGGCCGCTTTGAAGCCATTGGGCTCCACCTTCGTCGCGGGCATCCCTTCCCTTCCTTTTTGCAGGCCCGCAATGATCTTCTCCTTGAAGAGCTCACCATGGAGGCGACTGCGCCGGCTACTGCTCTTCATGTCGGGGCTGCCACCCCCTCCAGCGGCTCGCGGCCGCCGTCTGCTCCTCAAGCACCTCCAGCCGCGCCTCCACAGCAGCGGCCGCCGGGTCAACAACAGCCCTCCAACGGTGGGGGGGGCAAGCGCGCCCGGCGCGGCAAGCGCGGTGGTGGCGGCCGTGGCCAAATGCCCAACAGTGGGCAGCAATCAGCGTCTTGGCCTAATCTTCATCAACCATGGACCGGATCCATCAACATGTGGCCTGGACCCCGGCCATCGACGCTCCCGCACCCTCATGCTCTCCTCGGCGGCGTGCAGCAGCCTCTAGGCGGACAGCAGATGCCTCATGCACTGCTGGCCGGCGCACAGCAGGGCTGGGGTGTCCACCCAGGCGTGCAGCAGTGGGCGCTGCCCCCAGCGGGCCTCTACAGCCCGGCTGTTGGCGCCCCAGGCTGGGATGCGGCAAGCTTGGCTGCCAACTTCCAAACGATGTCGCTGCAGCAGCCCCCATCCAGCAACTGGTACTTCGACTCCGGCGCCTCCAACCATATGACTTCTGATGCTGGTACAGTCACTGCTCCCTTCACTCCACTTTCATCATCACCATCCCATATTGTTGTCGGTAATGGGCACCTTCTTCCCATTACTTCCACTGGCGTTACCAATTTTCCTCATAACCTTCATCTTAATAATGTCCTTGTTTCTCCTGGCCTTATTAAGAATCTTATTTCGGTACATCAGTTTACTTCCGATAACAATTGTTCTGTGGAGTTTGACCCTCTTGGTTGTTCTGTTAAGGATCTACATTCTCGGAGAGAGATCGTCAGGTGTGACAGCTCTGGTCCCCTTTACCCACTACAGTTCCAGGAGCCTGCCTCTACTCTGATCGCCACTTCCAGTCCTTCGCTTTGGCACCAGCGTCTTGGTCATCCCGGTCATGAAGTCTTGTCTAGGCTAGCCCAATCGTCTGCTATTCCATGTAATAATAGTGCCAGTCAAACATTATGTCATGCTTGTCAGTTGGGGCGTCATACTCGTTTGCCATTTCATGCGTCCAATTCCAGAACCACTCATATTTTCCAATTAATACATTGTGATTTGTGGACCTCGCCTATTCCAAGTGTTGCTGGATGCAAGTATTATCTTGTCGTTCTTGATGACTTTTCGCACTACCTCTGGACTTTTCCACTTCGGTTAAAGTCAGACACCTTTTCGACCCTGTCTAACTTCTTTGCATATGTTGCTACACAGTTCGGTGTCTCTATTCAGGGTATTCAGTGCGACAATGGACGCGAGTTCGACAATCATGCTTCCCGTGCCTTCTTCCTCTCTCACGGCGTGCAGCTACGCATGTCTTGTCCTTACACCTCCTCCCAAAACGGTAAAGCCGAACGCATTATTCGTACCATCAATAATGTTGTTCGCTCCCTCCTGTTCCAGGCTAGTGTCCCTCCAGCCTATTGGGTTGAGGCCCTCTCCACCGCCACACTGCTCCTTAACATTCTCCCTACCAAGACACTCAATTTCTCCACCCCTCATATGGTCCTATATGGGTCTCCACCCTCTTATGAGCATCTTCGTGTTTTTGGGTGCCGTTGCTATCCCAACCTTTCAGCCACCGCTCCCCACAAACTCGCCCCCCGTTCCTCCTTGTGTGTTTTTCTTGGCTATTCCCCTCATCACAAAGGATACTGCTGTCTTGACAGGTCCTCCAACCGGATCATCATATCCCGGCATGTCGTCTTTGATGAGACATCCTATCCCTTCTCCGAGGATTCCGCTCGTCCTACTCCCCAGGACTTCGAGTTCTTGGACTCTACTGACCCTGTGATGGCTCCACCAGTGTCGTCATTTTTTATGCCTGCAGGTTCTCCCAGTGTCAGCCACTTGTTGCCCACGCGCGTCTTGTTGTGTGTTCGAGGCGGCGCCCATGGCTTGTCTGCTGCTCCCCGGCCTGGCGATCATCTAAAGCAGGTCCCGGCCGCAACAACCGGTCATGCACCACCAGCACTGGCTCCTCCATCACCCACCCGGTGGTCTGGGCAATCAGCACACGCACCACCAGCCGGTGGCCCCTCCAAGAGCCCACCCGGCTGGTCTGGCGATCGCCTGTTGGTCCTCCACCCGGCTTCAAATACTGGGATGGGCAGGCTGCTACTGGCGCCGGTCCCACCAGTTCCGGTGACGACTGATCGCCGTCGCCACGGCCTCCATCTCCACCTGCTCCACCTGCTCCACCACCACCGGCTGCTACTGCTGTTCGCCTTCCACCTGGGGCGGTTCCCATCGTCCCTGTGGTCAATCAGCATGCCATGAGGACGCGTGGGAAAGCCGGTTTCCGACAGCCGGCGGCATTTCAGACGACCTCCCTGTCGCCGATCCCGCGGACGTATGGCGTCGCTTTTGCTAACCCCCATTGGCGTGCAGCTATGCAGGAGGAGTTCTCAGCTCTACTTGTCAACCACACTTGGGATCTAGTTCCGCGACCACCGCGCTCTAATGTGGTGACTGGCAAGTGGGTCTTCAAACACAAGTTCAGGGCAGACGGTTCTCTCGAGCGCTACAAGGCGCGCTGGGTTCTTCGTGGATTCACCCAGCGCCCAGGCATTGACTATGATGAGACTTTCAGCCCGTTGCTAGAAGCCCGCCATATTCGCCTGACAGCTTCTCGTTAGCTGTCTCACTAGATTGGCCGATTCATCAGCTTGATGTGAAGAATGCATTCCTCCATGGGACCCTCTCCGAGACAGTCTACTGCGCCCAGCCAGCAGGATTTGAGGACAATTCTCGCCCGGATTTTGTCTGCCGCTTAAACAGGTCCTTATACGGCCTGAAACAGGCGCCCCGTGCTTGGTATAGCAGGTTCGCCACGTTCCTTCTCCAGTTGGGCTTTGTTGAGACCAAGTCGGACACATCCTTATTTGTTTATCGTCGGGGTTCTGAGACTGCATATCTCCTGCTCTATGTTGATGATATTGTGCTGACTGCTTCCTCAGCGGATCTACGCCAGCGTATTATTGCAGCGCTTCAGCGGGAATTTTCTATGAAGGATTTGGGAGAACTCCATCATTTTCTGGGCATGCAGGTTCAGCGCACCAGCTGTGGTCTTTTCTTATCTCAACATCAGTATATGCTGGACATCTTAGATCGTGCTGGTATGGCAGATTGCAAGCCCTGCTCTACTCCGGTTGATATCAACCCGAAGCTCTCAGCTGATGGCAACCCCATTGCAGATCCTACGGATTTTCGCAGCCTAGCAGGAGCTCTGCAGTATCTCACTTTCACACGGCCGGACATTGCTTATGCCGTGCAGCAAGTGTGTCTTCATATGCATGATCCGCGAGAGCCTCACCTTGCAGCTTTGAAGCGCATATTGCGCTATGTTCGTGGCACTTTAGAGTTGGGGTTACATATTCGAGCCTCCAGTCAGCTTGATCTTGTTGTCTACTCCGATGCCGACTGGGCCGGCTGTCCTGACACTCGTAAGTCCACCTCGGGCTACGCGGTGTTCCTCGGTGACACTTTGATTTCCTGGTCCTCCAAGCGCCAGAACACGGTCTCTCGCTCCAGTGCTGAAGCTGAGTATCGTGCGGTCGCCAATGCCGTCGCCGAAGCTTCTTGGTTGCGCCAGTTGTTGTCTGAGCTGCATACACCCCTGCGCCATGCCACATTGGTCTACTGCGACAATATCAGCACCGTGTACATGTCTTCCAACCCTGTTCAGCATCAGCGTACCAAGCACATTGAGATTGATCTTCACTTCGTCCGAGAACGAGTGGCTCTTGGTGCTGTCCGCGTCAACCTGGTGAAGGGTTTCAATGTTGACACGATCATCACATGGTTATTCATTGGCTTGATGATTGTCAAGGAGATATGGGAGATGCACACCTACTTACGTTCAGACTGGACAAGCTTAATCAAGGCGTGCGAGCATGTGCAGCGCAAGTCCAAGACCGAGAGGACCAAACAATCAAGAGACGATACATGGATGTACTGCATTCTGCTATATATTTCCAGATCTAAATTCTAATAAGGTCACTGATAGGAGGTGGCATGGACTCATTGACCAGTATGTCTTCGTGGAGTCCTATGATGACCGGCCAAGGTTTTGGAACCTCATCCACAACCTGACCACGGGCATTGTTCCAAAGAAGGAGGATGGCGCAAAGCTCGGCAGCGCCGTCCAAGTCCCGGACTGTGTCAGGCAGAAAGTCCTGGAGAAGCTCAGCGAGCTGACCGAGGATAATGGAGATGGACGGGCAGGTCGTCGTGGCCAGCTGCTGCCCGGGTTCATCAAGACGTTGTCCGACACCAGCGTTAGCATGGAGTTGCAGAGGTACCAGGCGTACACTGCACGACCGAGCAGTGCAACCACTGGCGGCGGTGGCGGCGTCGTTCTGCCGACAGCCTCCCATATCATTCTTGTGTGGCACATCGCGACCAGCCTCTGCGAGATGGAGCTGGCAACGACGCACGGCGTCGACCTGGGCAGCCCTGGGTTCCCGTGCTCCCTCCTGTCTTGGCTCTCTTCTCTCTGCTCGTCCAAACCGTATCTTATGGACGTGTATGATAAGAAAGGCTGCTGCAGCAGCAGCAGCTTGTCATGGTTCACGATCTCAAATTGTTGCTGCTCATCGTCCAAATCAAGTGATGGCAAGACGGAGGAGAAGAAGCAGCAAGTGAATGGGAAGTTGCCTGCAGGCAACCTCCGGAGAGCATACATCATTGCCAATAGCTTGTCGCGGTACTGCACGTACCTGCTAGTATCAAAGCCGGACCTGATCCCTGATAGCTTCCTTGTCCCCAAGATAGTCTTCCAGAAAGCCGTGAGGAGTGCTCGTGATGGCATTTTCAAAGGCACTGGTTCATTACAGGAAAGGCACAAGGCACTCAAGGCACTCATGGACGAAGCAGGTAAGGCACAAGGCACTCAAGCACTCAAGGACGATGGCGCAGAAAGAGATGAGGAGGATGTGCTGAAACAAGGAATCGCGCTGGGCAAGGAGCTTTCGCGGACGTGTGGACAGAGCTGCTCATACACACTGCGCCCACGAAGAATGCACTGGCACACAGGAAGTGTCTTTCTGCAGGGGAGTTCATAAACCACGTCTGGGCATTGCTCTGGCACTGTGGCATCCAAGAGAGCAGCTTGTGGCCAAAGGATACTAGCCCTGAAAACAATGAGCCACAGCCACAGGTGGGGAACGGTGGCGGTGATGGGGCTGCTGCTGGGATGATCGAGAAAAGGCGAACTGGAGGAGATGCTATGAGGGAGAGAGACCACATTGGGATCACCATTGATGAAGCACATGACAACAAGGACAAGGGGAAGGGAGCCAAAGATCTTGAGGCAGGCGACTCAAGTACTACAAGTACAGGACTACTGAAAATGGAGGGAACTGAAAGCTCGGAAATTGAGGAGGTCTATGGGGATGCGACCACAAATGTTCAGAGAGGCATGGCTAGGCAAACCCAAAACTAGCGGCAGTGAATTGAACAAGGTGGAAGAAATTGTTCCAGAGATGATATAAGCAGCGCAAAGTGACCTCAAGCACATGTATGCGACCATATAAGTTCCGCAACACAACTTGGACGTGTGCTGAGGATATGTGTTGATCTTCAATCCAGGGACATGATTGGTTATTCTGATGGTGGGAGATTAGTCTGTTCTGCATTTTTCTACCTTTGTGTACTTGCACTGTACTGTTCAGTAAATGAGGTTGTATCATTGTTGTGGTCATCAGTTTATAATTGGTAACTTGATTCCTTGGTGGCAAATAATGTTGTCGATGCTGCCGGCGCCCCTCGCCGGTGACAGAGCCGATCACCCTAATTGAACACCGCGAACTCACAAACGCACACGATGACAAGTGGATTTGGTGCCGCGAACTCACCCTAATTGAACGACGCTGCACTCACCATGACCTCCGACTGGACTGCGCCATCCCACGGTGGAGGAACATGCCGAGTACCTCCACTACTCATGAACAAAGCGAAAGACACGGACCACCACCGCATGAACGCAGCATGTGTCTGGCTAAAAGAAAAACTAGACGAGCCCCACTTGGCTAGAGTCAGGCACACCTTATTCTAAATATAGCCAAGAGAAAATGAGCTGAGCCAAGCTAGATTACCAACAAATAAGAATCGAATTTGTAACCTGGTTCATGCGTGGGTCCATCATTAATACGAGTAATAACTAGTCTGGCATCCAATCAACCAAATGTAATTGGTCGCTAGGAAAAGGACCCCTGGGCTTGAACCCCAAGGCGACTGCGCGCCCTGGCAGGTACCTCCACCGCGTCGACGGTGGCGCCGGCTGCTGCTCCGACAGCGGCGCCCGCCTCCCCCCCCCTTCCTCCTTCCACTCCACGCACCGCTCCTCCCCAACTGGTGACTCAACGCTCGGCAGCGCCCACGACAACCCTTTGCGCCACCACCGCCGGCGGCTGCTGCCCTGGCTCTAGCGGCTGCCTCCCCGCATGCCCCACTTGCTCAGCCATGCATGACCGCCGGTGGCAGCGAAGGTGGCAGGGTTGCCGCCCGGCCGCAACCATGGCACGCTGTCATCTCATTGTCGGGCGTGACGGCCCCGGCGGTTGTTGGTTTGTAGGCCTCCTTATCCTTCACATCCGCCTCTGCTACCTACAACGCCGAGGAAGCCCAGCGGGCCTAGATCTAGGGCCACGCGGCCCGCCACCAGGACGGCGCTCCTTGATGCGCCACGGCTGTAGGCCCCGTCTCCTCTGGTCGCTCCTTCAGCTCTGACCCCTCCAACATCTTCCTCATCCGCACCGGCTCCGACTTGTTCATATCCAGCCCCTCCACCACCGAAGCTTTGGCTGTCGGGGCTCGTTTCGTCACTTGATCGCCTGGTGTCGGGTATCAGTATTAGGGATACCCGAAGAAGGGATCTGAGGACCGCAGACAACAAACTCGCCTAGATAATCGAGGACGTATTTCAGTCTCGACCGACCCCGAAGGGACGGTTTCCGCCTCGCCAGACCCCTCGGGCATGGGCCCCGTGTCGCCCGACCCCGAGGGTACGGGAGTCATCTCGCCCGACCCTGAGGGCACGAGCTCCATCTCGCCCGACCCTGAGGGTACGGGCCCCGTGTCGCTCGACCCTGAGGGTACGGGAGCCGTCCTGCCCGACCCTGAGGGCACGGGCTCTGTCCCGCCCGACCCCGAGGGCGCGTGCTCCGTCTCGCCCAACGGGGATCCATACCGCCTTTAACCACTACGGGTCTAAGGGTACGACAACAGAGTCAAACTTCTGAACCGGGAGGGAAGCGGGCACGTCTTGACATGACTCGTGGCCATGTCAGGCCACGCCTAGGGGTTCGCATCGCCAACAATGACGGGTGTGTGGTCACTGTGCTGCCTACTCCTCATACGGTCGCTGACAGGCACGTTGGTTCACCACGCCGTCCACCGGGATGGGATTGGACGCCATGACGAGCTGATGACGTCGAGGCATGGCACCAGTGGTGAACAGGAGCTCGACATGGAGTTGTCCCCGTCACTATCTACAGCATCAGTGGGACCCACATGAAGGAGAAGAAGGACGCAGCGGCCCCGGAGGCCTTCTTCTCCCTCGCTTTTCTCCTTTTCTCTCTCTGTAACCTGCGCCTCCCCATTCACCTATAAAAAAGGAAGCATGATGCCCCATGGTAGAGAAGGAGCACATGGCTGAGCAGCTGAACAAACTCTCAGCACTCTTCAATCCTTTCACCAGAGACCTGGGATCTGCTCCCTCTCTCGCCCGTTTGTAACCCCTACTACAAACTAGTGCCGGTAACACGAGCAGCAGCAGACTGGACGTAGGGACATTCCGCCCGAACCAGTATAAATCCTTGTGTCCTCTGAGCACACCATCCGGGCCAGACGCGTAGATACAAATTTACTAGTCGGTGATCCGAAAAACCGACACCTGGATCTTCCTATGATTGGGGCTGGGTCGCCAGTCGTGAGGAGCCAGTGGGTGGTGGATTCAAGGCCCCTACTAGCGTTGGGAATGGTAGCTCCTTCCTGAGGGTCAACCCGGCGCGTGGTAGGCCACCTCAGGTTGCCCCGCCACAAGCCCACCGTCCTCGCTCTCTTCCTTTGCCTCCCCCTTCCACCAGAGGGGAGCTTAGGGACGCTCCAAGGCTCTTTGTTGGCAAAGGATGGTCTCCTTGGAGCCTCTTATGCACAGTGGTCACCGACCACCTCCCCAACCCCCTACCTCGACGCGATTCGTAGGGAGCAGCAACCGCCAAGGGCATCGCCACTGACTGAGAGAGCCCATCCACGCTCCATCGTCATCAGAGGCAGGTGCGGCGATGCTGCTGGTGAGGCGGGCAGCTAGGTCGACGGCGTCAGGGGGGGCAAGCACCCCAAGTATCTTCGGCCACACTCGCGGCTCATCCACAGGCTCCCTGTCTATGGCTAGGACGTCGACGGCGGGACCAACCGGGTTGCCTGTGATTGTGCGCAACGTGTGCCACTACATTTGAGGCTCGGGCCACAGCCTACCTCCGGTGCCTGCACGCGTTTCTCTGCTCTAGACGCCGACAGATAGCGCAAGGTCCTGTCACAAGGGCTGTCAGACGGCCGTGATGGGGCTCGACCTGTGCGTCCAGTGAACCATAGTTCCTCTACCTGCTTCCCGCCAGACCTACACGGGAAATGACTCAATTGCCTCTCCTCCTCGCACAGGGTGGCAGCTTGCAGGTTGCCCTAGCGCTGCTTGCATTGTAGGGTTTCCGGCATCGCGCGCGCGACTGCAAGTGGCCGTGGGTGGCAGCCTATGGCAGGTTCGGCGTACCTGGCGACGAGGGTGATCTTCCTCAACGAGCTACCTAGGGCCATTGTGACGAGCTCTCATGCGCTCAGCCACTGACCCACGAAGGTCCACTGGACTCAGGTGGAGCTATATATGCTGGGTAATGCTGGGCACGTCAGCGGAGGATGTCAATGCCGGTGTCGGAGATGCCCAAGGAGTGATGGAGCCACGATGGCATCGATTGTCGTCGCCAAGACAGTCATGGCGAGCCATCCAGCAAGATGCGGTTTGTACGGTGCCTCTTTGAGCTTGATCCGTTGACACTGGTGTCATACCGGAATGCCATACACGACGCTCTTAACATCTCAGAGGACGCTATGCTCTGGAGGAGTTTGTAGCCTCGCTCGCTGTGAGTCGGACAGCAATTGGCCATTCACTAGGATGCCTCTCCACAACTCCAGCAGCAGCTTCTCTGAAAGACGAGATCATGTCAAAGGCCACATGTGTGTGCACCTGCGGCCTTTCGGTAAGGCTGCAAGTGTCCGCCAAGCACGACGACCGCCTTGGCACTTCTCCGACAATGTGTGCCGCTCCCTCACGCCCGGTTCTAGTGGCATCAGACTCATCTCCAGTGCCGCCCGAGCAAGGGCAGCCACAGGTCACATCATCATGGGTGGCGCAGACCATCACCTCGGGAGTCACAAAAAAAAGACCATCACCTCGAGAGCTGATGCATCTACGGAGGACGAGGTGTGCTATCCGCCAGGCTTTAGTCCGGCCGAGCCCACGGTGCATGCTGACCTGCTCAGTAGGCTGCTGTGGTACGGCCACCCGGCTGAGGATAGCTATAGCTCTGTTGTACGTTGCCTCAAGAGCTTCACCAAGCGAGTGCTAAAGAAGGTCGACTCCTCGTTAATTCTTTAGCCTCCCAAGCAGCCATCACTGACGTCAACACGACGTATGCTCTGCTCTTCGCGGCTTTAGCAACACTTGATGTCAACACGAGTGCTAAAGAAGGTCAGACATTGTGTGCTGCTCTTCGCGGCGAGCCACAAGAAGCATGGGTACAGCAGGTGCAGCAGAGTCGATGTCAACACGACGTATGCTCTGCTGTGCTTCACCACGGCGCTGGATGTCTTCGGGATGTTCGTCAGTGAGATGGTGCACTGGCTGCTGTCAGGCTAAAAAATTAGACTCCCCGCTAATTTTTAGCCCGTGCTAAGCTGTCGCTCCCGTTGTGGAGCAAGCAGCTGGCAACCTAGACCCTCTCTCGAGTACCTGCTTCCAAACTAGGTGAGGTTCTTTTCATACAGCGTTTGGGCTTCGCCACGTGTCGCGACGGAAGTCCTACAAGGAGCTTTTCTATGGTAAGCTGATTGCTTCCAACAATCCAACATCGAAGTACTGGACACGCTCTTCAAGGACGCTGGTAGCGGATTGTGTGCGAAACAGTAGATATGTAATCCCATCACTTAGGTTGCATCGCTGTGCATTTCTCGGTTGTATACTATTTGTGTAATATCAAAACTTGAATTCGCATGCTAGGACGGTCCATCCTCCCACTATCATCCTATAGACCATCTATGGTATTCGCCAGAAGCGCGTTGTTTGTATGATTAAATTCTTCTATTTTAATTATAATGATACCAAATCTTATGCGTATCTGAGAAAAAATAACTAATCCATCAACGCTTGCTCTTGTACGGGCTAAAAATTTAGGAAATATAAAATCTTCTGTTACACCTAAAATATAGGTGCAACCACAGTTGGTGCGTGCCCGACGCTCCCACTCTCGCCTAACTCCGAGTCTGATCCGCACTAGGAGGTCGATCTCCATCTAGATCGCGGATCGTCGGGATCGACGCGGTAGGAACGCCGGTTCGTGTGCTAGGGACGACGTCCCAAAAAAACACCGGATCGTCAAGGAAGAAGACGACTGAACCCAGAATTCTAAAACGCCCATTCCCAAATTCAATGAATAAACTTACTTGCATGGTTCTAGGAATCAGGACACATCAATGGGATAAGGCCCGACGGCCGTAGGCAACCGGCGTCGGCGATGCAGTTGAGGCGGAGAGGCGCGGAACTAGCGCTCGAGCTGGGCGGCGTGGCGCGGCAGCCTGGCGCTGGCGGCGGCGCGTTTCATCCTCTCCAAGACCTAATGTGAATGGGCCTACGGGCTGCAGCCCACACGCTACAAGCTGAAATGGATTCGTGTTTTTCATCACGTCTATACACATTCAGATCTATTCACATTAATGTTCTTTGTGCAATCTAAAATTATGTTGGTAAACATTTATGTAAAAAAATACTGATACTCATCTTGTACCTTTAATTGATTTATTAATTATTTTATTTATAATCGGTCGTTGTTCCATATAGCTACGTTTCCGGTACATCAGTCCAATTATCTAGGGTCGCATTTCAACTCCCGAACCAATCCTCTCGAAGAGATATTATCCATTACAAATCAGCAACTTGAAACTGTCGATCTACGTGCCACATACCCGAGCGAGACAGAAGCGGCCGTGACGCCATGGACGAAGTGGGCCGCGATGAGGCCGGCACGGAGGGAGCCACGATATAAGGAGGCAACAGAAAAAAAAGTAAAATAAATACGAAAAGAATAAAGAAATAAAAAAATGAAAATTGAAGGATACTATCGACATTTTATCGTTGTCAACAAATCAGGACAAGCTATTTACCAAATGCTTCTGTAAAACACCTTCGGCTCCACCGGTGAAGCTGCTCCACCAGCCACTAACCAAAGCAAAAAAAAAAAAAAAATGCTCCACCTGTGAAGCAGAATTGTACCCATGACGTAGTTTGTGAAAATCATAGTAGATCGTGTTACTATACACCAAGCTGGCAAGAAAAATCGATTTTGATACTGAAAGGGCCAGATCAAGCTTGTTTTAATTGGCAGTCCAGAGTTTAGACCTTGTAGCTGCATCGGATGTCCTCCTCGGCTCCTCCAGCGTCATTAAGGAAAAAAAACAGCACCGACCCTCAATCATCCATGTCCGATAGAATCATCCTCCACTCGGAGCTTACGCATCCGCATCCTATCTAGTTTTGCTATGAAAACCGGATCCCCGTGTTAGCGGCCGATATGATTTTTTATTGTTTTATGTAAATCCATCGCCATAAGTGTCAACAAGAAATGCATGGTCTCAGTGCGTAAGTGTCAACAAAAATGTATAGTCCCGGTGCAACGTACGGGTATTTATCTAGTGTATGTAAAAAACTCAAAATATCTTATAATTTGGAATAGAGAGGAGACTAATAACTAGTCCATATTTTTCTGATTATAAATTGTGATAGTTTAAGGGCCTATTTGTCTCAACAGCTTCACGAGCTGTTGTGAGCTATTTTTTTCTTTGCCAAATACTCATTTTCAAAACAATTTCATGGAGAAGCTGTTTTTCTTGTCATCTCACAGAGATATGAGTTAGGATAAAGCTAAAAGAATAACTTATTCTAGCTTCATCTCCCATATATGGGCTCCACTGTGCACAAAAGACAGCTTTTGACCAAGCCTAGAGAGAGAGAACACGCTCGCAGGAGGAGGGAGGCGACGGGGCTTGGCGGGCTAGGGGCACAGCCGCTAGGGCGCCGCCCCCCGGGCACTGCTCGCCGGGCCATGGTTCATTGGGGCACGGCTCGCCGGGGAGGAGGCGAAGAAGATGAGCCATCCACTGATGTCGCATACTCGGCGTCAGGAAGAAGATGAGGAGAGGAAAAAATGTGGAAGGAGCCACCGTAATCGCTGGGGGCCTGCGGGACCAGCGGCGTTCGCGGCCGTTAGAGCCCGTGAGCCGCCATAGCCGCCGGGGACAAGAGACAGGGCGCATCCGCCTGGGCAGGGCCAGGGTGCAGCCTGCCGAGGGCACGGTCACCGGCGTGTAATACACGGGCGCAGCCCACAGGCGCAGCAACCACCGGGCGCGGCCGCTAGGGCGGCTGCCGCGCCGGGTGCACTACCACCGGGACGTGGCCACGGGCGTGAGCAGCTCGGCCGTCGGAACCATTCACGGATGCCGCTGGGCCCGACGATCGACGATCGTCGAGAAAGCGGCGCCGCTAGATGCGCTCGGGAAGAAGATGGGCGAAAAAAGACCCGTGAGGAGATAAGGAAAAAAAAATAAAGGGCATTTTAGTCATTTATTTCATTTGCTCCATCTTATGAAGCTGTTGTGCCAAACACTTTTTTCAAAACAGCTTAGCTTCACTAAGATAGTTGCTTTTACCGGTGAAGCTAAACTATGGCAAACAGGGCTTTAGTATTTATTTTTTGGTATATTTGGTGAGAATTAACGTGGAGATTCTCGGTTTATGTCTCTAAAGTAATAGTATAAGATAAGATTTGATTGCACTTCTGGGTCGCGGTTGGACGATCGATATTGTGACCATCACGAAAGGAGGGAAACAAAATCATGTTCATATATCGTCTCTAATACGTGAGGCACTTTGGAATATTGCCACGGACATTAAAGGGGGAAGCAAGGTATAGAAACAAAGCTACTACTAGAGTGCGACGGCTTTTCTCTTTTCTCTTTTCCTTTTTTCTTTTGTTTTTGACAAAGTATGTATTATTACTGATAATAAAAGTAAAGTAGGGATACTTAAATGTTTGTAACACTGTTCATTAGAAGGCGTGTAAGGGGACATGTATGCAATATAAACACTAGTAATCGGGAGGTCTAACTTCTTTTCAGTGGTACGTAGTGACACACACAGAAAAACTGAAAGAAAAGAGAGTTGTGAGGTCTTATTCGTAGTGATGCAAATATAGACATAGATCCATAGACACATCAAGAGCTATTTCGTCTGGGAAAGATGAGTGACATCTGGAGTGCTGTGCAATGGTGGGACGAGTGGCAGCTTCGCATCCTCGTCCTCAGCAGCCTTAGCCTCCAGTGGTTCCTCGTGCTGGTCGTCCCCCTGCGCAACTACACCATCCAGCGCTGGCTCAGAGCATGCTTCTGGCTGGCGTGCATCTGCGCCGACGTCCTGGCGATCTACGCGTTCGCCACCCTCTTGTATCGCCAGGCCGCCGGCAGGTGGATCAGCAGCTTCGACGACTACTACAGCAGGGCCCAACAAGGGAGGTCCCTGACGCTGGAGGTCCTGTGGGCACCTCTCCTCCTTGTCCACCTGGGCGGGCGGGAGGAGCTCACCGCCAACAACATGGAAGACACGGCGCTCTGGGTCCGGCACGCCGCGGTCCTGGTTACCGTCACCGTGTACGCCTTCTCCACGTCGTTGCGCTACTTCAGCGACAACAGCGACGGCAGGAGGCTGCTGGCGTCGGCGGTCCTCCTGCTGGTCGCCGCGGTCGTCAGCTCCTGCGGGAAGCCGTGGGTTCTCAGGAGAGCCAGCGTCCGCCGGCTGGTGGCCAAGTCGTCGCTGGCGAAAGGAGCGAGGACGACGAAGACGAAGACGAAGACGAAGACGAAGACGAAGACGAAGACGAAGCAGCCCTAGCGGCGGGTGGTGGGAGTGGTGCTTCACCGGGCTGGGCGACAGGTACAAGTGCTGGAAAGAGCTGAAGCCCCGCGGCACCGCACCGATGCTGTCGCAGGGAGACAAGGTGCAGATGCTGCTCTCGGGCCTGTCGCTGCACGCCGCTAGAGCAACGCTGGAGACGCGGAAGAAGAAGAAGCCAGATCAGAAGATCCTCGAGCCTCTCAATCCCTGGCGGCGTGAACAGCATCAAGCCCTGGAGCCCTCAGAAGTTGACAAGATCATGAAGCCCTGGCTGCGCCAAACGTTCGGGCTCATCTACACGAGGGAAGCCGCGATGTTCACGCCGGCGTACCTGGCCTGCCACGCGCTGCTGGTGCCGTCCCTGTACGTGGCCGCCACCGTGCTCTTCTTCTTCGCGGTGGACTACAAGAAGCATGGGTACAGCAGGTACAGCAGAGCCGACGTCAACACGACGTACGCTCTGCTGTGCTTCACCGCGGCGCTGGATGTCTTCGGCATGTTCGTCAGTGAGATGGTGCACTGGCTGTTGTCGTCGTCCGGTGGAGCGTCGTCGTGCGAGAACGTGCCGGGGCATAACCTCATGGACTCGGTTCTCTGGACGATCAGGAGGCCGAGAGTGTCCATGCTGCTGCTCTGGTGTTACAAGGGAGGTTCTTTCGTCAAGGACAAAGATCGCCTGTACGGCAAGGTGGAAGACGAAGACAAAAACAAAAACAAAGACGACAAGGTGGAAGACAAAGACATCATCATAAACAAGGTGAACATCATCTTAAACAAGGTGTCAGAGAAAGACAAAAACAAAGAGAATTTCGACCTCGACCTATCCAGTTACAGAAGCTTGAGCAAGCGCAACTGGATTCTCAGGGACAAGGACCTGGAAGTAGTTCGCGGCAACAAGTACCAGAACATCCGGGCCAGTCTGCGTAAGAAGCCGTTTGACGAGAGTGTCCTCATCTGGCACATCGCCACCGACCTCTGCTTCCGCGTCAAGTCTCCCGACTACTTCCGCTTCAGGCCACCGCTTAAAGGGGTGGTTCGTGAAGTGTGCACGGAGGCGATATCCAATTACATGGCCTACCTCCTGGATTTCCAGCCCGAGATGCTGATGGCCGGCAGCAGGCAACATCTCTTCACCGAAGCCATGGCAAACATGGAGTGCGTCATCAGAAAAGCCACCAAGGGGTTGAGGCCCAAGCTCAGAGAGAAGCAACCGTTGGATGACGTGATCCTACGCAAGATCAAGGAAGAAGCAGCCAGCCTCAAAGAAAAAGAGGCGTACACCGTCATTGACGACGCTTGCAAGCTCGCACAGGAGCTGCTGGGCATCCAGGACCACGAGACCCGGTGGGAGCTCATGCATCGCGTGTGGGTGGGCATGCTCTGTTACTCTGCCAGCATGTGCAGGAGCGACCTGCATGCCAAGAGCTTGGGAGAAGGCGGGGAGTTCCTCTCCAATGTCTGGCTCCTCATCTCACTGATTGGGGGCAGGACCTTAGCGGACAAACTCCAGATGCCTGATGACGACCCAGAACCAGAAGGCAAGGTGGTCGAGGATCCAGCAAAGGACAAGGGAGAACAAAAACCAAAACCAGAAGCAGCAGGTTCAAGTGCTCCTACTCTTATTTCAGACAATGGCCTTGGGCATTTTTGTAGGAATTATTTACCTGTTTGCTTGCTTCCTATTTGCAGACAAGGTTCTTCAGACGCCGGACTCGGAATCAAAAGAGCAGCGGCGTAGTAAGGCTGCCAATATTTTTAGGTGCTCCTATTCCTATTTCTTCAGAGTACGGCCTTGAGCTAGCTTTTTATTCATTTTATTGACCTATTTCCTTCTTATTCGCAGACAAGGTTTTGATGCTGGACGGGTATGAGCTCCGCAATGTGTTTTTGGTTGATTTACCATACATGTTTGCTTCCCTTATCGCTCAAGTTGCTAATATTTTGTGCTAGTGTGTGCTACATGTATATTTGCTTGTTTGTTTAATTTGTTGCCGCAACAGCATCATGCATGTCCTTAGGTTGCTATATGCGTGATGTTTGTGGCCGTTTGCGTGTTCATTCAGTCATGGTTTGATAATCTGAGTCTTCAGCTCTGGTTTTGTACTTTGTACCCGCAGCCAGCTGTGAAAGAGTTGAAATTACAATATGAGTGATCCTTGTTCTCTTCAATGCAATAGTTAGAATCTGTTACCAATTGTTGAGAGCAAGTCTAAGAAGATTAGAGAGTGCACATGGACAAAAACTCTGTCCCCAAAAGCCTTTGGTGTAACACCCCCAGAAAAGATGCCACCACAAGAGATAGAAACTAGAGCGAACAACAGAATTTAAATATGAAGAGTTGAAATTACAATATGAGTGATCCTTCACTACATGTAGAGATGTCCTGGTTTATAAGCATTGTACGTGACAACGTGCACGAAATCTTCTGAAATTTTTATCATAGCCTCCACATACACAACTGGATTCAGGTTCTTTGCCGAGTGCCTGAGGCACTCGACAAAGGCCTAATTGCACTCGGCAAAGCCTTTGCCGAGTGCGGCACTCGGCAAAGAACACACGGCAAAAAATTAATCGGCAAAGACCTCTTTGCCGAGTGTCTTTTATCGGGCACTCGGCAAAGGCTTTGCCGAGAGTCCCGGTGGCACTCGGCAAAGAAAAGCAACCGTGACGGCGCCGAATCCGTTGACGGTGGCTTTGCCGAGTGCCAACCCTGCAGGCACTCGGCAAAGATTTTTTATTTTTTTTAAAAAAAAATTCTTTGCCGAGTGCCCACTGGCCGGCGCTCGGCAAAGTTTGATTTTTTTTTAAAAAAAATTCTTTGCCGAGTGCCCTCTAGCCGGCACTCGGCAAAGTTTCAATTTTTTTTAAAAAAATTCTTTGCCGAGTGCCCTCTCGCCGGCACTCGGCAAAGTTTGATTTTTTTTTAAAAAAAAATTCTTTGCCGAGTGCCTTCTGGCCGGCACTCGGCAAAGTTTGAATTTTTTTTTTAAAAAAATTCTTTGCCGAGTGCCCTTTGGCCGGCACTCGGCAAAGTTTCAATTTTTTTTTAAAAAAATTTTCTTTGCCGAGTGCCCTCGGGCCGGCACTCGGCAAAAGTTTGAATTTTTTTTTAAAAAAAATCTGAAGCTCCCATGTTGCTCGCTTTACTCCTTGCTTTAACCTGCAAATGAACCAAACATCACAAAAGAAAATAAGTAGCCAATAATGAACTAAAAGAAAATAAGTACCAAGTAATGAGCTTAAATAGATCTAACAATACCTAGGCTAACAAAAGCTCTAATTAGCATTTGAAAATCCACTAAGCTCCAAAACTATAAACTGCTAGCTCTTGAAACCAAACTGCAAGTACATGCAAAGCCATTTCAACTATTTCGTTCTGCCTTCACTGAAAAGCATGTACTGAAACTGAGGTAATTTTGCAATTACAGAGACAAGCTAACTACCGACACAACCTGAGAAGTGAGAAGCACAAGAACTGATGGACCAACACAACCTGAGAAGCACAAGAACTGATGGACTTGCACCTGTCCTCACCGAGTTCCAAAACCCAAATCCAAGCAAATGAAATAAAATAAGTTTCTGAACAGGCCATTTGACATTGCTAACAACCTTGCAAGTGAATCATACATATTCGAATCAGATTGTTATATGGCAATAAAATAAGTTTAAATTTACCAAATGCAAGCAGTCAGTTCTTACTACTGACTTTATCGTTTACAGTCCTATCAATAACGTCTACTTTCAATGCAATTCAAAGGCAAGGATAATGCTTGTTTAGGTCACAGTTTGACGAGATATCAGTCAAGATTTGTTGTCTTTGCAAACCTTGAAGGATTTTATAAAATGTACTCAGATCATGAAATCTATTCTTTATAGTATTCAAGATGTAGCTAGCGACATTTCCTCATTTACAAATTGTGATGAAATTGATTATATGGTACTCAACCAAAGTCTACACCCATTGAAAATATTATTTAAGATAATTGTCATGATCATACCAAAATACAGAAAAAAAAAATTCAAATCTGAATCCATAGAAAGACAAGGCAAGTTGTTGACCCAATATCATTTGAGAAATAACATTTAGTCTGATAATTGCTGGAACTAGTAATACCTGGACAAGAGAACTTACAAATTATAGCATAGCTATTGCTGATTGTTGTTGCTGAAAAGAAAAGAAAAGAGCAAAGCACTAAGCTTCTAAATCAAATAGAACAGAAATAAAAAATAAAAAGCATTCCCTACATGCAGAGTTATTTATGCAGAGTTATTTAGACAGGTATGCTAAATAAGAGAATGAGCAGCAGGCCATATTGCACATATGGTTAGGAAGTGCTTTTTTACTAGCATAAGAGACGTATGCACCATTGGAACAAACATGACATTTCAATTTTGGTACAAACAATAATACTGCTTTAGTAAAGTTTTTTAAATTGCGTAAAGTTTCAATAAGCAGTAAGACTTAAATACATGTTTCGCTTATGATAACATGCTGATCTTGTGAGTATCCTGGGTGTTCCAGGTGAAGGCGATGAGTTTCCAATGACTCCGGCAGGACAAGCTAGCATTCCCGGTGAAGATCTGTTGCTGTGTGATGAATGACTTGATGAACTCACGAGGCAAGCATCGCCACCAAGACATGAGGGCGTTGATAAATAGCAAATCTATGAGTGTGGTAGGAGTCTTGCCTGCCTTGACTCGTTTCCATTGTTGCTAACGGAAATGTTAAAGTTAAACAACTAGTACTTTGAAGCGTGTAAGAACACTGTACCACAGCCAATCTATAGCGTCGAACAATGGTCGCTAAAACATAATATTAACGACCAACAATTGGTCGGTATACCACAACCAACATTGTAGAAATAGACAAACGATTTACCATGGTCAGGTAACAATGCTATCTTTGTGGTGTTTACTACAAATGTAAGCTATTCCCCAAACAAACATTGGATCTGCACACATTAAGAATAATACCTGATATATGGTCATTGCTGCCAGCTCTATCACAAAGCATACTGAAGCCCACTGCATCACCAAATCTATAAATAACCCAGAAAAAATATGGATGAAATGCTAGCGGATTTACCTGAACCATGTATCCAGTCATTTTTAATATTTAGTTTGCAACTCTGAACACCTGCAGAAACATCAGTACATGAACAAAAGCTGTAATTAAGATAAGAACTTATTACGACATTGCTGTAGTGAACATGTACAATATTTAATCCATTAGCAATCTCACCATAATAAATCTACTCTGTACATTTGCTTTCTGATAATCTGAAAGAGGCTTCTCAAACCTTATTATTATTCTCTGGATTTTAATATATGCGATGGCATCTTGATGCAGAAAAATACAAGCCATAGCTCTAGTCTTTTAAGCACAATTCTTTAAAATTATTGTGGCGGCAATAGTAGGAGAATCACCTGGATTTTAGGAGGACAAATGATTAAGGAGAATCACCTGAAACTGAAGATCCATAGAAATACAGTGCTAATTAGTTACAAACCGGTAATGGTAGCAGGGAGAGTACAGAAACACAGCAACAGTTCACTGAGATGAACATTGCAGAGCTCTTCCTTTTTTTGTAATGTTTCGGATGAAGTAAGGGGTTGCAGATACATTGTGGCTGATAGATAGAACATGAACATATATCTTGTTCAATTTGTGTAGATTGCTGAATATATATTCTAGCATGCTTATGCTCACTTAACTCTTTACCAATATGTGCTTCTAATTTGGTTCATGGTGGCACCACAATAGTAGATTAATAACAGTACATAAGAAAACAGTTCCTGAACTTTGTACTGATACGTGCTGATATCTATAATTGGAACTGATTTGTTAATTTACCCTACAAGTGATTTGGATAGCTACATGTATTAACCAGATACTTTCTTGCCTTTTTTAGATCTATATATGATGAACATCATCAAAAACATATATCTTGGCTGATTAAGCCGGGGTTAATCCTAAATAAAATTCTAAAACATGCTTTTGGCCTGAATAATAAAAACAAAATGATGAGCTTGTATGCATCCCAACGACTTATAATGGTTCGACATCATTAGCTGTTTGTGAATTGCGATTAGACGCACACGTTAGTGCATAGCAAGAGAAAGCAGATCGGATCGGATCGAGGCACGCATAAGCGGTATAGGCTAGTAGCATGATTAGATCGAAAAAATAGAGGAGGTAACTAACATGTACGTTCGGTTTAGGGCGCTTGCAGAGGTCATCGTCGTTCGATCGTCGCGAGGACTCCATGGGCGCTTCGAGGTCCCGCTCAGAAGCCGGCACTCCTTGCTGCTCTTGTCGGAGAGGTCGGCGATGCGGCGGCCACGGCCTCCTTTTCCTCGACGCCTCGACGCGTGGGCGGAGAGCCGCCCGGCGTTCATAACGGCTTCGGCTGGGCAAGGAGAGAAATGGATGACGAATCAATAGCGAACGGGAGGAGAGGAGAGAGAGTCCTTGTGACTCGTGTACCTTGAGGAGGTCGATCGGCGATGGGCTGCGCGGAGGTCCTCGAGCGGGCTCCGGCGAGATGCGATCCGATGGTCGGGGCGCTGCCCGGTGGCCGGCGGGCATGTGGGCGGCCGCGCACTGCAGCAGACGGGACGGAGGGAGGGCGGCGCGGCGGGCGGGCGGGCGGCGGGTGGCTGGGAGGGGCAAGGGCGCTGGTGGGCGGGCGGGGCGTGGAAGTGCGGATGGTGGTTGGTCATGTCTCGAGGCTTGACCGCCCGGTCGGCCAAAATCGGCTAAGTGCCCCGCGCGCTTTTTTGCCGAAGGCGCGGATTAGGGAGGCACTCGGCAAAGGAGGCAACTTTGCCGAGTGCTCCGATCCGGACGTCGGTAAATTTTTATTTTTTAATTCCTTTGCCGAAAGTGCCTCTGTGAAGGCACTCGCAAAAAGAAGAAATTTCTATAAAAAATAAAAATTCTCTTTGCCGAAAGTGTCTTATTTTTACACTTTCGGCAAAGAGCCCTTTTGCCGAAAAGTGCCATTTTTCGGCACTCGGCAAGTTTTTTTTATTTTTTGTTTTTGGCCTCTAAGTTTTTTTTGTGCAGCCCTTTTAAGGACCAGGAACTCCTCCTTAGAATTTGGGGACTTTTGTGGCTTTTTGATATATTTAGTTACTTTATTTACGTTTACTTGAATTTTTTTGAAAAATATAAATTTGAGCATTAATGCGAATAATAGAATTTAATGATTCAAAAATGATAGTCATATTCTTGAGTGTAGTGTGAGGCCGTATCCGAGAACGGACCCAAAATTTCGGACATCTTGTTCACGAAATATGACCGCGAACTTGCGTGCGAAGTGTTTTTAAATTCTATAAAAAACAAACAAAGTCCGAAAACCATGAAACTTGTTGAGATGTCGTGATATCGTATGTGGAGGCTATGATAAAAATTTCAGAAGATTTTGTGCACGTTGTCACGTACGATGCTTACAAACTAGGACATCTCCATATGTGATATCAGATCTCACATGTAAAGATGTCCTGGTTTGTAAGCATCGTACGTGACAACCTACACGAAATCTTCTGAAATTTTTATCATAGCCTCCACATATGATATCACGACATCTCAACAAGTTTCATGATTTTCGGACTTCGTTTGCTTTTTATAGAATTTAAAAACACTTCACGCGCAATTTCGCGGACATGTTTCGTGAATAAGATGTCCGAAATTTCGGATCTGTTCCTAGATACGGCCTCTCACAACACTCACTAACATGACTATCAATTTTTGAATCATTAAATTCTATTATTCGTACTACGTGCAGTTCAAATTTCTATTTTTTGGAAAAAATTCAAGTAAACAAAATAAAGTAACTAAATATATCAAAAAACCACAAAAAATCCTCAAATTGTAACTAGGAGTTCCTGGTGCTTTAAAAGGGCTACAAAAAAAATTGGAGGTCAAAAACAAAAAACAAAAAAAACTTTTGAGAGTCTTGGGGCATGGCACTTAAAGAAAGGGTGTCTTTGCCGAAAGTGCAGGGCATAAGGCACTTTCGGCAAAGAGGGTTTTAATTTTTTAAAAATTTCCTCTTTGCCAAGTGCATCCACAGGAGAGCACTCGGCAAAGAAATTATAAAAAAATTAAATATTTGCCGAAAGTGTCAGTGCGGGGGCACTCGGCAAAGTATTTTTTAAAAAATTCTTTGCCGAGTGCGGATCTGGGCACACTCGGCAAAGAATTTTTAAAAAATCAAATCTTTGCCGAGTGTCTAATAGCGAGCACTCACCAAAGAAGGCCGTGACCGAACACCGCTTTGGGCAGCCTATGCCGAGTGTAGATTTTTGCCGAGAGTCGACACTCGGCAAAGAAGTCCTTTGCCGAGTGCCCTTGTTTGCCGAGTGCGCAGACTCGGCAAAGAACTCTTGCCGAAAGTGCAATTCTTTGCGAGTGCAAAGACTTTCGGCAAAAAAAGGTCTTTGCCGAATGCCCGATTTTTGACACTCGGCAAAGAATTTTGCACTCGGCAAAGTCTCTGTTTCCAGTAGTGATACGATATCATGACATCTCAACAAGTTTCATAATTTTCGGACTTCGTTTGCTTTTTATAGAATTTAAAAACACTTCGCACGCAAGTTCACGGTCATGTTTCGTGAACAAGATGTCTGAAATTTCGGGTCCATTCCTGGATATGGACTCACACTACACTCAGTAACATGACTATTATTTTTTGAATCATTAAATTCCATTATTCGTACCACGTGTAGTTCAAATTTATATTTTTCGAAAAAATTCAAGTAAACGAAATAAAGTAACTAAATATATAAAAAAGCCACAAAAAATCCCCAAATTCTAACGAGGAGTTTCTGTTACTTTAAAAGGGCTGCACAAAAATTTGGAGGCCAAAAACAAAAAAACAAAAAAACTTTGCCGAGCGTCGGGGCATGGCACTCGGCAAAGGGGGTCTTTGCCGAGTGCTAAGAATAAGGCGCTCGGCAAAGAGGTTTTTTGAATTTTTTTTAGAAATTTCCTCTTTGCCGAGTGCCTTCACAGGGGCACTCGGCAAAGGTATTTCAAAAAAAAAATCTATGCCGACGGCCGGATCGGGGCACTCGGCAAAGTTGCCTCCTTTGCCGAGTGCCTCCCTGATCTGGCGCTCGGCAAAGTGGCGGGTGGGGGCACTTAGGCGAATTCGGCCGGGTAGTCCAAGCCACACAGACAGACAGCCCCCGCGTGCGCCGCTCCCGCCAGCCGCCGCCGCAGCGCCGCCGCCAAATAACGCCGGCCGCCCACGGCGCGCGCCCTCCCTCCCGTGCGTGGCGCTTGCGCCCGCCACGGGTTGTCGCCTGACGCCGCGCGCCGCCGCCTTCCCCATGCCGCAAGCCGCCTCAGTAGCCCTCCAGCGCCGAGCGCGCCTCCGCCGCCTTGGCCAGCGCCACAGGCCGTGTGGTGGCGTGTGGCGCTGCTTGGCCACGCCTGCCCCGCCTAACGCCGGTGGTGGAGGAGGGAGGAGAGGAGGAGGAGAGGAGGAGGAGGAAGGAGGAGGAGGAGGAGGAGGGGAGGAGGAGGAGGAGGAGCTGCCCGCCCCGGCCGCACCCGTGGACCGCCCGGCCTGACGCCGCCCATGCCCAACCCGTTCCCAACTCCGACTCAGCGACCCGACCCCGACCCGACCCCACGCCGCCGCGCCCTACCCCGGTGCCCGTCAGTATGCCTCTCTTGTTGTTGTCGTGGTAGTGATAGTTGTAGTAGTATTAGTTGTAGTAGTAGTGCTAGTGGTAGTAGTAGTATTAGAAGTAGTGGTAGTAGTAGTAGAACTAGTGGTGGTAGTAGTAGTAGTAGAACTAGTGGTAGTAGTAGTAGTAGAACTAGTGGTAGTAGTAGTAGCAATAGTGGTAGTAGTAGTAGAACTAGTTAGTAGTAGAAGTACTACTACTACCACTAGTTCTACTACTACTACTACCACCACTAGTTCTACTACTACTACCACTACTTCTAATACTACTACTACCACTAGCACTACATGGCTTCTCTTGAGACATATGTGCTTCTCTTGAGACATATGTGCTTGTCGGCCATCATGCCATTGTTTTTTGCAGGTTTTGGAAACCTCACCGTGTAGGGGAGGTTCTGCCGATTTTTTTAAATGACAGTATTTTGTTCCATTTTTGTAGAGAAGAACCCGTCGGAGCCGAGTCGGAGTTCCCGTTGCCGTGCCGGTCTGCCTGCACCGCGTCGCCTCACCACTGCACCGACCCGCCATGGCCCCGCTAGCCTGACTCCGCCGCCACCCTAGGTATAACCCCTCTTTTCGTATCATGGTCGTAGATCGCGTAACCCAGTTAGGTGTCTCCCATTCGAAAGAGATATGGTTGGAGGTATGCAGATCTTTGCGTATTTATGACCGTATCTGTTTTGGATTGTCCACGTTTTTTGGATAGCCCGCGGATGCGTAGATGGGTTAGTTTCCATGGCCTACTCCGGACCGAGACAGAGTTTTGGCATCACCTCCCTGTTGTTCTCCGGATACGCACTCTTCTTTGGCAGGACGTGTATCTGGAGAACAGCGGGGAGGTGCTGCCGAAATTCTGTCTTGGATAGGAGTAGAGCATGGAAACTATGGGTCGAAGCTTGGAGAGAGGAAAACCAAGAAAGATGCAAGAGAGATGCTGCTGACCTGGGAGTAGTACCTTGAGGTAAATGAAGAACATCAATATTTATTCATTTTGAGATTAAGTTGGTTTAATTTGATCTTCTTATATGTCCAATACTTGATGACGTGTAGATGATTCCCTGGTGTGCCAAGCGTATCCCGAGTGCTGGGCGATGATGGTGGAGAGGTGGTTCATGGAGGAGTACCTCAAGATGCACAGGGATGCCCGGGACCGTCGTTTGCAGATGCAAGATCCAGCACACCATCAAGGCAGCCGTAGCCTCACCGGATACAAACAAGCATGGGTACGTGAATTCATTTATCTATTGTGACGCTCAGTTCTGCCTGATTTCTAATCATCGTGCTGTCTTTCTCGCAGTCGGCGTCACATAGTGGCCAGGCTTGCTCGGACTTTCAGGCATGGTGTATGGCCCATAAGAGCAAGGCAACGTCCGACGTCTCCTTCAACCTGGAGGACCCGCCTGAGGCATACATGAACCCAAGCGTCCACTCCCGCATCAGTGAGTACACTGAGGTGGCGAGGTCGCTCCATGGGCCAGACCAGGATCCGAGCAACCAGGACTTCGATGGAGAGGCCGTCATGAGGGCGGGGCAAGGCAAGAAGCATGGGCAGTTCTGGCTTGGCGACGACGTCATCGACATGGCCTCTACTCCCTCTCTCTCCTAGATCCGAGCACGGAGCACGAGCGAGAGCCCGGCAATTCGCACACGGCCGACCGCTGCACAACACCAGGTCGACGCACTCGAGGTTATTCATGTTTTACTCATCATACATTGATCTTTACACACCTTAATTAGCTTTGTATTACTGAAACATTGGAGTGAAATATTGTAGGCCCGGCTGGAACAAGAAATGAGGCAACGTCAGGAGCTGGAGGCCGGGCAGCAGAGGATGGCGGCCCAGCTGGAGGCTGAGCAGGCCGAGCGGCAGGCCTAGGCACAGAGGCTGACGGACATTATGGAGTTCCTACAAGGGCTTGGGCAATGTGTGGGTTTCTCTCTGCTAGCTGGGCTGTTGGTTCCACCTCCCCCTCCGTGTCCTGCAGCTGCAGCTACTCCTATGAGTATGAAAGTTTTTTACTTTCACTTGTGCTTTGCCTGTATGGCCTCTACCTTCCTAGATTAGCTATCCAAATAATCTTATCTCACATGCAATCTTTTCTCCTTTGTGCAGTCTCCATCTGACGGTGGTTTGAATAATCCACCTCATGCACCTCCGAATGATGGAGCTGGGCCTTCACCACAGTCGCAGTGGCCAAGATGAGTGCACGTTGTATTTTTTTCATTTGTTGTTCACTTGGTGATGGACTTGTGATATACTTGTGATGCACTTGTGAACTTTGATGGACTTGTGATGGACTTGTGGATTTATTTGGATGGACTTGAGCACTTATTATTATATATGTGATATATATTGTGATGGATGTGATATGTGCGGATGGATGTGTGGATGAATGAGATATATATGTGATGGATGAGATATATATGTGATAAATGAGATATATATGCAATGGATGAGATATATATATGTGATATATGTTTGTATGAATTTATTTGTCATGATGGAATGTAAAAAAAATTAAAAATTGCCGTTTTGGGTCACTTTGCCGAGTGTTGCACTCGGCAAAGGAACCCGTTGCCGAGTGCCATGACCATGGTACTCGGTAAAGAATTTTTTTTAAAAAAAAATTTAAACTTTGCCGAGTGCCGGCCAGAGGGTACTCGGCAAAGATTTTTTAAAAAAAAAATTCAAACTTTGCCGAGCGCCGGCCAGGGGGCACTCGGCAAAGAATTTTTAGAAAAAAAATAAAACATATTTGCCAAGGGCCGAATAGAGGGCACTCGGCAAAGAAATTTTTTGAAAAAAAAATAAAAAATCTTTGCCGAGTGCCTGCAGGGTTGGCACTCAGCAAAGCGACCGTCAACGGGGCCGGCGCCGTGACGGTCGCTTTTCTTTGCCGAGTGCCCGATAAAAGACACTCGACAAAGAGGGCTTTGCCGATCAATTTTTTACCGTGTGTTCTTTGCCGAGTGCCGCACTCGGCAAAGGCTTTGCCGAGTGCAATTTGGCCTTTGCCGAGTGCCTCAGGCACTCGGCAAAGAACCTGAATCCAGTAGTGATAGAGAGGTATAAATAAGCTCGGTCAACATACAGAGAGATATAAATAAGCTCAATCAACAGGATAGAACATCCTAACAAGCAGATCATCATCAACAAAAGTCTAGAAAAGACTTCCCAACAACAACCACCGACCAAAGTTAAAGTTAACCAAGACTCTAAGTTCTAGTACTATTATCATAACATCACAAGTTTTTACATTAAAAGATGACATGAATGTGCCGAGTGTGCGGCTACTTTCTCACCCTTCAAGGAAAAGCCACCTAAGCGTTTGAAAAAATAGACAAAGGGTGCGACAAAAATCTCAACAAGTAAATTGTTTTAACAATATTTTTGTATGACAAATTCATTAAGCATCGATTTAAACCTCATCTACGGTAAAGATTAACCACCACCAAACCTTAGAGAAGCATAGTTTCTCACAAGCTCACCCAAAGCCTTAGATCAAGGCTTTCATGTCATAGTCCAAAATTATAATCACTACTACATTCACGTGTTTTCCCAGATGCGCAACATGATTTTCGAAGGCGGGCCGCCTAAAATTAAAGGTCTGCGTTAATCAAAATCTACCAATGCGATCATATGCCTGCCTGGGTTAATCAATAAACAAAACAAAAAAGCCAGCAAGCCCGTCGATGGGGTCTGCTAAGCCAATCGAAGCACCGCCACTGCCGCTCGTCGGATCCGTTTGCGCCGTTGCCGTTGCTTAGATTCGGACGATGGGCTGCCTTCGCCGTGAGCTGCTGCGGACATGCCGCTGTAAGAACGGGCGGCCGCACCGCCATGTGGGTGAGAGGCAGGTGTGTCGTGCGGGTGAGAGAGAGGGGCGCCGCACGGGAGAGAGAGAGTCGCCGTGCGGGGGAGAGAGGAGCTTCGCGTCGGAGAAAGAGAGAGAGGGGCGCCGCGCGGGGGAGAGGCAGGGGCACCGTGTGGGGGAGAGGGATAGCCGCCTCACAGGGGAGAGAGCTGAGAGAGAGAGAGCTCAGATTGAAGTGAGGAAGAAACCCTAACTCCTCCGCCCGGTAGATGGATAGATATGGGCTTTGGCTAGGCCTTAGGCATGTTTACATACGGGCCTTTTAAGAGGCCACCTCCAAAAATGGTCTTTATTTTTGAAGATGGATCTCTTAAGAGGCCCGCCTCCATAAATCAATTTTAGGAGGGGCACAATTTTTGACCGCTTCCGTAAATCTATTTTTAGAAGGCGGACAATTTTTGACCGCCTTCGTAAATGAAACGTCCACCTCCGAAAATCCTCATGTATTTTACAAGACGGTTAGATGGACCGCCTCCATTAATTATTGGGCAGTGTCTTGCGAAGTCATTTATGTAGTAGTGAACACATATGCAATGCAAATGCCATATCTCCTGCATTTGTACTCAACAAGGTATGAAGCTGCATCGTTATGCCCAATAAATGATGTTGTATAGGTATGGTCGAGGCTAGCAACCAGTGACATAACTCCTTATGCCAATGAATGAATGAGATGCAATGCAAGTGCTAAAGGCAAGAATCATAGTCCACGTATAATATCAAGAGCATCTTGCCATGCGGATAACAAACCTCATTCCATTCTACTAACATGAGCATCATAAAACCACAAGTAGAGGAACATAGACATCCACATAGAAAGCATAGAGGACAAGTCAAAGTGATTAAAACATGGTTTGAAGGCCATATAATGTCTGCCATGGTTCTAAATTCTTAAGGTAGACATAGAATAAATAACAAGTTAGAGCTTGTAGCAAACCACTACTACGTTTACTTACCTCCAATAAGGCATGACCCCTCTAGATGCGATCCAGAGCACTACTACCTGCTTTAACAGTATAAGATAGAAACCTCATAGTAACAAGATGGTACAGTAGGTAAAGCACTCCTACACCCCAATCCGGCATCCAAGCAAAACAAAGAACAAAGCACCAAGCCAATTGCAGCAGTTGCTTCACCTTTTTGTATCATTCAATCCATTAAGGCTTTGATAGCAAACAATACACTTTTGGAATCTACACAACAAGGCCTAAAACTTTTATGCGGAGATTGTATTTTTATCATGCCTTTAACATGGGCTAAACTGCCATTGAAAAGAGATTTCAGAAACTGCTCTAGAATTGATACAAGCATCATGTTTTCATACCTCCCAATCCTTATGTCTAAGAATTATGAAATTTAACTAGTTAGCAGAGACTTCCATAACCTAAAACTTTGGTATTATGCACTTTTGCATAGATTGTCAATTAAATGACCTAAAGTGTGACCCAACCTTAACTGAAAATCCTGTTGAGGCAACAATACATCTGACATTAAACTTCTATACCTGGAGTTCTCTTTATCAAAAAATCATGATCTTTACTAATATGGAAAGCTAATAAAAATTACTGCAAACTTCTCATATTTTGAAAGTATAATAACACATATAAGGATTTCAATAGGGGATGACTAGCGCTCGGATGTCCAGCCCTATTAGCGCGTCCGGACGCAGCTCCCAACAGCCAATTCTGACTTGATATGTGGGCTTGGGTTGGCAACGGAAGCAGTATCCTACCCATCAACTTGAGTCCAACGGAAGCCTATTCCAGCCCACATAACATAAGGGTAGAGCATACGCTCGCATCCACACCGCCATCCCCTCCACTGGCCCCCGCCGCGCCCCCCTCTGTAGTATGAGAAGGATGCATGGCAGCAGAAGGCGAGGAGTACACCGAAGCGAGGCAGCAGAAGATGAGTTGGGAGATGCAACACCCGATCTACTTTTGAAAATTCCAGATGCAACACTTGCAACATACGTCTGAAGATAGATGAAACACTTGAACCATGCATCTGAAACACTTGCAAAAAAACACCTTAAAACCATTGTAAGACATACGTAATATCCAGATAAAATAGTTGCAACATATGTGTGAAACATACACAATATTCAAATAAACACACTTGCAACATACGTCTGAAAAAACAGATGAAACATTGGAAACAAAACCTTGCAACATACGTGTACAACCATTGCAACATTCTGATGTACTTTTACAAGATTCATATGAAACAATTGCAACATACTTATGAAATATTTGAAACACATGAAACATAGGCTTGCAACATGAGTTTTTCACCCTTCTTCTTCTGTACGACATAGTGCAGAGCGGGGGAACTACTGGTACCAGCCAACTGGTGGCCGAGGATGGTGGTGCGGCCTAGCAGCGGCCAGCTGCTCCTGTGCCTAGCCTAGGCTCGGCCAGCGATGGCCCCCTCTCCAGGCCACCTGGCCTAGGCACGGCGAAGGACGAGCCATGACATGTCACAGCGGAGGACAAGGCACAGCATGGCACGGCAGGGGACAGAGGCGCAGGGGGGATGGCGGCGGCAGCGCGCCGGAGTGGGCATGGGGCGGGATGGAGGCACCGTGGGGGCCAGGATGCCGGCGGTGGCTCCACAGAGTGGGTGTGGCGCGACGCAGAATGGGACGCACGAGAGAGGCAGAGTGGGACTAGTGTGGGGAGTTTTTTTTGACAGAGCGTGTCTGGACGGACGCAGGATGGACACCTGCAGTGGACCATTAGCGATTTTGAAAACCTCCTAGAATCCAGTTCTATCCAGAATTTTGGCAGAACATGACAGCTACTTTTGAAATTATATATCTTGAAACCGCTTGGAATAAAATCCTGACATTTCACAAGTTAGTAGATCTGAAGGTCCTATACAACTTTGTAGTTCATTACAACATTTAATTCAGCCTCCAATTAGCTCTAATTGCTCCCCCAAGCAAAGCTACTGGAACTGCACAACTGAAATCCTAGGAAATACATCCCAACAACTTTTCTTCCCTTTAATCCACTTAGACCCTTGGCCAAACTCCATCATAGAAATCGAATTAGTGTAGGGAATGATGAAATCCTACTCACCTTGGTGACCCACAAATACTAGGGTAGCGTGAAGAGATAGGGAAGGACTGATCTACATGAAAGATGCACCTCTTCTTGCTCCTCTTGTTGTCCTCGATCTGTTTTGCTAGTTTCCCTCAAGGATTTGGTGTTGTAGAGAGGGGATTAGGGCAAGGGCAGCCATGGGAGAGGATGGAAGGATCAGAGAACATAAGAAACAAAAGGAGTGGCTGTTCTGGAGAAGATGAATGAGAGAGGGAGGGGATAAAAGGGTAGGGAGAGTTGGGCTATTCAGCTGGGCTTGGGCTTGCCCAACAAGCACCCCCTTCTTTTTTTTAAGTTTTACATTTGGTCTCTATTTACAAATAGGAGGGGGAGGATGATGTTTTACACATGTTTTCGTGGCTGAGATAATTAATATTTACAATTATTAGGAGCATAGACTTTATGACCAGCCCCTTGAATACTCACAAATACACCCTTATATCTAATATATGAGCCTTTTTCATTCATGAAGGGGATCCCTAGATTATGACACACCACAATAGTAGTCTCCCAACTATTTGGTTTTCGTTGGAACAAGACCTAACAACTACATCTACTAGGAGATATTATGCCTCTGATATTAGCTAAAATGGACCACGATTCCACAAACAAAATCCATGACCACGTTTAGGGTCGAGATGGCGGACTAGAGCGGGGGTTGAATAGTCCTTTCTAATTCTAATTGCGATGGCTGGCCAATATGAATGCATAACTAAACTAATCGGTCTAGCCAAGACTGCACCCCTCTATCTATACCTAATACTAAAAAGGCAAAATTTCTGGCATGTTTTTTTTGTCCAGCCTTACCCAAAGCCGGCTCGGTCTCGCCTCCGTTCACGATGGTTACGTTAACATTGCCGAGTTTAGGAGTGGGGAAGAAAATAGAAAGAAATACAGGGTTCCAGATGTAAAAATTCCAGAGATAAAAAAGGTGGAAGGGCCTTAATAGTTTTTGAAATAAATCAGGGTTCCTGATGCAAAATGTCTAGATCCGAGTGGGCCTTTCCTGGTGAGCTTTCTTTTCAACCTGAGCTGAATCCTTGCAGTTGGACCGGCTTCCTTGTGAGCTAGACCAAGCCCATGCAAGCCTTTTTTCCGTTTCTTTTATTTTTCTCTTTTTCTATAAAAACAAAGATCTTGCAAAATTCGTCAAATATCATAGAAAAAATAGAAAAAATGCCAAACTAGTTTTGTTAGGTTCATAAAAATGTGATGTATCCATAGATGTTATGAATCTTGCTAGGTTATGCTTTGTATATTGAAGTGTTAAATCATCCTTGCATATGTTGCATGCATATAGGTTCGGCGATGACCGGAAATAGGCCAGTGGCAGACCCGAAATACGCGGAGGTAGCCAAGGAGTACGAGAAGGAGTTCCTCATCGTCGGTGTTCCTGAAGCCTTCACTAACTTTTTGCTGTTCGATTGTAGCCAAAGGCGAGCCCCGGTGCATAACTCCTACTTTTCAGCACTTATTATGTTTGTTTGTGCATTAAGTTTTTATTTGAGGATAAGGATTTACACCATCTGGTGTAGTTTTGATTAGAAACAAAACTTATTTTATTAAAATATGGATTAGTCAATGGTACAACTAATTATTTCGTGAACCGAAATCTTAGGTAGATTATTACCTAATGAAATCTAAACAAATATATTTATGTAATTCCTGATGAGGACTGCTGTGTGAAAATTCAAGATAGGTCTCAATCATTGGCAGACAGATCAATCCTTAACACATCAACAAAAAAAATTACAGAGGTTGATATGATGCATAAAAAAGCTACAAAGATCCATATTGAGTCATAGAAACACATGGGTATTATGAAAAATTAAAGTTATGATATATTTATAGCTAAATTATTTTGCGCTTTACAATGGAAGGAAAATATACCAAGGTGTATTTTAATTTGATATAGGTTTAATGGGACAATGTTATTTTTGTCAGCATTAACTTATATTATGGATGTCATAGCCATCACTAAATAAATTATGAAAGGATAAAACATAAGTAGATATGTACCATTCACGTTATGGTTTTGCATGAATGTTTAATAGTTTTTTCTCCCGTTGCAACACACGGGCATATTTACTAGTATATATAAGTTTACAAGCACCTTACAAAGTGTTGGGGTAATGATACCCCGGGTATCTCAAGGCACCAATTAGATAGCCGCTCGGGTGGCCCACAATACACCAGCCAGTATAATCCCAAACGATCGAGGCCCAGCTAAGCTGAGCGGACCGGGCCAAACACTAAGGCTATGGTCTGCCACATCCCCTTCCCTCTGCCTTAGCCGCGCGCTACGCAATAACTCATGACCTCTCACCGTCTTGACTCCTAGGGGAAACGGGGAGAGATCGAGCCCACCAAGCGCGTCTGCTCTGACCCTGCAAGGACTGAGGGGATAGCAAACACCTCAGCCCAGTTAGACACCATTCCTGCGCCACACAGCAGAGACAAGACAACACCGTCAGGCAGTCACAGCCAGTACGGAGACCCACCATCCAAATACGGCTCGACGAGACATATGTACGATTCCACCCACCACGGGATGGGATCCACGATGGTGCCCTTGACTCAGAGGTTACCCAGGCCAGCAAGGACCACGACCCCAGAGCCTAAGATCATGGCCACCAACTCCACCAACAGCTAGGCCATTGGCGACCCGAGGGCAGCTACCGACTCCTGTACGATGGCCCCGAATGCTCAGGAGGTGATGACAAAGGCCACGGCAAGACCACATCGCACAGGACGGCTGGTGAAACCCCATCGTGCCCACAGTGCCGCCATGACCGACACTGTAGCACCACATCACACCATGCCACGACGTGGGCACAAGACCATGATGATAGCCATGACCGGACGTGCACCACAAGACGGTGTTACTTGCAAGCCAAGTTAGCTAGGCCCCCTCCCTTAGGCTCACGACCCCTCAGTCGGGAGAACCTCCTTCTTTGTACCTGACCTGGCCCTGGACTCTATATAAGGGTAGCCAGGGCACCCTTCCCAGAACATCTTCATATCTTCACAATTTCTGGGCTGTCGAAGCTTTCCTTCGGGCAGTCCGTCTCCTAGCTCTAGCTCTCCTACCTCTTCCACCATTCTTGCACCCCCATTGTAAGAACTTCAGAACATTCAAGCGAGGAACATGCACTCGATCATCTCTGAGACTGGATGTAGGGCTCTGGCCTGAACTAGTATAACTCCTCATGTCTTTTGGATCCTACCATCGTCTTCCTGGAGCAGCGCGACATTCATATAAATTCACTAGTCGGTCTACAAAACACCGACACAAAGAGTCCTAAACAAGGTATGTCTAAGGTGCTGAGCTAGTGGGAGCTCATCTAAATAGTTATAGTTAGCAAGGTTACATAAACCTACGCAACTAGTCAACTAAGCAACCAAGAGCTCCTACACATAGTAGTGAGCACAATTGCACAAGCACAAAGCAAAAGCTACACTAGCACTACTTACTAGCTAAGGTACTCAAGCTAAAACTAGAGAACACCTAATTGGGTACACAAGCTAACTAGCACAAGAGCAAAAACACTAGCACAAATAATGAACAAGTAGTGATGAGGATTGAAAACCAACGGTATCTGTGACCCCTACAAAGCTGAGCCTGCTACCGGTCTATGTGGCCCATGAAAGTGCCCAATATCAACTTCAGGGTATGTGATAAGTTGGAAAAACCAAGCTCCTCATTCTCACCCGTCCACCTACAACCTCAGACACTGCCCTTATCCCACTTCTCCTTCTCACCCTTGTCACCCATACCCGACACCAACCGACGCCCCAACCTCACTCGTGATGCCCCTTCTCCACCCTCGACCACGATAGTGCACGTATTAGGTTCCCCTTCCGGCCCTTTTATGCGCGGCAGCCCATGCAGGCTTGTGGTCTCTCTCTCCCTATCTCATCTATCTTCGATGGTGGCTAATTAATGTGGAGGAGGTGGCACGCGGTTGCACGGAGTCTGTCGTAGGCATCACGCACGGGCTCCCATCTTAGCCCCTTCCCTACGTCGCTCATAGGATCACCATCCCTCTCTCCTCATCTCCTCTCTTTCTAATGGTTCTAAGGAAAAGGAGATGGCATGGTCACATGGAGGCTGAGGCGGACCATTATATGAGCGAGGCAAGTCAATGGTGGCATGGGTGTGGAGGCCAAGGGCATCGTGGAGGAGGCTTAGGCTGGTGGTGTCGCCCAAGTTTCAAGTAAGGATCTCATATCGAGATATGGGAGAAGACAACAGTACAACACATGTGGATGCTGTGCTTAGCGGTGGTGATGAGCTCAACAACGGGTTCAATGATAGATGGATTTGGTTAACGATGGTGCGGACGGGACCGCGAGACGCTATTAGCTTCCCTCCATCCCATGTGGGCATTAACAAGTGACGAGCGGAGGACTAGGAGAGGAGCATCGATGGCACCGGTAGGTGCAGATCTCAAGAGCATGCTCAGAGATGGGCTCGAGGTAGGCTCCATGATGGGACTGTGTGACGGCCCCAGGACAAGCCCTAGGCTGCATTTTTTTGGTTTTATTTTCTATTTCTAGAGGCACTATAGCGCATCTCCGCCATCTCTTATTAACAGAGACCATGTGCTACAAGCGGACAGTGTTTCTGCCTCTGTAAATGCAGTTTGCCCACCTCTAAAGATCCATATCATACTAGTGTTGGCACAAGCACCATCACTACTGGAAACAGAGACTTTGCCGAGTGCAAAATTCTTTGTCGAGTGTCAAAAATCGGGCACTCGGTAAAGACCTTCTTTGCCGAGTGCTGCACTCGGCAAACAAGGGCACTCGACAAAGGACTTCTTTGCCGAGTGCCAGACTCTCGGCAAAATCTCTACACTCGGCATAGGCTGCCCGCGAAACGGCGTTCGGTCACGGCCTTCTTTGCCGAGTGCCTGCTGTTAGGCACTCGGCAAAGATTTGATTTTTTTTTAAAAAAATTTCTTTGCCGAGTGCCCCAGATCTGGCACTCGGCAAAGATTTAATTTTTTTAAAAAAATTCTTTGCCGAGTGTCTCAGATCTGGCACTCGGCAAAGAATTTTTTAAAAAAAATACTTTGCCGAGTGCCCCTAGCACGACACTCGGCAAAGATTTAATTTTTTTTTATAATTTCTTTGCCGAGTGCTCCTGTGGATGCACTCGGCAAAGAGGAAAATTAAAAAAAAAATTAAAACACTCTTTTAGAGTGCCTTATGCTCTGCACTTTCGGCAAAGACACCCTTCTAAAGAGTGCCATCCCCGACACTTTTCGGCAAAGTTTTTTTTTTTTTTTTGTTTTGGCCTCCAATTTTTTTTGTGCAGCCCTTTTAAAGCACCAGGAACTCCTAATTCTGAGTTTGAGGGATTTTTGTGGCTTTTGATATATTTAGTTACTTTATTTCATTTACTTGAATTTTTTGAAAAATAGAAATTTGAACTGCACGTTAGTATGAATAATGGAGTTTAATGATTAAAAATTGATAGTCATGTTAGTGAGTGTTGTGAGAGGCCGTATCTAATGAGCGGACCCGAAATTTCGGACATCTTGTTGTACACGAAACAAATTTTTATCATAGCGTGTATATGATACCATTTATATCTCAACAAGTTTCATGACTTTTGACTTTGCTTATTTTTATAGAATTTAAAAAAATTTCATAAGACGCAAGTTCAATGATCATGTTTCGTGAACAAGATGTCTGAAATTTTGGGTCCATTCCGGATACGGCCTCACACTACACTCTTAAAGAATATGACTATCATTTTTGAATCATTAAATTCCATTATTCGTACTAATGCAGCTACAAAATTATATTTTTCGAAAAAATTCAAGTAAATGAAATAAAATAACTAAATATATCAAAAAACCATAAAAAATCACCAAATTCTAACTAGGAGTTCATGGTGCTTTAAAAGGGCTGCACAAAAAATTTGGAGGCCAAAAACAAAAAAAATAAAAAAACTTTGCCGAGTGCCGGGGCATGGCACTCGGCAAAGGGCGTCTTTGCCGAGTGCCACGGATAAGGCACTCGGCAAAGAGGGTTTTAATTTTTTTTTAAATTTCCTCTTTGCCGAGTGCCTCCACAGGGCACTCGGCAAAGACATTTTAAAAAAAAAATTAAATCTTTGCTTAGTGCCGTACCAGGGGCACTTGGCAAAGTATTTTTCGAAAAAAGACATTTTTTAAAAAACATCTTTGCCGAGTGTCGTGCCAGGGGCACTCGGCAAAGTATTTTTCAAAAAAAATAATTTGCCGAGCGCCAGATCTAGGACACTCGGCAAAGAAATTTAAAAAAAAATTTAAATCTTTGCCGAGTGCCAGATCTGGGACACTCGGCAAAGAATTTTTTTTAAAAAAAAATAAATCTTTGCCGAGTGCCTCCTGATCCGGCACTCGGCAAAGAGCGGTTCTCGGGACTCTATAGCAACCGGTGGCAGGCAATCAAACGACGACCAGCCCAGCCGCCCACGCATACGCCGCGCCCGCCGCCGCCGCCAAGGCGCCGCGCGCCGCCGCGTTGCCCAATCGAAAGGTATTTGCTTTGACCGAGCGGGGAAAAAGGCCCTATGGGGAGGGCGCCGCCGCCGCCGGCTAGGTGCCGTAGCCGGCGTGTCTACCGCCGGATCCACGAATCCCACGATGGATGGCCTCGCCATCCTCTCGGCGGCGTCGCCAGCGGGGAGGCGCCCGCCGCTTAGTCCGGCGTCGGCGCGACCGGGGTTGGTCCGGGGCGGCAACAGGCGGCCCCTCCCGCGCCCATCCCGCCCTTTGCAGCGGCCATCGTGGCCTTTCTAGCGGCGCGGAGGAGGAGCCCGGCGCGGCCGACCTTTCCAGCGACACGGAGGGGCAGCCCGGCGCGGATGGCGCCTCCAGCTGCTCGCGTCGTAAGGTTCTCCATTCATTATGTAAAAAGCAGTGCACATCAAATAGAAGCTCGTAGATTTACATTTCTGTACGATTCACAGTTCACCTGATATCTTGATGTAGATGATTTTCTAAAATTTGCATCGGGCCATTACGAAACTATGTTTGTGGAGTTAGTACGGCATGTCTGTGACCATGTTGTTCTAGACAAGTTTATCTATTTCTCAGAAAACTGCATGATGGACAACTGTTGCCTATTATTTCAGAAAAAAATGCATGCCATTGCAGTTCTGAAAATGCTGCTGACAATTGAGTGTGCAGGAGTGCTTACCCGTGTTTGTAAAACTCTAGCATGGTGAATTTTACTTGCTGTTTTCTTTTCAGTAATATTCCTGTTAGTTAGCTAAGAATTTTACCATGTCTGTTGCTGCCATGAAGTGTTACTTGCTATTTTACCTTTCCAGACAATAAAGTTATGTTACTTAGCATGGTGAATTTTACATGGTCCTATTTCTTGCAGTTATGGCTACCTAGATAAAATGTGAACTATTTTCTCTCAAATGAACTTGATTTCAGAACTGTAGCTATTGTTCTCTGAACCTGATTTTAGAACACACGATGCCTGCCTGCAGCCAGCAGCCTCGACGATCACGTACTGATCGATGAACTTGTGTGTATGTATGTGATACCGACCAACAGTCCAACACCAGGTGGAGGCGAACATAGGCACCGGCCAGCCAGGCACAACCGTGGCTTCCCCGGCTTCCTCTTGTACTCTTGGTACGTACAAGCTCTTTAATCTCTCCTCTGAAGTGTTAGACTTTCTGAGAAAGCATCCTTTGATAATTGATAGCGCAAACTTTTTTCGACAGAAAAGAGAATAATAGTTCGACAGAAATGTGGGCATTCAAAATCCAAAGATATATTAATCTGAATATCACACTTTAAATGGATAGAAAAGAAAGATAGTTCACTCAAGATTCTTACTCATAATTTTTAACTTTACTGGTTTTTTTTAGTTGTATGCTTTTATCCGTGACTATGATAGCTTTAGGGGGATGTTCCTGTACAGTTCGTGGTAGAATTAGTATCCTATGTTGTCATAGTCAGAAAGGCCCCCATCAAATAAATTGTGCAAATGCATAAACTACATCAAGATTATATCTTTTGCTCTTTCTATTTGTATACATGATTTCCTTATGACCACTTAATTTTTGCAGTAAAAGGATGATAGGTTCTATTCTAAAGCAGCAGGCACCTGACAACAATAGAGCTGTGTCCGTAGCGGTGGCAAGCTCCTGCAAGTGCCAAAAACCAAGCTACTATTGAGTAAGTTCTTCAATATGATGTACATAATATTCTGAACTTGACTGAATTTTTTATACCCAAATGTCTGACCAGCTGCACTTATCTTCAGTGGCCATTTATAATGGTTTTGCAGAATGTCAAGAACATGCCTTACTCAATGTAGTCACCTATAGTATGATAACAGTTGCACTTATCTTCAGCTGCAAGTACCTATAGTATGATAATTGTTCTAAAAAATATTGTCTGATCATAAAAAATTAAATATTAGTGAACTGATAGTAAATTCAGACCACTATAACTCTTAAAATTATCTTGCAAAAGCAATGATATTTAAGATAGTAGCTGTAATCTGGAGACTACAACACAGAAAAATTAAGAATACACCTTCCATGCAAACTTCTGTAGAAAAGGAACTCTATGTTACTTGCTTGCTACCAATAGTGCTAGGGACATTCTGATTCAGATTATCATCGGGTTCTAATTATTGGCCTGAGCCAGATTGGTTTTTTTGGTGCCAAATTTGACAGAGAGGGACATAAATATGGTAACATATACCTGATTACTAACTGGCGAGCCAATATATGTTCTATTCCAGAAAACATCTCTTCTCTGGAATTGAGATCTCTTGGTCCAATTATTATTATTAATCCAGTAAACATGCATCCTTAGAAAGATCTATATAAATATTTGTGTACTTTACTCACTGTTTCTATTATATAAAAAAATCATCAGTTCAGTTAGTTTCTTCTTATTTCACTAACTTTATATGTGTATATATCAGGTGCTTTCTTGACCACTCTGAATACACAACTAGGCTATCAAAGATTGCTAAAGAAAATATCCTGGTTGGCAGGTAAACTTTCTTTTTTCTCGCAAAAAAATCACACAGTGTTTGTCCTTCTAGTGCCAATGCAGGCCGTGGGTTTCACATATTGAAGAACCTTGAAATCTTGCATATTCTACTGCCAGCTTTGTGTGCAGCAGTGGTTCTGACCACAAGTTGCAGGTTGAAATTTAAGCATACTTTTTGATAAATGAGCACCCTAGAACTTTCTCAATCATGATTTATGCCCCTCTTTTGGCAAAAAACAAAATATCACGTACTATTTACTGACACAGTGTATCACTTTGACACTTTCAATTGCATTTAGATTGTAATTGAATTTTTATTCAGGATAAATCTCATGTGTGAGTTGACACAGAGCAAGAACTATTGTTCTGTACATGCGAATTTGTGTAGGATACAATCCAAATGGAACCAGTTTATATATCAATTGTATTTCATTTTGTAATACTTTTCTGTATAGAGTGGCCTTCTATGTTAGAAAGGCCACATTTTGGATTGCATACCAAATTGTTATTTTCTATATCTAGTAAGGTAGGTCTTATTCCTTGCATTTCAGGTATGATTGAGCATGTTGGCTGAGACCTGGTGCCTTAAATATCTTAGGATGCGCTGCTGCTTCACTCTCTATGTCTAAGTAAGTTTGCTTGATTGATGGTGCAAGAGAGCTGCTGCATACTGCCCTTCTTTCTAAACATTGCCAGCTGCAAACCTTATTGCTTATTACAGTATTCTCTGTTGTTGGCACTTTTAAATTTGTACTTTGGTTTATAATGGTTTTGCAGGATCTCAAGAACAACCCTCATACTCAATGTAGTCACAGCTTATGTAGTGTTAAAAATCTTCTATGTTGCTGCTCATGTATTTGTCATGATGGAATGTAAAAAAAATTACATTTTTCCAAATTTTGCGAGTCTTTGTGACCATGGCACTTTCGGCAAAGAATTTTTTTTAAAAAAAAATTCAAACTTTGCCGAGTGCCGGCCAGAGGGCACTCGGCAAAGAATTTTTTTTTTAAAAAATCCAAACTTTGCCGAGCGGCGGACAGGGGGCACTCGGCAAATAATTTTTTTTAAAAAAATAAAAAATCTTTGCCGAGTGTCTGAAGAGTTGGCACTCGGCAAAGAAATTTTGTAAAAAAAATAAAAAATCTTTGCCGAGTGCCTGCAGTGTTGGCACTCGGCAAAAACCCACAAAAAAATAAAAATCTTTGCCGAGTGCACGAAGGGTTGGCACTTTCGGCAAAGATTTTTTTAAAAAAATAAAAATCTTTGCCGAAAGTGCCAAGAGGTTGGCACTTTCGGCAAAGATTTTTTTTTGAAAAAAATAAAAAATCTTTGCCGAGTGCCTGTAGGGTTGGCACTCGGCAAAGAAATTTTTAAAATAAAAATAAAAAAATCTTTGTCGAGTGCCTGCAGGGTTGGCACTCGGCAAAGCCACCGTCAACGGGGCCGGCGCCGTGACGGTCGCTTTTCTTTGCCGAGTGCCCGATAAAAGACACTCGGCAAAGAAGGCTTTGCCGGTCAATTTTTTGCTGTGTGTTCTTTGCCGAGTGCCGCACTCGGCAAAGGCTTTGCCGAGTGCAATTTGGCCTCTGCCGAGTGCCTCAGGCACTCGGCAAAGAACCTGAATCCAGTTGTGACCGCACAATAAATCAAACATCCTGTTACAAAATGCAGTCATGTTTATTAGTTATACTAATTCAAAAGTGATTGTGTAGTGCAGTTGTAGTGAAAATTCACGACACTCGCCTCTATTTAGTCGATTTACAGAGATGGCTTGACTGCCACCCGTGGAAATAGTCCATTAACAGAGATCATTCGAGCCACGTTGTCTATGTTGACAGAAAATGCCTGCCTCTGAAAATATAATACTATTTGTTGTTAATTCCAAATCATGACTAAATGAAGGTTGGAGCCACCTTGTTTTTTCCCCGACCGTGTGAAGACTCCCTCGGCATTTTTCAAATTATGGTTGAGTACCAAGCCCTATGGCTTGTCCGAGAACTCGCTAAAACCATGCAAATTGTCAATGAGATATCTATAAGTTCTACTAGTCCGGTTGGTTGCCCATCTCTTAATTATGCATCACCTTGTAGGAAAACTGAATAACTTTATTTACACATGGTAGAGTTTAGGGGAAGCAAAATGAAAAACAAAAGCCGATTCTTCTATATCGGAATAATATAAGATAAGGCAGCGGAAGTGGGGTTGGAATCTTTCTTTTTAAAATAGAGGAGTAGTGGCGTTGAAGCCTCATTTTTATCTGGAATCTTGCTGGCAAGTGGCACGTTCCTTTTAAGCTTTCTTGGTTGAGTCTCCTACGCTGCCTAATATTCTTTACTTGCCTAGGTAGCCACCAAACTCGAATTTGCACACTATACCATATCACATGGAAAGATGATATATACGTTGGAATTTTAACACAAATGAGACCGTCGCAGCTAGGCATCTGGGTCTATCATGACAACAAGATGGGACTGCCGTTCTGCCAAGAACCCAAAGATGCCTTCTCTTATAACTTTGGAGGATGTGGTGGCCAAGCCGACAAGTATTAGGAGAATTTAATTACAGATAAATGTACTGGTAATAAATAAATAAATAAATAAATAAATAAATAAAACGCTCAGTAGATGTTTTAGTCTTTAATTCAGATGTCACAGTACAAATAATCACACCTACATTAAAATCTACTCCCCCTGTTCCAAATTACATAGTTTTTGCTATATATGCACTTTGATATATATATGTGTTATGTGTCTACATACTTATTAAAAAAACGAAAATGACTTATAATTTGGAACAAAAGGAGTAGAAAAAGCAACAAGAAGAGAGTAGACATGCCCCCTCTGTTATAGAATATAAAATGTTTTTTGTCTCAAGTGAGAAACTTGTTTAACTTTGACCAAGTTTACATATTCTATAACGTCATATCAAACATCAAAATCCGCCATGAAACATATCTTGACAATTAATGCATTTATTTGGTATTTTAGTATGGTCAAAGTTAGATACATTTGACTTAGGACAAAACTAAGACCTCTCTGACATTTTGAAACTTTGGAAGTATTTAGATAAAGGGTGTGCATATATACTTGCTGTCCTTGTAACACCCCAAAAAATGCTTCTTTTGAAATAGAGATAAATTGAGGTAATTATGAATTTTTGTGCTCATGAAAACATAGGCAAATAATATTTTTTTGAAATTAAAATTTATCATAGGGTGTAGAAACATGACTGAGCATTCATGCCTTTGCATTTGCTTTATTGAGTTGAGTGGTTTTCACCAAAATCCAAAATGTGTTAAACTACTTTTGAAAATGGTTTTGAAATAGCTTTGAAATAAAAGAAAAGAACAAAAAAAGAAAAGGAAAGGAAAACTCTCCCTCTCCCTCTCTTTAGGCTTGTTGACCTCCCTTCCCCGTAGGCCGGCCCAGCCCCGCGATCCCGCCAAAACAGCTGTGGGCGCCCTTTCCCCCCTCTCCCCTCTGTTTCAAGCAGGCCCAGGTGGGCTTGGCCCTGTGTCTCCCCCTCTCTTCTGCAAGGCCCACGCGCCTCTTTCTCTCCTAGGCCGGCCTAATATGGACGCGCCCGCTCCCCTCTCTCGCCTCTGTCGTTGGCCGCTTGGTCCCGCACCCCGTCCTGACCGCTGGGCCCGCTCCATCAGCCATACACTCGGCCTTCCATATTCAACCTCCAGCGCCTTCCATATTTGGAAGCCAGCGCCTTCCTTTCTTGGATGAGCTTGATCCGAGTTTGGATCTTCACCTTCCATTGATGCCACCATCTCTGGGCTATAAAAAGTTGAGTGCACGTGCCCTGCCGCCCTCTCCAAGCCACCCCCAAGCCGCCGTCTCGTGCCTAGCCGCCACACCAAAGCTCAAAAACCCTAATGCGCCACCACCGGGTTGATCTCCTTTGTCGCAGCTCCGTCGCCACCTTGAATTGTTTGCCGAGCCTCGGACGATGGTAAGAAACACGCGGGTACCACGTGTTCTCCCCTCCCTTTCTGTTGCATGTGCTAGCTCGCCGGCGAACCCAAGCCACTCGATCAAGCCCCACGATGCCTCTGTTCACTCACCGCCGTCACCAATACCCCCATCGAGTTCGTGAGCTACATATCTTCATCCCCGTACCAGTCCCGTGCCTCCTCGTGGCTCGAAGCGCCGTCGATGGAGGCACCGGCGAGCATCCGGCCATGTCGCTGCCGTGTGGTGCGCCGCCCCGGTGACCCTCATCTCCCCCATCTATTCTGCGCCGTCCGTTTCTAGATCGGTGGCTCAAATCCAAAGTTGACCAGGTCAATATCGGTCAACAACGCCGCTTTTTCTTAAGAGCCCCTCTATTTTTCTGAAATCGACCCGCAGTTTGCATCTGTTCAAAAGTATTTGAAAAAAGTCCCTTTTCTTTTGTTTTCACACCTATTCTTTTCCAAAATAAACCCGCCGTCCCCGTCTAGATTGAAAATCCTGATTTCTATTTATTTTAATTCAAAAACAAAATCCAGTTATTTACAATACTGCCAATAATCTTGTTTTAAGCATAGTTTCTCTGTTTTAGCTCTGTTTTGACCTGTTCAAGTTGTATTATATTCATAATGACGTAATCTACGCGTTAGTAGCAACATTTACCATGTCACTAGCTTTGGAATTTTATGGTTTAAATCCTAATTTGAATAATGATTATGCAACTGGATTTATAAATAAAATATGATTAATTTTATTTTAGTTTTCTAATTCAAATATAAATTTGACTTAATTCGATTTAGATGTTTCCCTAAAATATCTTATACATGTTTTATATATTATTAAAATAAATGAAGCCTTTAGTTTTCTTGTTCTCATATAAAATAAATCTTTCAGTAACCGTTTTTTTCGCATCATAGCTCCGATTAGTGTGATTTTCACCGCAGTGTGTTCGTAGGAATGCATAGATTAGTTTTGAAACCTTTTCACTGATTGGTGTACTATTCTAATTTAGTCCTATTGTTTGCTTCGTGTATGATTGCATGGATACTTGTGTGGTGTTCTATGATCATATCCAGTCGGTGAGCTTTGCGTTGGTGATCAAGAAGCAATCCTTTGGAGGTTAAGAACCAGCAGAAGATCAGAGTTTAAGGCAAATATAGCATTGGGTCATCCTTGTTGTCCTGTTCACTTTAATAACAATTTGATCATATGCATGTGTCCACTGTAACACCCTAAAAATTTCATGTTTTCGAAATAGCCTAAAATGATTTATTTATATATTTTGTGAGCATGTGAACGTAGGAAAAAATAATAATATTTATGAAAATAAAATTTACTTTAAGGCTAGATACATGTTTGTGCATCCATGCTGCTGCATGTGTTAATTTGTGGTGACTGATTTTTGTACAAATTTAAAAGGATTTCAAAATCCCTTTTGAAAAGATTTGAAAATGACTTTGAAATAAAAAGAAAAAAAAGAAAATCTCCTCTTCCTCTCTTTTGACCCAGCCAGCCTTTTTCCTCCCTTCCTGGCCCGTTTGGCCTGTTCCTTCTTTGGCCCAACTCGGCCGAAGTCCGCGACCAAGACCCGATCGGTCTCTCCCTTTTCTCTGGCCAAGCCCGCGCGCTCCTTCTTCTTGGGTCGGCAAAGCCACGGCTCAACTCGCGTCAGCCCGCGCGCGCAGCGACGCTGCCTCTTCTCTACGACCGATGGTCGGGCCCCGCCACTACCATGCCGTCGTCCTCCTCTCTTTCATCTTCGATGCCAAATCGATCGGGAGTCCGACGCCACGCCGCGTCGTGCCGACTGTCCTCGCGGGTGCCGCATGCCTGCACGCCTATAAAACGCAAGCACGACCGCCTCCGCTCGCTCTACCGAAACCTCTCGCGCCAGCCTTGCCTTCAATTGACCTGGCAGCGCCGTCGCCGAACCCTAAAGCCACCGCCTAGGTCGATTCGTCGTTCCACCGGTCGAATCACCGTCATAAGCAAGCCGCCGAGTTTCGCAACGATCTCGCGAAGCTTCCGCGTCTATTATTCATCTTTTTCTCGCTCAGTATCGCTTGCTCATCGCTGCCGAGCTTTGCAGATTTGCGCCGTCCGCCTCCGCGAGCTGCACGCCATCCTCGGTTCGCCTCGATCCGAGACGTTGCCCTAGGTGAGTTCGCCTCGTGATTTTCTTTCGATCCGTACCGGTCCCGTGTGTTTTTGTGCACTGGTTTGCCCAAACCGCGAGCTCCGGCGAGCTTGGTCGCCGCCGGCGATGGCCGCCGCCGTGTTGGTTGTCTTCCCCGGTGAGCCGGTTCCTTCTCTCCCTCCCGAACTAATCTGGACCGTCCAGATTTGATCCAATGGCTTTAGACGGCCGATGCCCCTTCGGTTGGCACTTTTCTTAAAGAGACCCTGCACTTTTCCAAAATAGAACCCGCAGTCCAAAGCGTATTCCCTGGTTTACACTTTCATCTCTGGAAAACGTATTTTCCAATTTGCAGATTCAAATTGAAGTTCCATGTAATTACAGTTTTGCCACTGCCTTTAATTGCTCATAACTTCTTCCTTTTAACTCCAAATTTATCCGTTCAAGTTGCGTTAGGTTCGTCTTTTCGAGATCTATCTGTTCATATAATTTGTCATCATATTTTTGAACTTTAAAATTCAAGTTTAGATTTAATCTATTTCTTTAATAGGAAAACTTGCTTTATCCATAACGTTCTCGTTATAGCTCCGTTTTTCGTGATCTTCGCGTCTGTGTGATCATAGCAACGTGTAGAATAGTTTTATAAACTTTTCAAAACTGTTTGTCTCTGTTGGTGTACTGTTCTAATTAAATCTATTTGTTTGCTTCGTGCATGATTGCTCGGATGATTGTATGTTGCTGCTTGGTGTTGTTGATCGAGTTCAGACGGTGAGGTTTTCGTTGGTGAGCAAGAGAACTTCTACGACCAGCAAGACCAGCAAGACTTTCAGGAGAATTTCGATCAAGGCAAGTATAGCTAGGGACCTTCCTTGTTGTCCTATTCATGATGCTCACTAAAATACATATGCATGTGTCTTTCTTGCTACCTATGGTAGGAAATCCTAGAATTTGATCTCAATTACCTTGTTACCCTGGGAGGTATGCATTTGGGTTGTGTTATGCTAGCGCTAAACAATAACCATGATCTTGATACTTGACTGATAATTGAGCTTTAAACAATTTAAGATGACTTGTTAGCAATGACAGGAGGGTTTAATTCCCTCTCCTCAAGGACTTCTTTGTAAGTGATCATCCGGGACTTATAGTACGGTTGTGAGGGCCATGGCTCTGGCTTTAGTTGCTTGGGAGACCTTTTCTAGCTGGCTTAGAAGATACTGCGAGTTGGGTATAGGACAGCCTCTGTCTTGTTGTGCCTTGCTATGGAAGCGGCCTTTTATTGGAAGGGGGGTTCCTATATCCGATGACCCTGCGACCCTTCCCGGTTAGACGAACTTCTGAGTAGCTTTATGTGGTTTTCGGTGTCTAGATGTAATTAACCCATGCATTCGTAAAACCATGACTCACAATGAAAGTGTACACCTCTGCGCAGAGTTAATAAACTGGTATACTAGCCATGCTCACGGTCACGAGCGGCCAAGGGATTCTTACACCATAAATGAGCTCTTGTTTAATTGTGCTTAACTAAGTTGTCCTTAAGCTAATTGTTGTCTTAGTATAATGATCATGTGTTATGGGAATTATGGTACTACCTTGTTGCTAATAAATGCTAAACTTGATCATACACATAAAAGCTACTTGCAGTAAACCAGCGTCAGCTTTTTGAGCCTCATAAACCCCTGGCTATATTTGTTGAGTTCAACATGGACTCACTCTTGCAATTTCCCCCACACCTCAGGACGAAGTTCAGATTGCTAGTTTTCAAAGGAGTTAGGCTTGTGATCAACTATTCTGTTTGGATCCAGTGGAGTGGAGTCAACACCCGGAGATCGGAGTTGTTTATCCGTTGATTGTTCCTAAGGTTATATCTTTTATACTATGTACATTATGTTATTAAGCATTGTTATTTGATATCACCCCTCATTTGTAGCTATATGTGAGATTTGATTCTAAAGACTCACGTATGGTGTGCATCTGGTTTTGTCCTTAAAACCGGGTGTGACAGATTGGTATCAGAGCAATGCTGACTGTAGGACGCAAGCCTAGTTAGAAATTGGTTGTCTTAAGGTTTGGAAATTGCTATAAAATTCTTGTTCTATAAATCTTGATATTTTCTTCTATACTATATATCTATCCTTGTTATTTATCTCCTCCTTGATGCTTATTTTAAAGTCTTTGTTCTCATCTTCACTCCTTGATTTGATATACTTTTAGAACTGTTTCTCATCACCTTCTTGCGTAATCTGAAGATATGTCTTAGGATTGTTACCCCTAATACAACAAGGACGATAGTATCGCAAGTTTAAGTCAATGATTGAATTGTGCACCCCAATTGCTTGTTGGCTTGTCATTATGATTATGTTTTGTTTTGAATCTTTGTAATGAGTGCAATGATTTTGTGGGATTTTCCACAAATTCATTTAGTTTATAGGCATAAGACATAATGAATAGATAGTTGGGTTTTGGTTTTCTCCTGTTTTCCTATCCTATCTTTCTGGAGCAAAATATCATCTTTGGTTTATATCTCTATTCTTGGGTAATTAAAAATCATGACAAAATTCTGGAGAACAGTAGACTTCAACATGTTTCTTTGACCGCAAGAATCACTCTGATATCTAATTTGGTTATGGAGTTATCAAAATCTCAAGAGGATATAGCTGTGCTGACTGAGATCTGGAGCAGTATGTGGTTTTCTGGTTATATCACAATACCTGTTCGAGAAAATGTTACGAAATTTCTATGGGATCAACTGGACTTCTGTACCTATCATATGCCTCTGGATTCACCCTCACAGCTGTTTTAGTTTGGGAAATATAGTCATCACAAGTTGAAGTTTCTGTGCAGTCTGAAACCTAGAACAGTTTCTGTTGTGCACTATTTTCGACCAAATTAGCTGTAGAATCTGGAGAAGTCTTCTACATGAAAGTTATAAAGGATTTAATGAGCTTTCCAACGGTGTAAAGTATGACATTATTGGATTTACAGAACAGGAATTATAGTAGTTTTACTGCACTGCTGTTTTTCTACTCGCGGATAAACTGAGGTTACTTGTTCCTACTTATACACTTGAGTTCCTCTTGGTTATCAAAGGTCATCCTGATAAGTTAACTCACTTAGAAGAAGATTCAAGCTATCCTTTGGTGCCCCTACTTGATCTTTTCTTAAGGGGGGTGGCCAAGGCATAAAGGAATCGCAAGATGGAGGTCTCATACAATCTAGAGCTTCACTTGGAAGTATCGGTTATTCCTATGGTTGAGGAATCACTATCAGACACAAGGATCTTTGTTCAAGATTGTTAACAGGTTGGATCATCTACAAGGAGCTCAAATATTTTATCAGGATTGGTCTTCGCTAAGCTATCATCACTTGGGAGTTCAACCTTCAGCTGAAGACATGCTGGCACTGATGGCATACGAAAATGTGATGATTGGACTTCTCTACAGTTGGTTCTATGGCAACTTAAGTGAGTGAATTTTGTTTGGAGGAAGTTCTCTTCTTGGTTATGGGATGTCTCTAATGATAGAATTATACGGAGAATCACTCAAGGGAGATGTGTTGAGTTGGAACCCGGTTAAGTATGCAAGAGTGATTCGGAATTCCTTGGAATGGTAAGATTCTATCATAGGTTCATTAGAAGAACTATAGTGTTGAACACAAGAGTTTCTTTATAATGCGGTTAGCAAGGATATGGATGTGCTTTATGTAAGAAAAGAAGTGGTTTGTGCCTCAAGTCAGCTAAAGAAGTGTGAGATGGACTACTTGACACATGACGTGGAGTTAACCATTGTGGAGCTTGGAAGTATTGTTATCTTGGATGTAAGTGTGCTATCATTAGGAGAAACAAAAGTCGTTGCCGACACCTTTAGCAAAAGAGAGTTACGCTAAGAAGTTCGGACGACACCAAGATCGAGTTGTGTGTGCTGTTTTGAGTGGTGTCACTAACACTTCAATGTTGTCTCACTTTGGAACAATGGGAATCACAAGGGATAATTAGATTTAACTACAAAAAGGATTGAGGAATTGTGTTTAAGGTTTGAGGAACTGGACCTGAGCATATTAAAGTGATTTAATGTTGGAAACAACTCTGAACCAAGAGAATCGTGAGAGTCATATGTAATGTGGATATATGAAGTAGGAGATTTTATAGAATGGATTAGGAAAGGATATAACAGAACATGATGTGAGTTATTGCATTTTAGAATCAGTGAGAACAAGATTTTTTTTATACAATTGGTTTCACAAACAATCATCTTAAGGTGGTCTTTATGAGAAGCACAAAGGGTTGCTCGGAGTATCCCTCAATATCTTGGAGCAAGTTACCTTGGAGTAAGGTTAATGGATACGCAGAGTAAAGAGGAATCCTTGTCAAGATGATGGAATTTCTTGAGGAGTAACAAAGATCCCATTGAAGAATATCTTTATCTCTTCGATCACCGTCTTCCGAATCTCGAGGACGAGATTCATCTTAAGGGGGGTAGAATTGTAACACCCTAAAAATTTCATGTTTTCGAAATATCCTAAAATGATTTATTTATATATTTTGTGAGCATGTGAACGTAGGAAAAATAATAATATTTATGAAAATAAAATTTACTTTAAGGCTAGATACATGTTTGTGCATCCATGCTGCTGCATGTGTTAATTTGTGGTGACTGATTTTTGTTCAAATTTAAAAGGATTTCAAAATCCCTTTTGAAAAGATTTGAAAATGACTTTGAAATAAAAAGAAAAAAAAAGAGAAAATCTCCTCTTCCTCTCTTTTGGCCCAGCCAACCTTTTTCCTCCCTTCCTGGCCCGTTTGGCCTGTTCCTTCTTTGGCCCAACTCGGCCGAAGTCCGCGACCAAGACCCGATCGGTCTCTCCCTTTTCTCTGGCCAAGCCCGCACGCTCCTTCTTCTTGGGCCGGCAAAGCCACGGCCCAACTCGCGTCAGCCCACGCGCGCAGCGACGCCGCCTCCTCTCTACGACCGATGGTCGGGCCCCGCCACTACCATGCCGTCATCCTCCTCTCTTTCGTCTTTGATGCAGAATCGATCGGGAGTCCGACGCCACGCCGCACCGTGCCGACTGTCCTCACGTGTGTCGCATGCCTGCACGCCTATAAAACGCAAGCGCGACCGCCTCCGCTCGCTCTACCGAAAGCTCTCGCGCCAGCCTTGCCTTCAATTGACCTGGCAGCACCGTCGCCGAACCCTAAAGCCACCGCCTAGGTCGATTCGTTGTTCCACCGGTCGAATCGCCGTCGTAAGCAAGCCGCCGAGTTTCGCAACGATCTCACGAAGCTTCCGCGTCTATTATTCATCTTTTTCTCGCTCAGTATCGCTTGCTCATCGCTGCCGAGCTTTGCAGATTTGCACCGTCCGCCTCCGCGAGCTGCACACCATCCTTGGTTCTCCTCGATCCGAGACGTTGCCCTAGGTGAGTTCACCTCGTGATTCTCTTTCGATCCGTACCGGTCCCGTGTGTTTTCGTGCACTCATTTGCCCAAACCGCGAGCTCCGGCGAGCTCGGTCGCCGCCGGCGATGGCTGCCGCCGTGTTGGTCATCTTCCCCGGTGAGCCGGTTCCTTCTCTCCCTCCCGAACTAATCTGGACCGTCCAGATTTGATCCAATGGCTTTAGACGGCCGATACCCCTTCGGTTGGCACTTTTCTTAAAGAGACCCTGCACTTTTCCAAAATAGAACCCGCAGTCCAAAGCGTATTCCCTGGTTTACACTTTCGTCTCTGGAAAACGTATTTTCCAATTTGTAGATTCAAATTGAAGTTCCATCTAATTACAGTTTTGCCACTGCCTTTCATTGCTCATAACTTCTTCCTTTTAACTCCAAATTGATCCGTTCAAGTTGCGTTAGGTTCGTCTTTTCGAGATCTATCTGTTCATATAATTTGTCATCATATTTTTGAACTTTAAAATTCGAGTTTAGATTTAATCTATTTCTTTAATAGGAAAACTTGCTTTATCCATAACTTTCTCGTTATAGCTCCGTTTTTCGTGATCTTCGCGTCTGTGTGATCATAGCAACATGTAGAATAGTTTTATAAACTTTTCAAAACTGTTTGTCTCTGTTGGTGTACTGTTCTAATTAAATCTATTTGTTTGCTTCGTGCATGATTGCTCGGATGATTGTATGTTGCTGCTTGGTGTTGTTGATCGAGTTCAGACGGTGAGGTTTTCGTTGGTGAGCAAGAGAACTTCTACGACCAGCAAGACCAGCAAGACTTTCAGGAGAATTTTGATCAAGGCAAGTATAGCTAGGGACCTTCCTTGTTGTCCTATTCATGATGCTCACTAAAATACATATGCATGTGTCTTTCTTGCTACCTATGGTAGGAAATCCTAGAATTTGATCTCAATTACCTTGTTACCCTGGGAGGTATGCATTTGGGTAGTGTTATGCTAGCGCTAAACAATAACCATGATCTTGATACTTGACTGATAGTTGAGCTTTAAACAATTTAAGATGACTTGTTAGCAATGACAGGAGGGTTTAATTCCCTCTCCTCAAGGACTTGTTTGTAAGTGATCATCCGGGACTTATAGTACAGCTGTGAGGGCCACATGGCTCTGGCTTTAGTTGTTTGGGAGACCTTTTCTAGCTAGCTTAGATGATACTGCGAGTTGGGTATAGGACAGCCTCTGTCCTGTTGTGCCTTGCTATGGAAGCGGCCTTTTATTGGAAGGGGGGTTCCTATATCCGATGACCCTGCGGCTCTTCCCGGTTAGACGAACTTCTGAGTAGCTTTATGTGGTTTCGGTGTCTAGACGTAATTAACCCATGCATTCGTAAAACCATGACTCACAGTGAAAGTGTACACCTCTGCGCAGAGTTAATAAACTGTTATATTAGCCGTGCTCACGGTCACGAGCGGCCAAGGGATTCTTACACCATAAATGAGCTCTTGTTTAATTGTGCTTAACTAAGTTGTCCTTAAGCTAATTGTTGTCTTAGTATAATGATCATGTGTTATGGGAATTATGGTACTACCTTGTTGCTAATAAATGCTAAACTTGATCATACACATAAAAGCTACTTGCAGTAAACCAGCGTCAGCTTTTTGAGCCTCATAAACCCCTGGCTATATTTGTTGAGTTCGACATGGACTCACTCTTGCAATTTCCCCCACACCTCAGGACGAAGTTCAGATTGCTAGTTTTCAAAGGAGTTAGGCTTGTGATCAACCAGTCAGTTTGGATCCAGTGGAGTGGAGTCAACACCCGGAGATCGGAGTTGTTTATCCGTTGATTGTTCCTAAGGTTATATCTTTTATACTATGTACATTATGTTATTAAGCATTGTTATTTGATATCACCCCTCATTTGTAGCTATATGTGAGATTTGATTCTAAAGACTCACGTATGGTGTGCATCAGGTTTTGTCCTTAAAACCGGGTGTGACATCCACCTTGATTACCACTAAGGATTTCCTAGTATTTGTACTTGTACCTTGTCATCTATGGGTTTATGCATTGGGTAGTATGAGATGCTAGCACTCAATTAAAGACTATGATCTTGTAACTTGACTAATGGAATATGCAATAAACACTATAAGATGCTTTTAGCAAACAAGGAACAAGGGGGCTAGAGCATAGTTTTTGTGATGCTCTAGATTCCTCTCCCTAAGGATTTATCTATAAGTGATCATCTAGGACTTACAGTACAACCATGAGTGATATATGGCTCTGGCTTTAGTCAAGTATAAGGACCTTTTTCTAGCTTGTTAGTGGTTACCTTTATGGCGCAATAGGGGTGTGTTCCGGGTTGGGTGTAGTGCGGCCTCTGTCCTTATGAGTATAGCCTACGTGGAATGTGCCATTGGGAAGGAGGCTCTACATTCGCAGGCCATAGAAACCTAACGGCCCTAACTTAGTAGACTAACCTTTGAAAGACTGCATAGTGAACCCTATCGACCTTTCTTGGTAGTGGGTTAAGAGGCTCGCGACCTCGGGCAAAAGGGTGTAAATCATGGCTCATGGTAAAAGTTTACAACCTCTACAGAGTGTAAAACTGTTATAACAGCCATGCTAACAGTCACGAGCAGCCTTGGACTCCTTATGGAATAGATGTTACTAATGATAATTTGTTTATGGTATTCATTATTCATGTTTACCTGATCATGTGTTTATATGGGCTTGTGATAAACTTGTGGCTACTCAATTGCTTAAAATTGTGACTTATTAAAAACTAACTGCAGTTAAACCAGTATCTACCATTTGAGCCTCATGAACCCCAGGTTATTCTTGTTGAGTACGAGATGTACTTAAGCTTGTTTATTTTCACTACTTGGATAAAAATCCAGGATGGGTACCAGATTGCTAGATTCTAGAGTAGTTAGGCTTGTGATCAACCAGTCAGTTGTCACTATGGAGTGGAGTCTTCACCCGAAGATCGAAGTTGTCTATCCGCTGTTTGTGCCTAAGGTTGTCTTCTTTGTACAAAGTATGTTATATATTAAGCATTGTCTTTTGATATTACCTTTATTTGTAGCCATATATGTGATTTGACTTCCCAGGCTCACATATGGTGTCTGGTTTTGTCCTTAAAATCAGGTGCCACAATCCTCCTCCTCCTTCGTATATATTGACAAACATTCCCCTCCACTGCCCCACGAACCTGAAATTTAGTCATCTAGCTTGCTGGAAAACTTAACCGTATTTTTTAATGGTCACCGGAGGAGAACATCCTCACCTGAATTGTATTGATATAGTGGCATAACCACACATCAACAACCTCATTTTTAGGACAAGGCAAAACCTTTCATTGCCCAATTAATTTAGGGAAACAGGGCTAATTAAAGCCATGACACTACCTAGCTAAATTAACTAGACCTCAAAGTAATTAACCACCCCAGCACAAGGGGGAAGCTAGGTGTAGCATAATCATAGGTATGGTGTACTCCCTTCATGCTTTGCAACATGATCAAAATGTTCGAACCACGAATGAAGCAGGCGAATTAACCAAAGCATATATAGCTCGGCTAGTTAAATTTCTTGTGAGATAGAACAATGTCTATCCGGGTTCAAGTCCTTCACTTAACACTGGCAAGCGTAGACTTATTTTAGAATATAGCAGCGCTATTCTTTCAGCGATGGGTGATGTGCTCATCGACAGCGAGACCCAGGGATCAATGTATCTATACTGTGATTTAAAAATAAAAAAGAAACCATCAAGTGGGGCGGCAGAAAAGAAAAAAAGAAGAAGAAGCGTCCGTCCGTTATATCCACTCACGTGCCCCAGCACGCAGCAGACAAAATTAGATGCTCAGAAAATGAAATGGTTGGAATTTCTGAGGGGATGGCTAGCTTAAATTAGACGCAAAGATCAGAATGTACTGTAGTTGGCAAGCGCATCTATTCCTTTTCTTTCATTCCCATCAGTCCAAACGTATCTATCCCTTTCTCATGGGCTCCGATCCGGCTATATATAAAGCCATCATCAGCTCCATGCCCCCATCACCAAGGCGACTTGTGTGGCAAGGGCAATAATTCTTCCCTTCCATCTTTGTGCGAGTTGTGTGGGAGTATATATATATATATAAGCTAGTCTAGAGTATACTACCGGAACAAGGCACGTAGGATGAGTTCGCCCGTGGTAGCCGTCCAAAATATGGACGACTTGTATGAAGCTGTGGAGAACGCTAATGAAAAGAAAAAGCCGGTACGGTACATATATTATCTTATCTTGATTCAGTTCGTTTCTTGGATTTCTGTAGAATTATTGGTTCGTCCGTTATTCATTCATTCATTATACATATTCTATGTGTCTCTCATTCAAAATTAATCTTTGTTCACGTACGCTGAATTTAAGCTCGTACTGGAGTTCATAGGGTCGACGTCCTACCGGTCGACGTGCGAGTTTATGAAGCCGATTGTGGAGTCAGTCGCCAATACTTACAAGAACAAAGCCGACTTTTGTACAGTCGACTTCGACAACAATGAGTTCAAGGTATCCACACATCTCTCTCTCACACACATATGCCATATGGGCCAACTACAACTCCTCATATGCCACATGGGACACATGAGCTAACCGCAGAAATATTACAAGCTTCTAATGGGCTGGGGTGTTACATCAATTAAGACTCTTTTTGAATCACTAGCTAACTATTAACTATGTTAGTTGAAGAAACCAGCTAGTAGCTAATTGTCAGCTAGGTGATGGGTAAGGTATCAGATGGTTTATTAGCTTAGCGCAGCTAAGGATCCAAACAAGATCTTAGCTAACTTTTAGCACCTAACTATTAGTTGTATAAGTCCATCAACCCGTGCTCTTGCAGAGGCTAGAGGTTTAGAGGGTATAAGTATTAGTTCTTGTTTAATTAATACATATAACTAATAAAGAATTACTTACATTAAATTATATATTTCTCTCTTTGTTTATTTTCTAGCATATATAATAGACTTAATAGATACTATGTAGTCTATATCCGGTTGTCATAAATTTATTAATTAGTTTTTTTTGTAAGGGACAGATCTATATATTTTTCATCTATATTACTACCTTTTTCTTTTTATGACACCTATGTATATTTTCAATATGCAATTAGTTTGAAACCTTACCTTTAACTATGGTGGCCCTTGTTGCATCAAATATGTTATGAAATCATCAATCTAAATTTTGAAATTCCAAATTTTATTCTTATTGACCGCTACAGATTTTTTTATCCTCAAATTAAGTTAAAATTCTTGTGCTTTACATATCTTTTATTAACTCTTCTTTTTACATTTTTTCTAAAATAAAAATTTTAGGTCATAGAGTATGTTATTAAATAATATAATACCATATAAACAATCATTTGAAACCTGCACCATGTCACTTAAGATAAGTAATAGAGTTTGAAGTGAGATCTCGGATGGGGTAGCAGTGCTAACCTCAAGATAATTTTAATAGAAAGCTTTATAATTAGCAACTTTTTACTCTAGAGTAATGTTAATTAAAGGACTAAAAATATAGAGTCACCGGTGGCCTCCCACAGTTCTCAAGATGATTGAATTTTCATATCAAGGAATTATGTGTAGTTATGGTTATACTATCAATATATATAGATGCGTAAAAAATTGTAGTTAAAATATATTAATATGTCTAAAGTAACAACATGTACAAGTTATATGCCATGATTATTAATATGGTTTAAAAATGATTAGTATCATTAGTATATGAGTTGTTAAGAAAATATCTTTTATAATGACAAAGGTGAGTAATTTAGATGCAATGTTAGGGGTTATTTGGAATTATGTTTCATAATGACAAAGATGAGTAATTTAGATACAAATTTAGGGGCTTATTTTGAACTATTTTTCATAATGACATATGTGTGTAATTTATATACAAATTTTGGGTGTTAATTAGAATATTCTTTCGTATTGGCACATGTGAGTATTTTAGATGCAAAATTAAGGGATTACTTTATGTATTTTTAGTAATAGCAGTGGTGGGCTATTTTTTTATAAATTACAATAGATCCAATGACTATTACTGGCAATGATGATTAGTCTCTCAAATTGAAGGTTAGATGTTTTTAGTTAGTGTGAGAATTTCTAAGATTTATTTTTCCCTAGCGCATCTCGTGAGTTAGTGTAAGAATTTCTAAGGTTTATCTTTTTTTTTTCTAGCATGTCCCCTGTAAGAATTAACATGGTGTCTTCGTTGAGGCCTATAATTAGTAGTAGTAAGATCATGTTCTAAACTGCAGGTTCATTAATGCAGTTTCTCGCGAAGGCGTTCGGAGTGCAGGCCCTGCCGACGTTCCTGATGATAATGGGCTACTCGGCGGTGGAAAAGATTGTTGCGCCGGACAAGCAGGAGCTCATCAAAAGCATCGACAATCTGGCTCCTACAAAGTGAAAACAAAATATACCTTATTGTAACATGCATGCACATGGATCCATGTGTACCCATCCAGAGCACGTATGAGCACCCTGTATGGTAATGGTATGGTAGCACAGTATATGTATGTCTTCGAGATCCCGACCTTGATGCACTGAAGAAATATACAATAAATAAAAGTAACGGTTTGCAGTATTTATGTGGCATAAATTGCCTAATGCTCTTATATTATCGCACGAAATATTCCAAGTGCCTTGTCATCATCATCGATGTATATATGATCTTCATGGCTGACCTATTGTTGGCACCTAAAATTGGTCAACCCGGGTGAATTTAGTGGAAACCTGATCGAAAAACATACATAGAATTTAATTTGGACTTTGGATGGCAAAATCATGCTCCTGAGAATGAAGTTTTATACCCCGTGAAAATCGGCCTGTAGCATCCAGGTTTCCAAAAAAAACCAAGCACTCATTGTGCCCATGAAGTCCACACATACAACACAAATAGAGAGTATCAGAAGCAATGTTATATAGAGGAAACATACTCATATTAACACTTACATTTATCAGAGTACAACAGAACAGATATTAATCTTCTCTTCAAGCTCCATTTCACAGGGATAGCCAACTGGGGATAACATACGCCTAGCATTCCTCATAAACTTAACCAAGCTCCACCTTCTGTTACCATCTGGGATTTTGCCAAAATATTGAAAATAAAGCAAGCTTAGGCAACTACAACTTAACGATCATAAAGTGAGGGGATGCAGGGGCTCAAAGGCTTGACACGGCTGTACTGCGGTAAGCAATTCTAGTTGGTCAAGTTTTAAGCCATTATAAGTCTATGTAGCTATGTAATGCTTAAGCTCCCAAGTGTGAATAGTAATTAAGGATATTAACAATATTAAAGATAACCATACGATCCCCACAAAAAAAGATAATCATACCATCCGAGTAACCAACTATTCATTAAAGATTCAGGCCACTCATGACAAAGAGCACGGTTGATATATCAGTTTAAAACACTCAGCAGAGGTTGTACAACTTTACCCATGAGTCATGATTACCATATGCCCGAGGTAGCTAGCCTCTTTACCTACTTCCAAGGTGAGTATGGAGGGTTTCACCCCAAAGCTTTCCCTAGTCATTCTAGTAAGGAGCAACTGCTAAGGTTTCAGTCCACCACCCATCATGGAACCTTCCTTCAAAGTGGCACACATGGTTGTAGCACAGTACAAAGAATGATAGGATCAGGCCCATAACCATCACAACACTCCCCTCTTGCCCTTTTGGTAAGCTGTTACAAACTAGAACAAATCAAGGTACTAGACTAAGACCAGAGCCATGTAGTCCTCATGGTTGTACTGTAAGTCTTGGGTTGCCGTTTAAAAGATGAGTTCTTATGGAGAGAAACTAGATCACCATAATAAAGGCCCGATGCTCTAGCCCCCTTAGTTCCATGTTGCTAAAAAGCATATTTTGAAACCATGTTGCATATATCATTAATCAGATTTATAAACTAATAATTTGTAGAAGCAAGCTAAGCATACTACCCACATGCAAATACCCATAGGTAAACAAGGGAGATCGAATATCAATATCAAGGAAAGTAAACACCAGGTAGTTCACATGCATATGAAGAGTGTTGAATTAAAGGTGAATAGGTAGTCTAGGAGCTTCATATTTTATACTTGCCTTCTACACTTGCTTTCACTCTATGTGAAATTGCTCAGAACCTTTAATCTTTATCTTTTTTTTCAACTTTGGGCCTTCAGCTTTTGGTCTTCAACGCTCATGTACGATTCTCTGTCTACTCGTAGCAAAAACCAGCAACTCGAGCAAACATACAAGCAAACAAACAAAGTAGAGAAAAACTAAGAACATTACACCAATAATAGCAAACGCTTTAAAACAATGATTTAAAATAAAGGGCTCGTTGCTATGGTTATGAGAAAAACAGTGCTATGGTTAAAAAGAAACAACTATCAAAAGATTTGCATTTTCAAGAAAGAAAAAAGTACGGGCTTGATTTGTTTTAATTAGATAAAATCATGTAAAGGATATCTTTAGAGAAATATCCTTAGTAAAAGTAGTTAATTTATATTTTGATTTATAAAACCGTGGTATAACCTATTCATATTTTATTTATAAATGTTGCTATAGAAATTGAACCAAGTTAAACTTTAACTATGAAAATGAACAATACATGTGAGATTATCTAACGAATTTCATACAACTCATGTTTAACTAATAAACTTATAATTAAAAATACATTTGTATTAACACTAATCATATTGACATTTATTTGTAAAGAGTATTCTATAAAAACCTATATTTCTTTTACTAATAAAACTAGTTGCATACACATTTATCAAATTAAGATTTAAATTATAAAATTTAGAAACTTGAATGGTATTATATGGACTTAAAACAGAGATTTTATCCTAAAACAAGAGGCCGTGGAATTTTTTGTAAATACTGGGACTTTATTTTCAAAGTAAAATAAATCAAAACTGATTTTTAAACGCTAGGTGGACCCATAGGTTGATAAGAAGAAAAGGTAGGGGGATTTTCGAAAGAAACCGGGTTGATTTTGAATTTTTTTGGCTTAGCTTGCATGGCGGGTTGATTATGAAGAAACAGGGGGGCTTATTTTCATATAGTGCACAACTGGCTCAGTTGACTTGGTTGTTGTCCATGTGGAGCTCACGTAACACCAGGTGGCAGCTTCTGGTTGGCTGGTCCACCGTGGACTAGTTGATGCGGTGAAAGCTCTAGTTTGGTTTTGGATAATTGATGAAACCTAAGTACTAACCTATGTCATCAAGTGTGATCATGAACTAGGTTCGTACACAACAAGTGATGGGCAAGGGAGAGGTCCATGGAGATGGAGACGGACATGTGATGATGGTGATCAAGTTCCAACTTGGAAAAGAAGAAAGAGAAAAACAAAAACCAAGTGATGATCAAAGCAAAGGTATCATATAGGATTTTGTTTTGGCACTCAAGACACCATAGAGGGTGTGAGTGTGTTTAGAATCGATAGCCATACTATAAAGAGGGAAAATCTTTGGCTAAGCGATTATCAAGTGCCACTAGGTGACATGATTCTTGCATATGCATTAGGGAACTAGTGTGCTAACATTTGACCCTTGAAAATGCTTTGAAAATATGGTAACACACGTGCACAAGTTGTCAGACACTTTGGTGTTGGCACTTAGAAGCAAGGGTGTTGAGAAAGGAGTTGAAAGCGCTGGTCACGGGGTGACCGGACGCGTCCGACAGTGGGACCAGACGCGTTCGGTATTTGACTCAGGTGGTAGTGTTCTTGACGTGACTGGACACGTCTGGTTTTCTGCCTAGGCATACAACTAGGGCGTGGTGACTGAACTCTGGCTTAGTGGAGTGACCAGATGTTGACAGGTCACTATTTATGCATCAGGTCATGATGACATGGCACGAAGGAGTGAGTCAAGAGCGACCAAACGCGTCCGGTCACCACACCGGATGTGTCCGGTCAAAACTAGTGAGGTCTCGGTCTCAAGCGCTAAAATTCACCTGATGCTGGGTACGTCCGATCAGGGTTGACCGAACGCATCCGGTCTCTCTAGGGCGGCTCTGGGAGCTCTCTAAAGTTGACCTAACGCTGCCTCATGAGCATCCAATTGTTTTCAAGTAGTGCGTACGATCGTCCTTTGCCAGAGTGAGCAGAGAGAGCTATTGGGCGCCAACAGGTATTTGATATAAAAGTGACACGTGGCATTCCAGTGGTGACCGAATGCAATGACCGGACGCAGAGACCAGACGTGTTCGGTCGCCATACCGGATGCATCCAGTCAGTTCACAGCAAGCCGAGTGAAGTGGTATAATGGCTCTATTTGTTTGGGGCTCTATAAATAGAGCTTGGTTGGCTTGGGCTCAACTCTCTTGGCACTTTGACATACTTGACATCCTTGTGAGCCTAAGAAAACACCTCCCACTTATCTTCATCATCGATTCATCATCATAGTGAGATTGGGAGTAATTCCTAGTGCATTTGTTTGAGTGATTGCATCTAGTGGAACTTAGGGATCGTTATGGCTATGGAATTCTTGTTACTCTTGGTGGTTGTCACCACCTACACGGCTCGGAGCAGCCGAGGAGCATCGGCACGAGTTGGTGATTGTTCGTGGCCGTCTTTCGGTGATTTGTGATGGGTCTTGTACCTTCCCCATGGGAGAGCTAAAAGGTAACTCTAGTGGATTGCTCGTGTAATTGAGTTACCTCACTTGTGGGTAGGTTCTTGCGGCGCCCTTGTGGTGGGCTAGGTGCGTGATACCTATTAGCCGCCAAACCACCAAGTGTTGGTCGACATCGACACAATGGGGACTAGAGTGTCGGCAAGTACGTGAACCTCAGGAGAAAAATATTGTGTCAATTGTGATTGGCTTTCTCTCGGTGATTGATTTGGCATTCTTTTATTGGTTCATCTCTCTTGCCACAGTGGTATAATCACTTCACTCACTCTCTTGTATCCACATTATTTATATTCTTGCCTAGTCAAGCTCTTTAGTGTAGTTAGTCTTTAAGAGCTTTTTAGTTTGGTTAGTGAGGCTCTTTAGTTAGTCTTTGAGAGATCACTAGCTTAGATAATAGTGACATAGGATTTGTGTGTGCTTAGAGATCATAGCAACTAGAATTGTTAGTATAGGTGGCTTATAACCCTTATAGAGCTAGAGCAAAATTGCATTTTGCCATTTGGGTTACTAACCTTGTGCTCTAGTGATTTTGTAGAGAATTTTTATAGGCTATTCACCCCCCTCTAGCCATTTAGGACCTTTCACGCGAGACGGTGTCCGTAGTCCACGATTTCCCCATGGATCGATGGGATATCTTTTATTTTTGGCCGCTAATCAGATCAGATCCGATGGCTATGATGAGTTCGTGGAGTTTGGGTCATCGGGGTGGCGGCACTACTAGAAATATCCACTTCTATGATGAAAATCTTAATGATGAATCCGAAACTGTCATAGAATATCGCTTTTTATGACAAATATTTACGTTTCGTCATAGATCAGTGGTGATGATCCTCCAACCCTCCCTATCTATGATGAAATCAGGCATCGTCACGTGAAAGCGTCACATAACAGCATATGTTTTGTCACAAAAAAGCCTCGCGCGCCTGTTCCTGCTCATCTATGATGATCCTCTTTAGAACTATGATGACTAGGGCTTCGTCATTGAACTAATTACATATCTATGATGAAGTTTTCAATCTGTAACGAACGACACCTCATCATAAATCTCCACATGGTCCTTTCTCCATCCGACGTGTACCTGTGAGACTGCAGTTACTCATTCGTGACACATGCAATTCATCATAAAAGTCTTCGCTTGGTCCTTCTCCATCTGACATGTACCTGTAGGACCCTTCTACATCCGACTTGTGGGACCAGACGTCCAATGTGTACCTATGGGACCTGTAGTTACTCATCCGTCATGCTTGCAATTCGATATAAAAGTATCCACTCGGTCCTTTCTCCATCCAATGTGTACCTACGGGACCCTTTTGCATTCGACCTGTGGGCGAACGTGGACCTATGGGACTTGCAGTTACTAATCCGTGACGCTTGCAATTCATCATAAAAATCTCTGCTCGGTCCTTTCTCCATCCGACATGTACCTGCGAGACCCTGCTGCATTCGACTTGTGGGACCTCACGGCTTACGTGTCACGTCTACCTGTGGGACCTTTCTCCATCTCCATCCGACCTGTGGGACCCGATGACTTGCATGTCACTTGTACCATGTGTGCCATCAGGGTTTAATTTCTCAAAAAAAGGTCTGATAGCTGGGAGTCAAAGGCGAGATCTTGATCTAGGAATGGAAGATCCTTACCATTGCACTAGATGCCCGGTTGTGCTGATATCTCTTTGTAGACACTATAGTATCTATTGGCTGTGTGGATGCCCTACAGGTTTGACCTAAATTGGATATCCTTGCAAGTGGATACAAATCTATGCTCGATGGACTTGCGGCGGCGGTGGAGGCGGAGGATCCCTAGTCTGCTATGGTGGCTTAGGCATCCTTTTGGTGGCACGGCAGCGCTCTCTTGGTGGAGCATGGCTGCATTGGCATCCACATGATCAAGTGTGTGCCATGGTAGAGGCGCCTTGCAGCCGAGCCGTGCCAGTTCATAGAACAAAGGTATGAGTACCTTGTTCTGTGATTATAGGACTGAGTACACATAAAGAAAGGCTATTCTGTATGAATTTCAATTGAAATCAATGCTTTTGTCACACAAAAATAGAAAACCAGACTGCCCCATAGTATGATATGAACAAATGCACATATTAGTGCTCTCGAACACTGTATGCTTTGTTCTAATGCAAGTTTTTCTATTGTCCACCCAATGGTCTAAACTCTAATGGACTTTGCATACTTTTGCTGCAACAGATGGATAGATCCTAGATTCCTAATGGGAGACCATTCTCACCGATGCTCACCAATGGAGTTGAAGAGTTCATCGAGTGGGTTAAACAAAAATTCCCAGAGCAAAATGTCAACCCCTCAATTTGAGAGTCCTCAGTGCATCCGTATTTGCGCCAAGGTCACACACAAATACGCACTAATCATAGGGATGGTACACATATATATTAAAAGGTTCCGAGCTTTATTGATATATAGAAATAGGGTCTTACAACAGTAGCCCAAGGGCATGGTCATAGGCTACATATCTAGCGGAAGGCTACAGCCATGAAACGACATTATTGGTTGTTTCTAAAGCGGGATTATTATACAGCGAAGCGGCATCCTATTCCACAGGCAACTTGAGCGAGGGCAAAACCCTAGCCTTAATGTCACATTCCTACGATCATATCTCCTTACGGGAAACCTAATCCTCAAGGTACGCTTTATCTTTGAAGTCATTGTCTTCTTCTGTGCTGAGGTCTGTGAGTCAACAACGGGTGAGTACATACGTACTCAGCAAGCCCTAACCATTGGATGGAAATAGAAGTGTAGTGGTGATTATGATTTAGGGTTGGGTCCTAGCGGAGTATTACCATTCCCACTAGTGCCCGGGTTAACATCAATTCTATTACAGTTTCATTACACATAAAAGTAAAGCTAATCATAGTATCCCATCCTAGCATTTTCCCATTCCAAGGACATGGCTATTCGAATAGATTTAATAAGCTCTATAGAGGTGTACAAATTTCCCCACACGATAGGTGCAACCTCATCCATGATCAGTGGACGAAATATACCTAATGAGACCTCATACCTGAATGTACGCGACCTTAGATGTCCATATAACTCTACTACGGCTTCTCAGGGGTTGGAACACAAAATTGGGAAGATACCAAATCCCACCAAACATGATGATACCAAATCACCAGAAAAGATAAACATGGCTCGAACACAGCTAAGAAAACAGTGGCTTAAACGTGGCCTAAAAACCAAAAGCTTAATGTGGAAGATCACATAGCATCCACGCCAACCGAACATGGAAGAAAACCTATCCCCGCATCAGCTCCTGACAATCTACTGCCTATACCAGCCTCGTAGTAGATATTATACCTCTATCTAATGAGGCGTGAGATCAAGCCTACCCATATAGACATGTGGCTGTACAAAATAACTCACTAGGTGAGAGAGACTACGAAACCGGTCCTTATGTGACCAAGGTGAGTATCTCCCATAGGAATCCTCTTTAGGCATCCCTACCATGATAAACTACCTCCATAGTTTACCACTACTCACCCCATATCAGGGTTTAGTTTCAAGTTTAACAAGTTTTAGGTTCCATTATTATCCCTAAATCTAGTCATGGTGTGGAGCTCACAAGATAACAATTTATCTTAATCATATCGCATTAACCAAGCTCATTCTCTAGGGTAATAATCTCATAGTCATGTTTTAGCATTTCAGTGGTTTAAAGCAAGGTGGTAGGGAGGGGAGCTAGGACTTGCCTTCGTCATTGTCACCTTCTGACACATCTAGAAAATTTGGGTCTTCGTCCTCTTGATGATTACCGTCGTTTGTCGGACGTATCGGTCGAATAAGACTACCGCTATATGTGAAAGAAAAGGCAAAAGCAAACATAGAACTATATGGTGGCACTAGGTGCAAATGGTAGGGTTTGATTTTAAATGAATTTTAGAAGTGGTTTCAGGCAAAAAGGAGTTAGAGTTTAAAAGTTATGTATTTTAGAAGTTTATTCTATAGCTAATTAACTAGGGGGAATTTTATATGTGTTTTTGGTGCATAAAAATAGGTGCAAACTATATAGTTAATTTCCTTAATGCATCTAGTTTATGGACAAATTTTCTGGGAATTTTTCTAAGCTAGGAAAATGCATTTCTAACTCTCTATGTACACTAGCCGGGTGTACCCAACATTTTCTAAAGTGTACCCCGCGCTGTGTGTGTGACAGGTGGGCCACCTGCTTGCGTTGGCAGTGCAACCATGTCGGCATTAAATCCATAGGCCCATGTGTTAGTGAAGGAGGGGGGGAGAGGAAGGGACTGGCGAGGATGGAGGGGGACGGCAACACCGTTTCCTCCTGGTCCCAGCTAGCGGAGACAGAGAAGGGGAGGAGGGGGGAATGGCGATGGATGGAGGTGGCTGCACCAGTGAAGGAATAGGGGAGGGGGAGCTGGGCTCACTAGAATGGCTTACGCTGGTGGCGTCAGGCCTCAGAAGTGGTGGATGAAAGGTGGATGGGGTTCATGGGGTCATGTCGCAGCCGGTGGCGGGGTCGCCATCGGCAACGTATGCCCATGGCAGTGGTGGTGGCTCGCTAGAGTGGTCGGGGCAGCGCTGTGCACTAGATTCGGCCCTAGAGGCCCTATACTACTCAGCTAACTATGTGTGCCTATGTGCGGGTGAACAAGAAGTGCAGTGGGGGTGGTGATGTACCCTAGGGTGGCCTCACCGGTGATGGCCGACAGCCATGGTGGCTCGGCAGAGCGGGGCTCATGCAGGCTACGCACTATAGAGACCTAGGCTACCAACTATCTATAGAAAAAGGAAAAGGAGAAGCTTGGGGACTCAGCAGTCGCTCCAATCGGCCAGAGATGCAGCGGACAAGGAGAAGAGAGGGGGCGGCGCTGATGGCGCCGGCGAACTCCTGAATTCAGGAAAAGTGGAAGAAAAGGGGAAAGAGGAGGGAAAAGGGGAAAGAGGAGGGGGAGATGAGGTGTTCTCACCCTTGGAGAAGCTGGTGGTGGAGAGGGCAAGGTGAGAGCATTACTGGCCGGGCCTATTTATAGGCCGGCTAGCCAGTGTCCCGGCGGTGAGATATTTCTCTTGGCTGTCCTTATCCAGCACGTGGGCGCACCACTAACCTCGTCTGGTCACATTGCCATGGTTGGCGCATGCCCATGCCCATGCCGGAGTGCCTTGGTGGCTACTCTGGCGGCTTGGCACGGTGGCGACCATGGCGGCGACCGTTGACACGTTCATAGTGAGGGAGTAGAGGAAGAAGAGGAGAAACGAGGGGCACCGTGGGGTCTCGCTATCGCCGTGCCACCATTGACGCTCCGCTGGCATCAGGGTGGCACTGGCGAGGCATTGATGAGGGTGCTACGCCACGTATGGCTACCTGCCGCGAGGTAGGCGATGGAGCTGACAGGCAGGTCCTAGGCGTCAGTGGGAGAGAGGGAGGAGAAGGGGGAGCGGGCGAGGATGGGCCGAGCTAGGCCATGGCACTGCTAGGCTAGCTTGCACAGGAGGAAGGAAGGGAGGAAGGGATGGGCTAGGCTGCTGCGGTGGGCCGAGTGGAGGGAGAGAATGAGCCCGTGAGGCTTTTTCCATTTTCCAATTCCCTTTTTGATTTCCTAACTCAATTATGCATATGTTTAAATGATTTCAAATTTAAATTTGAATGCATGAGTGTGTAGAAAGGTGCCACCATAAGTTCAACAAGTCAAGAAATCATTCACACACAAAATTTCACACATATATTTTTATGTTCCTATGTTATTTTATTTGTAAAAATTACCTAGGTTAGCTATATATGTTATCTCCTTTGCAAATTTTTAAAAAGTTCAAATTTTTAGTGATTTCTAAATCTAGGTTAAATTTTTAGGGTGTTACACAAAAGATCCCTTGCCTATGTACATAATGTCTTAACCAGGTGTATCCAACTTGGTACTAGGTGAAGGACCACTTACTTATGAACACAGAGTCACCCACATACACCACATGGATTCATCATGGGGAAGAGGGAGGAGGTACTGACATTATAGAGCCATCAGATGTGCATGGATCTCATCATGATGGTTGGATTGCAGAGGAGGAGGAGCAGGATAACATATTACCAAATTTTGATGATATAGTTAAAAACCTATTGACATCTAAAGAGTAGGCTAGAAGAGTCCCAAAAGTTTAAAAGAGTGTTGGATGATTTGAACCAATCAGTTTCTTCTAGATCTACCTTCTCAAGATTCTCCTTCCTTGTTAGGTTGCTCAATATCAAATCCTACTATTGAGTTAGCAACAACTATTTTGATACCCTATTGGCGTTGCTGTCAGATGCATTCCCTAAGAGCAACATATCAAAATCATGTGAGGAGGCACGCAAATATGTTCGAGAATTGGGACATGGTTATGAAAGTATCCTTGTGTGCAAGAACAACTGTGTGTTGTTTTGTGGTGATCGTGAGAAATTGGAAGTGTGCCCAAAATGCAAGGACTCTAGATGGGAGGATGCAGATGGTAGCACGTGGGTTCCTCATAAGGTTTTTAGGCATTTTCCACTAATACCGAGGTTTGTAGAGGATCTTTGCTGCTCGAGGAACAGCAGCGGACACCAAATGGCATGAGACTAAGCTAGAGAAGAATACCGGTGAAATGAGTCATCTAGTAGATGGGGAGGCATGGCGGTACTTTGATAGAATGCACAAAACTTCTGCAGATGATCCAAGGAACTTGAGGCTTGCCGTCGCCACAGATGGTTTCAATCCATTTGGCTACTTTAGCTTGACATATAGTATGTGGCCTATTCTTGTAACGCCTTTAAACCTACCACCATGGGAATGTGTGGACCCATCGAATTGTTTTATGTCTCTACTGATCCTGGGCCCAACCTCTCCAGGAAAGGATTTTGATGTATTATTGGAGCCAGTTATATACGAACTGCAAGAACTATGGAAGGGTGTCAACAGTTTTCATGTACTACATCCTGATGATAAGTAAGGCTTCACTCTGTGCGCTGCCATGCTTTGGTGCATACACGATTTTCTAGTATTGAGCACCTTGTCAGGCCGAATTACAAAAGGTTATTATGCATGTATTTATTGCAACAAAAATTCATTATGAAGGAGGCTAAGAAAGAAGCTAGGCTACCTTGGACACCATCGTTACCTTCATAGGAATCACCCTTGGAGGAAGAGCTTGGATTTTGATGGAGAAACTGAGGACCGAGATGCATCGGAAAAGTTCACCTTAGAGGAGGTCCTTGAGGAACTCGAGAAGGTGAAAGATGTCTGCCCAGGTAAGGATGGTGGAAAAAAGAAACAAAAACATGGAGAGCCAGTGATTTATAATAAAAAATCTGCTTGGTGGGGGCTACCATATTGGAAGGACCTATTACTACCACACAATCTTGATGTCATGCACATTGAGAAGAACATATGTGAAAACATTCTTTGGACATTGCTAAAAGTGGAGGGCAAGACAAGGGACACAACGAACGCTAGGCTAGATTTGCATGATATGAACATAAGGCCTCAATATCACGGCATGTAGCAAGGCACCTCGCTTAAATTCCTAGAAGCTCACTATGTCATGAAGGAAAAACACAGAGCATAATTTTGCAAGTTCCTTAAAGGTGTCAAGTTTCCAGATGGTTATGCAGCCAACCTAGCAAAATCCATAAGTGCAGATGGTACCAAGGTAGTTGGAAACTGAAAACGCATACTTGCCATGTCCTTCTCCAGAAGATCATACCTACAGGCTTAAGAGGTTTTGTTCCCAAAGATGTATACGCAGCTATTGTAGAACTTGGGAACTTCTTTAGGCAACTGTGTAGTAGAACTCTGTGGAAAAAAAGTCATGAAAAAGCTCAAAACGGGACATCCCACTCATCTTATGCAAGCTTGAGAAGATTTTTCCACTGGCTTTTTTGATGTTATGGTGCACTTGGTGGTCCATCTACCTAACGAGGCACTTATTAGAGGGCCCATATAGTATGGATGGATGTACCCAATAAAACAATGACTGGCATGTTGAAGAATTTCTTAAGGAATAGGGCTAGGCCTGAAGGATCAATTGCGGAGGCTTACTTAGAAAGTGAGACGTTGGCATTTTAGGAGAGGTTCATCGAAGATGTTCCAACAATATATAACTGGGACGATAATATGTCTCATGATGGGCCAGCAGATGGTGATACCTCCATTTTCATGCATGGTGTCAAGCCCATTAGCAAGATTACATCAACAAACATCAATGATAAAGCCAAAATCAATAAGCTAGATTGGTATGTGCTTAATAACTACGATGAGGTTGGACCATACGTGGAGTAAGTATGATTTTTCATATGTTGATTTGCTATTTCCTATATTACGTACAAAATATTACCAATAATAATGCTTATATGTGCTACAAAAAATATAGACAAATTTTAGAGGAAGAAGGGGCAAGTGATGATGTTGATAGTAGGCTACGAACATAGTTTCTAGTGTGGTTTAAGTCTCATGTACATGATTAGCATATTTTAGTTCTGTTAGGCCGATCATTGGTAGAATTATACGACAACTTAGTGGTGACAGTGGTTTCATGTCTGTGCGCAGATCGAGGAGCTGCGTAGAGAGAAACCAGCAGAGGTTAGTGAAGGTTTGTATGCACTATCATGTGGTCCTGAGACCCGAGTCTAGGTCTATGTAGTTTGTGGTATTAATGGAGTTAGGTATAGAACTGTTGACCATGAGAAATCCCTACATACATAGAACAGTAGTGTCATGACCACCGACGCACATGAAGGCCAATCAGTGGAATTTTATGGTGTCCTTAGAGAAGTTATTCAATTAATGTATAACTCCAGCCTACAAAGACATAGGATGGTGGTTCTTCTACGTTGTGACTGGTATAATCTAGCTGGCAATACGAAGTCTGTAGGCATTGACAATGACAGACATTTCAGATCCATCAACATTAAATCATTCTGGTACAAGGGTGACCCTTACATTCTCTTGACAGAAGCAAGGAAGATTTTTTATCTGCAGGACACCTCCTTGGGCAAAGATTGGCGGGTCATGTAGAAGTTCGAACATAGGGATATGTATGATGTGAATGAGATAGAGCATCAAGTGCACCAAGATGATCACTGTTCTAACAATGAGCATGAAGTCCTACAGGGTGATGGTGATCAGGTTATGCATGAAGCTAGTCATGATGGAGAAGGCACTATCATTGAAGCCAATTTAGAAGACCTTCTAAGAGATAAGATGGAAACAGTTGGCATACTTGAAGGCAGCAAGGATGAAGATGATACTAGAATCCAGTACTGCAGTGACGACAGTAACTGTGGCGGCAGAGATGACATGTCTGGAGATGACGATGACTTATAGGAGATTTCATGTATAATCTTTGGAAAAACATGTATTCTAAAATGGCACTTTTCTTTAGATTTCTGGCTTTGTATTCTGAACATGTTCGATCTGCTTAGTTATTATAAACTTGTGCTTCAGCGGACATAGCTTTGTCCGTCGGGGTCAGCACTGCACTATGTGGACTGTTTGTTGTGTACATGACTATTCCATTCAACTACAACTAGTACTACTTGTTATAGGTTCATATACACTGCACCAGGCATTGACATAAAGCATTCCTTTCACACAACATGCTTCAACCACTACGGCAAGATCATTAATCGGTTCTACCAACATACCAAGTACGTATACTGATACATGTCTGGTTTACCAAACCAAGGCATGAAGCAACCCTTGCGCGGTTACCAATAGTGAATTGAATGCTGGAGGAAAGCCTATGTAGTTATCCCACTCTAAAAACGCAGTCACAATAGTCGAGGGGTAGACTGATGAGTGAAGAGGAGTTGCTTTCGTAAGCAATTTATCTTGGTTGGTTTTGTAGAGGCATGCATCAGCTAGCTAGAGATGGCTACAATTTTATTATCCAACGAGAGATCAAATGGACAGCGGTGGACTTTTTGGCGTATGTAGTAAAAATGCAACAGCTATGCCTCCTCCATTGAGCATTAGAACAAGGTGACACTTGTTCAGATGAACTCCTCATTGCATGGTTCTTGCAAATTCAACAAATTTTATCGAAGACATGAGTTGGGTTCAGCACAGATCAAAAACCACTCCTGACAAATAGCACTACTGATACGTTTTTGGTTCACCAAACCAAGGCACAAAGCTACCCTTACGTGGTTAGCAAGAGTGAGAAGTGTCTGGCCCTGCCAGATGGATGATGCTCGGATCATCAAGTGTGCATGAAGATAATGGTAAATGTTACTTTGTGAACCAAAATGTTTGCACAAATGCGCACATTACATGCTAGATAGAAAGATAACATAATGGCAAACCAGACTTCATATATATATGTGGAGTATAGCTGCGATCTACCATCTACCATAAGAGGAGAGCTATGACATCCCACTAGTCAAAGGCATCCAACTATTACTGCTAACTAAATGTGCTCCATAGTCCACCGAGGGGTATACTCACGATGGTAGATTTGTCGTAGAGGTGAGCGAAATCAGGAGCGAGATGGTGACAAGACACAAGATTTAGACAAGTTCAGGCCGTTAGCTTGACGTAATACCCTAGTCCTATGTCCCATCGGTTTGTATTGGTGATCATATATGATTGTGTGAGTTTTGAGGGGGTCCCCTACCTGCCTTATATAGCCCGGGGGTAGGGTTACATGCTGATCAAGTCTATAACTAATCAGGCAACGAATAAGATGTACATGGAATATTACACTAGTCCTGTGTCCTGTCGGTTTGTATTCGCTATCATATATGATTGTGTGAGTTTTGAGGGGGTCCCCTACCCGCCTTATATAGCCTAGGGGTAGGGTTACATGCCGATCAGGTCTATAACTAATCAAGCAATGAATAAGATGTACATGGAATATTACACTTGGCATATCCTAATAGATTCTATGCGATCTCCAGGATGTCGCCGAGATACCTTGCGGCGTGCGCCGAGTAGTGCCGTGCATCGCAATCCTTTTTCTTGTGGGCTGGACCGTCCCTGTTAGTGTGGCCCATGTGCATCGTCATGGGTACCTAGGGTCAGACCCCCCATAGCTAGTCCCCGAGCGCCTTGTATCTGCTTGGTGACACTATCTTGATCAAGTCCGAGCAGTTTGCCGTGAAGCCGATCAGCTCTACTGATGATCCGAGCGGTGAAAAAGGAAGCCAACCAATGTAACCAGCCAACGGGTCTCAGACTTAGCCAAGTGAGGCTCACCAATAGGATGTATGGAGCTTAGTAGAAAAATTTGAGAATTCCTAGTCGGTGAAGTGTACACACTTAAGTGCTAATTGTGAAAGCTCTGACAATGTGGTCATCAGAGCAGAGCAGAGGCATTAAGTGATAGACTTAATGTAGTCAAAACACCATGAAGAAGAAACAGTACGTGCACCGAAGGTGCATTGTACACAATGTAGTCCCTGATCCTGCTAGAAGATAAAGAATAAATCTTGTAGCAGGGTCAAAGAAAAATATGCAGTCCCCAACGTAGCTAAGAAATCATTCAGTCCCTAGCGTTGCCGAAGAAACAGCCAGTGCCCATTGTCATTGAGAAATCGAGTGATAAAAAAATGAGTGCATTCACCACAAGGTGAAGTGTACACACTTAGTCCCCAAGCCTACTGGAAGATGAGGAATGAATGTTGTAGCAGGGTCAAAAAAAAAGTTTTGAAAATATGCCATCAAACTGGAGGAAAACTTGTGCTCAGTAACTATCGTTTGACGCACAACAATTTGTCAAATATAGAGCAGATGGAGAAAGTGGGCCGCCCATTGGTAGCTTTCTGGCAAAGGAAAACACAACGGCCTAAAAGGTGGCCTATTAAATGGTGACCGCAGAGTAGTCGGAGCGACAAGCGCTAACTACGAGCGAGCGCATGCGTGTGGCACAGCGAATGCGGGAACCAGCGCGCATGGCACAACATGATTTCCCAAAAACCCTAGAGATGAAGGGGCGAGGGTGAATCATTATAAAGCCCTCCCCACCCACGGCGCGCTTCATTTCACATAAGCGGTTGCACACTCCGCCTCCCATCTTCTTCCTCGAGCGACCACGACCAATCCGCCACCATCGGAGCTTCATCTTTGCCACCAACCACACCCAATCTCGAGTGCCCTAGCCTAACGCAAGTGCTCTGCAAGCGCAGTGAGTCCCTAGATCCAGATCCAGAGCAATGGCGCTGTCCAAGAAGTCACGCAAGATCAACACCCGTAGCAAGGAGTGGGTGGCATCGAGCAGTATCCGGGAGGACTTGGAGGAGATGGTGATGGTCGGGATCCTAATGGACAAGGTGATGGCTGGGTGGTGTCCTACGGTAGGTGAGCACTTCCCGAATCCCCACGCTGGCGAATTGGTTGTCTTTGAGGATTTTATCGATGAGGATTTGGGCTTCCAGCGCATCCATTCCTACGCAAGCTGCTCCCATACTACGGGATTTTACTTGTTCATCTCAATCCAAATAACATTCTACATCTTGCCATCTTCATCAATTTGTGTGAAGCCTACCTTGGTATGGAACCACACTTCAACCTTTTTCGCTATTTCTTCCACCTCAAGTCGTTCGCTGGCGCTAAAGTTGTCGGTGCAACCTATCTTGTGCTATGAGATGGGAAGGCGATGGAGTATAAACCAGTCCCGCTTAGTACCTCCAATAAGGAGTGGAAGTCGAAGTGGTTCTTTTTCAAGAATATAGAACATGGGCTTTCTGAGGATGTTGATACTGAGGCGAAAACAACTCCGAACTGGTCGGTGAAGTCGAGCAGTGATGAAATGGTGCAAGTGGAGGAACTTCTTGATCTTCTCACTCGTGTTAACATTGATGTGTTTTAGTGTACTCAGAACTTCATCGGTTACTGAATCCAGCCGTGCAAAGAGCGGTCACATCCCGCATACGAGTATCGGTAGGAGGACTTCATATGGGAAGCACTCGAGGCACTTGGCAATGAAGATATCAACCTGCGAGTGTCAAAAATTTTCACCATTAAGACTGGACAAAAGAGGCACCCCCAGAGGTGATTATAGTTGAATAGGCTTGTTCAATTCATCATCGATCACCATATGCATAACACTTGTTTGTTGATTTGGGTAATAGGACCAGAAGGTGTATATTTCTGAGGTTCTAGATTGAACGTGGCTAGGCCGTGAAGACTGATACAAGCAGCGGAGAACCAAGGTGGAGATCACGGCGGCGATGCGTAGGAGGACGCCGAGTAGCTCATCGGATGGGCAGGAAGCTGCCCTGAGCCCTAATTGGTGCGTCCTGCACAGCGGCAAGGAGCCAATTCACGAGGCACCGGCTGCCAAGAAGAAGAAAAGGGCAGCAACACCACCCTGCTATGATGGTGGGATCAATATAAGGGACTCTCCACCCCATAAGTGCTGGGCTTACGTTGGTGGGATGGGGAGTGATGATGGCAGTGATGAAGGTGGAGATCCGGAGGATAGGGAAATGCTATCATCGAGGATTGCTCATCGTGTGGTTGCTGCCCCCCCCCTCCGGTGGAAAAAGGCACCAGCTCGGCGATGGATGCCAGATAGACAAGAAGCCCTGGTCGACAGGCGGAAAGTCCTACCGGCCACACTAGAGTTGAAGCCCCGAGCCTGAGCAAGAGATTCAGGCAGAAGGGGGCGCATCCATCGGTGCGGCAACCTAGGAGGCGAGTCCAATACCGCTAGGTTTCTAAAAAGCAAGCGGGACTGGTTTATACTCCATCGCCTTCCCATCCCGCAGCGGACTACATAAGATCAAGCGCACCATTCATCGATCCAGCAAGTGAGTTGTAGATTGCTATAACCATTGAGCTATTTTAATAGTTTCCTCATAACTTTTTGACAGACATTCGTTGTGGAGCAGCAAACCATCGACTGACCCCTTATGGCCGGTCAAGGCTGGAGAAGGATCTCGTGGCATGACGCCACTTGCTGCCCCCATGAATGTCGAAGGTACAAGCAGAGGAGGGGCGGCTTCGGTGTCCAGGGCGGACAAAGCTCATGCAGGTGATAGGGATGGGAGTACACAGGTGGCGAAACCTTTTGGAGATGTTGGGGCACCCAGAACGGACGTGTAGCATGTGCCGAGCCCCCGTGCCTCCTCGCCGGCAATTGGACTGGGGGGCATGCATGGGACGAGCATCCAGTCCTTGATTTTTGTCATCGGCAATGGGGGGCGGATGTGGAGCCCCCCGCCCCAAAGCCCCAAGCGGAGATGAGTTTGGGCGCGCCGTGCTACCACCACCAAAAAACTGTAGGAGAAGCTGTGGGACCCGCTGTGGGACCCGCGGCAGGAGCTGCCAAGGTTGAAGACATCCCGCGGGAACTGCCCCATTTGTGGGACAACCCCGCATGTGTGTCACACACTTGGGTGAAAATGGGCGACCATGTCGATTTAGTGGAGGAGGACGTCGATCCACAGATAGAGTTGGTGTAGAACCATTTTTTAGTGGTGAATGGGAAATTGTAGGTGAGTTAAATTATCGTTGATGTTTACATATCCTCCTAGTGGAGTTGTGACGATCATGTGGCAGGAGGTTATAAAAACTATGGAAAACCAACAACGATAGCTCGAGTGAGTCGAGCCCACTTTTAAGGAGAATAAGCAGCTGCTTGTAGAGGTGAGGCTGCTCGGAGATGAAGTGGCCGAGCTGAAGGAAGAGCAAAGCAGGTTGTAGGCGTGGGTGTACCAACTATAGGTGGAGAAGAAGGACCTAGCCATCGAGAGTGACATGGATCGTGAAGAGCTCATGGCCAGTCAAGAACAGCTCAGCTAGACTAGTACCCGACTTGCCAATGTTGTTAAGGAGAAAAATGGCAAGAGCATAGACCCGATGTGGATCTGTTGTTGTTTCCTTTACCATGATGAGCTCATTATTACTGCTATAGACCTAGCGACACGGTTGGTGTTGGCCGAAGAGGCCATGCAGCGAGCACAGAAGGAGAGGGATGACACGTGGGAGGCACATACAAAGACCATCGATGAGCTCAATCGTAAGTGAGCACTAGAAGAAATGTCAGGTGCTTGTTTTTGCGAGCCTTACCATAATACTTTGGTGTCTTGTAGTGGTCTACAAAAACTCACAGACATAGTACCAGCATTACAAGCTAGAGATGCGGGCTATGTGTGCTAAGATGAACGCCATCATCATGGGGACAACGCCAGTTCTGAACTTCATCGATGGAAACCCGGCGCCGCCCCTAGTTGGAGATCTTCACGAGAATCCACTCCCGCTAGACCCCTTTGTGGAGAGATGCAGAGCGGCTTGGGCAAACTTTAGGGTGTATGTACACAGCGCGGCGTGTACTGCCGTTGGGCATGCCTTGTCGGTCGTCCGGTCCCTGTATCCGGCGGTGGATCTGGGATCATTGATGGTGGGTTCACTAAAGATACGAAGGACCAGGTGGCCGATCAGCTCGCGGAAGAGGTAACGGAATCGGCCATCAAGCTTGTCGAAGACCTAGATATTTTCAGCAACAAGGAGCAGCAAAATCAAAATAATTAGGAGAAGATGTAGCAGAAAACACTAAGCTTTTGCTAGTAGGAAATGTAACTATAAACAAGGTGTTCATGTTGGAGTTTGTTTAGTTCGTACGGTAGATATGATTTAGTTGCTTTCTAGTTAGTTTTATACCATGTCACCAGCCCTGGCTAGCCCTCAAGCTCTATAGCGCGGTGTGGCTGGCACCCGTGTATGTGTAAGAGAAGAAAGGGTCATCAAGGAGCCGCTGCTGGCTGTCCATAGCATAGAGCATGGCTCATGCACGCGTAGGAGGAAGTTGAAATCAGGGCTGCTTCTAGATGGCATGGGTAAAAACATGGCTAGTTGGCACGCGGAGTGGGGTGTATGTTGGCGATGTTTCGCATGGAGAGTTTACGAATAGCATAGTGTGGAGACGTCAAGTTATGGAGATTAGTCGGCGAGTTAATAAATTGGAGAAACATGGTGATAAAATTGGAGAAAAACATGAAGAAAACATTCGGTGAAAAATTGGAGAACGCAATTGGAGATCATAATTGGAGAAATTGGTGCAAACTTTATTCATCAAGTATGGAAAAATACATATCTGTAGTTAGGGAACGTTTTAGGGATAGAAATGCCTAAGGAGATCATTGTGCCAGGAATTGGGGATGTCCACCCCCTCCGAGTCGCACAGCTTGTAGGATCCTGGTTTGGTGACCTCTTTGACGATGAAGGGACCCTTCTAGTGTGATGAAAGTTTATGGAGTCCCTTGGTATTCTGCTTCCTTTGAAGTACTAGATCACCAACCGCAAATGATCACTCCTGGATGTTATGGTTGTAGTACCTCCATAGGCCTTCTAGATACTTGGCCATGCACACACATGTAACCAAGCGTTCTTCCTCAAGGTGATCAACATCTTCTTGTCGGGCCAGAGCTGACTGCTCTTCATTGAAATTCTCAACTCTCGGCGCCTAGAAAGCGATGTCAGCCAGCAAAATGGCCTCCGAGCCATATACCAAGTAATACGGAGAAACGCCTGTGTTACGACTGGTCTAGGTTCGGAGTCCCCAGACTACTGCTTTCAATTCTTTGAGCCATCTGCCCGGATGCTTCTCATCTTTCTGATACAATCTCTTTTTGAGGGCATCTAAGATCATGCCGTTTGCCCATTCAACCTGGCCATTGGCTCTAGGTGGGCGACTGAAACGTATTTGACAGAGATGCACCAGTCTTCGCAAAAATCCCAAAAATCATTGCCCATAAACGTGGAGCCTAGGTCGGTGATGATGTTGTTTGGTAGACCGAAATGATGCACAATTTCCTCGATCAAATTGGCTGCCTTCTTTGCAGTTGCAGTAACGAGGGGCTTATACTCAATCCACTTGGAGAACTTGTCAATTGTGACATATACATATTTGAAACCTCCCAAAGCCATTTGAAGGGCCCAATCATATCTAGTCCCCAGCATATGAAAGGCCAAGATGTGGGGATGGTCGGAAGGGCTCGCGCTGGCACATGTATCTGCTTGGCAAAAAATTAGCTGTCCTTGCAATGGCAAACGAGAGCCTCAGCATCCGCTACAGCGGATGGCCAATAAAACCTAGCTCGAAAAGCCTTGCCGACCAGATTCCTAGACACGGCATGGTTGCCACATGAACCGGCATGAATCTTGAGTAGTAATTTTTCTCCCTCCTTTTGGGTAATGCACTTCTGCAGCAGTTCTTCCCTAGCATTCTTCCGGATTAGTTTGCCATCAACTAACACATAGTGCTTGCTGTGATGAATGAGTCATTCCATCTCTATCTTATCGCTCAGAACCTCAGCCGAGGTGAGATATTTGATGAATTGTTCTCTCTAATTAGGCATAGGAGTAGGTATCACCATGACTAACTACTCGGTGGATGATGTCTCATCAGCTGGCTGCTCTTCCTTGATGGATGGGGTCATGAGGTCTCGAACAAAAACTCCTGCTGGAGCTTCAGCCCTAGAGGACCCTAGCTTAGATAGGTGATTGGCCGCCTGATTAGCGTCTTGGGGAATGTGGTGGCAATCGATGCCATAAAATTTCCCTTCGAGTTTCCTGGTTTCCGCGCAATAAGTGTCCATCTTCTCACTGGTGCAAGACCAATCTTTGTTGACCTAGTTAATGACTAGGGCAGAATCACCGTATACGATGAGGCGGTTGACACCGAGCTCGGCGGTGATGCGAAGACCGTGGAGACACGCTTTGTATTCAGCGGCATTGTTGGAGACCAGAAAATGAATCTAGAGTACATAGCGGAGCTTGTTCTTGGAGGGAGTAACAAATAGTATGTTTGCCCTAGCACCTTCAATGTTGAGAGCACCAACAAAGTACATCTTCTAATGCTCGGGGCTATCTACCGGGATAGGCTCTTGGATCTCAGTCCATTCGACGATAAAATCAGCCAAAACTTGTGACTTGATGGTTGGTCGGCTCCTAAACTTGATGGAGTACGTGCCAAGCTCAACCTCCCACTTTATGATGTGACCATTGGCTTCTTTGTTGCGGAGGATATCACCGAGTGAAAATTCAGAGACTATGGCGATCTTGTAATACTCGAAGTAATGGCGGAGCTTGTGGGATGTAATCAGGACCACACACAATAGCTTCTAAACTTGAGGATACCGAGTCTTGGACTCATTCAGGACCTCGCTGATGAAGTAAACTGGTCATTGGACCTTGTACGTGTGCCTGGCCTCCTCGTGCTCAACAACAATAGTCGTACTAATAACCTAGGGAGTCACGACGATGTATATCAATAAAGTCTCACGGGATTGTGGTGTAGTCATAATTGGAGGCAAAGTCAAGAACTGTTTGAGCTTGGTGTAAGCTTCATTAGCTTCCTCCATCCACTTGAAACATTTGCTAGCCTAGAGTAGCTTGAAGAAGGGGAGACCTTTCTCCTTGAAGGGTGATATGAAGCGACTGAGGGCCGCCATACATCCCGTAAGCTTCTGGACGTCTTTTACATAGGTCGACCGCTTCATTCGGGTGACGGCCGAGACTTTTTCAGGGTTTGCCTCAATGCCTCTAGCACTGATGATGTAGCCTAGGAGGATACCGGATGGAACGCCGAATATACACTTGGTGGGATTCAGTTTCCATCGGTATTTCTTAAGAGCCTTGAATGTTTGTTCTAGGTCGATGATGAGCTTATTGGCAGTCTTGGACTTAACGACTACATCATCGATGTAGGTCTCAACATTGTGCCCTATTTGATCTTTAAGGTGGTATTTGAATGGCCCTCTGATATGTTGCACCAGCATTTTTGAGTCCGAAGGACATGGTGGTGTAACAATAGGCGCCAAACGGTGTTATGAAGGATGTTTTGATTTGGTCCTCCTCTTTCAAGGAGATCTGGTGGTAACTAGAATAGCAATCTAAAAAAGAAAGCAATTTTGCAACTGGTGGTGGAATCAACGACCTCGTCGATGCGAGGGAGACCAAAGTGGTCTTTAGGGCAGTGTTTGTTGAGATCGGTGTAATCAATGCACATTCTCCATTCTTTATTTTTCTTTTGAACAAGCACTGGGTTAGCCAGCCACTCAGGATGATACACCTCTTCAATAAATCTGGCTACTAAAAGCCAGCTCAATTCTACCCTAATAGCCTCCTTCTTGTCTTGCGCGAATCATTGGAGCTTCTGCTTGATCGGCTTGGCAGTCGGTGAGACATGTAAGGAGTGCTCGATCAGCTCCCTTGGTACCCCAGACATGTCTATAGATTTCCATGCAAACACATCTGCGTTGGTACGTAGGAAGCTAATGAGTGCGCCTTCCTATTTGGGGTCTAGGTGGGCCCCAATCTTCACGGTCTTGGACGGGTTGGTGAGGCCAAGGCTCACCTCCTTGGTCTCCTTGGCCTTGGTAGCTTCATGAGGCACCGCCATTTTTGGATTCTCCTGTTCTTCTAGGGGCACCTTCTTTGACTCGACGAGGCAAGCATCTATGTGAGAGGAGAGGTCGGTTACGTTAGTGGGGGCGAGATTCTCCTTCTTGCAGGTATAGGCGATAGCGAGGTTGTCCTGCAAGGTAAGGACTCCTCCAAGCACCGACATCTTGAGCGCCATGTAAGGATAGTGCGGTATGGCCATGAACTTGGTCAAGGCCAGCTGACCGAGGATGGCATGGTAGGCGATGTCGAAATTAGCCATAAGAAAGTAGATGTACTCGATGCGAAACATCTCGATGGTGCCATACTACACCGGCAGTGAGATCTTGCCTTAGGGCTGGCATGCCATTCCTAGGACAACTCCCTTGGAAGGAGTGTTGATGGGGGTAAGGTCCTCCTTGGAGAGGCCTAGCTCAGTCAAGCCACTAGAGAAGAGGATGTTGAGGGCACTCCCACCATCAATGAGGACCTTTGTGAAGCGGACCTTATGTATGATAGTGTCCAGGACAAGAGGGAAGCACCCTGTGTAAGGGATCTCCGCCCACTGGTCGGCCTGGTTGAAGGTGATGGGCTTCTCTAACTAGGGGAGATACCTAGGGTCAGTGATGGTGCTGATGCCCCTGACGGCTAGGACTCACCGGGCAGTGGGCTTCTGGTTGTGCCTGTTCTTGGAGGCAGCTAGGCCTCCAAAGATTGTATGGATAGTTTTGTTCGAATCTTGAAAGGCGCCGCCTGCATTGGGGGGCTCACAATCCTTGATGCCATTGTTGTTGTCTTCTACATGTTTCTTGTCTACCTGTTCTTGAAAGGTGTTTGCTAGACCCATGCACTCCCTCATGGTGTGCTTCACGCCCTTATGAATCGAGCACGAACCATCGAGGAGCTTGTCAAACTGTGCCCTGTAGTTGCGCTTGGCACGACGCTGCTCGACCGAGGCAACGAAGTTCTCTGGTCAGCAATGTTGGAGCTGTCCTACCTTTGAAGTCTCCTGCCCATCACAATAGTCGTGGCTATTGAGGCAACGCTCGCTATCATCATTGCGGTGGTCACGATCATCGCTATGCCATTCATTACGACATTCATCGTTGCGACATGATGGTAGATATCTTCACAGTGGTGTAGGTTGGCCTCCTCAGCGTCAGCGTACTGGTTGGTGGTTGTGAACATCTCGTCGATCGATGCTGGTGGCTTCCTGTTGAATTTTCTACGGAGCTCGTCATGATGGTAGATTCCTTAGATAAAGGCGGTGATGACCTCGGACTCTAGGATGTTTGGAATGCGATTCATGACCTCGGAGAAACGTCTGATGTAGCTCTGAAGGATCTCGCTAGGCTTCTGATAAACTCTGGCTAGGTCATGCTTCATCCCCGGCTGCTCACATGTAGACTTGTAAATCTCAATGAACAACCTCTTGAGATCATCCCATGACTCGATGATGTCTGAATGGAGGCTTGTGAGCCAATTCATCACAGTGGGCTTAAGCATAACAGGCAAGTAATTTGCCATGACATCAGTGTTGCCTCCACCGGCCCGCACGGCGGTGGCGTAGCTCATGAGCCACTGGTCAGGTTGGTCTGATCGTCGTACTACTCAACACTAGAGATCTTGAAGTTAGGGTGCCACTATATAGCCCATACTTTGCGGTGAATGCTCGTGGACCATTGATATCACTAGCAATGGCGGCATCGCTAGCAGCTGGTGGAGCTATAGCATTGGTGGTTGGTCAGGCGGCGTTGCCTGCAGCGGGCCGAGCAGCGTTTCGGGTGGGCTGGGTGGCATTGGTAGAGTTAGCTAGCTGGATCGGCTCAAACACTACCTCGGGATTGTCCCATGCTTCTTCAAAATTGCTAACGGTGAAGGATCTCCTCCACGTGATGTGAATTGCACCAGTTCTCGAGATGGCGGTGAACGTCATGATGACTAGTAAGATGTGGTCGTAAGTCACCAACAGGTTGTGCAACCTCTTGGTTGGTGTTGGGTTGGCGTACTGCTGCTGTTCCCTAGGATTGATGACATAATTGCTTCTCGATCCCCTTTGGAGATAAGGGCCTCTTGCCTAGAGGCGACTACCACCAGGTCACTGGGATCAGGCCTTTTGTGGCCCAGTGGATGGGTTCGAAGTGGTGGAGTGGGATGGCGCCTGCTTCTGGTGATTCTCATGAACTTGAACCACTACTGCTTTAAGCATGGCAGTGGCTTTGGCCAGCTCTGGGTATGGCGGGAGCCTGCCCAGCTCGTTCATGGCGACGACAAGTTTGGTGCTCGGTGTCGGTAGGACCTCATGCCCATCAACTTTGATGAACTCTTTGTTGAGGTTGCGGATGACACGGTGCCCTCCCTACTGATTGGCAGTGCCACCACCGATGGCCACACTAGGATTGGTGTTCGCTGAGGCTATGGTAGTGTCTGCTTCTCTACAGCATCGGGCGCAATCGGTGTTTCTTCCTTCTCGTGCGATGCGTTGAGAGCCAGTTTCCCCATCACAAGAAGCATTATCAGCAATGATCATGAAGATTTCCCCAGGAAAGCATCTAGGCGGGGATGGAGTGCTGGCGATGAGGTCGGTGATGGTCTCGGTGTTGGTTTTGGTGGAGCCTTCTAATTTTGCCCTTGGATCTGCCTCCAAAATTGAGAGCAGAGATTCATCATCGAGCTGATAAATCTACACCATGTTGATGCTCGGTGCAAACTGGTCGGCGCTCGGCAAAATAAGCTCAGTGAGCGGATGGATGTTGTCGATCTAGTCGGCGTAGAGATCATGAAGGGCCTCTTGATAGGAAGTGGTTGCGTTGGCTAGCCTATAGGGGTGAGCCATCACGGGACCCTGCATTAGAGCTTACCGACCAGCCCTGGGCTGGTTAGATCTAGAGAGTGGTTGGCGCTGCACTGTGCGCCCTTGTGGAGTCGGCGTGATGGTTATAACTACATCTTGCCACCTTGGACGATGTGATCGAGCAGAGCGCTTAGGGCGAACTGCCTAGAAGTGCTAGAGCGGTGAAAACTCATCGTCATAAGGAGACTGATCTAGGACCAATTCCACAAGTGATAAACATTTGGCGAGCTTCTTGTCAACCCAATCTATAGATGAGATCAGGTTGTCCTGTTTGATGGGTTTCCTTGGCTGGCGTGGCACCAATGGGCGAGCTATCGGAGAAGAAGACAAACCTAGAAGAGGTCCAGAGATCGGATCCGCTAGGGCAGATATTGGAGCGGTCAGCATAGGGTTGTCCTGCACTGGCTGGATGATCTCCATATCGCCATTGGCATTGACGACCCAGGTGATGGAGCTGACTGTGAAGGATTGGATGGGCCTAGGAGCGAACAAAGAGCTTGGAAGACATACCATCTAGCCAGCCATGGGATCAAGCACACACTCCTACCTGGCATGCCAACTGTCGACTAAATGTGCTTGACAGTCCACTGAGGGGCATACCCATGATAGTAGATTTGTCATAGTGGTGAGTGAGATTAGGAGCGAGATGGTGACAAGACACAAGATTTAGACAGGTTCATGCCCTCAGCTTTACGTAATACTTTAATCCTGTGTCCCATCGGTTTGTATTGGCTATCGTACATGATTGTGTGAGTTTTGAGGGAGTCCCCTACCCACCTTATATAACCCAAGGGGTAGGGTTACATGCCGATCAGGTCAATAACTAATTAGGTAATGAATAAGATGTACATGGAATATTACATTCGGCATATCATAATAGATTCTATGTGACCTCTAAGATGCCATCGAGATGCCTTGCGGCGTGCGCCCAGTAGTGTCGTACGCCGTAAGCCTTCGTCTTATGGGCTGGGCCATCCCTATTGGTGCTACCCATGTGCATCACCGTGGGTACCTAGGGTTGGACCACCCACAATTACCTAGACATACTAGTTCTACCTATAGATGATTAACATGACTTCATACTAATTCTAATGGCACGAGGCAGCATACTAGACCTCTCTGCCAGGGTGAAATAGCATGGCTAGATGATCCCTTCAGTCCATGAAACTCTAGTTCCTCGCCAGGGCACGATGGTGGCTAATGTTCTTGTCGTTGGTGTAGTAGCCGTCTCGGAGGCTGCGTGCCTTTGCTAGGATATGTGCCCTGGCGTTAGCCTCATTCAAACCATGGGGCTTATGTTTGGGGTAGATGGGGCACACCAAGCCACCAAATGGGCTAGTGCGAATGAATAGATTCGGGCCCATGGGGATAGGTGTTGGGTAGTCATGAAGATGATCATCGTCGGAGTCCGTCGTGATGTTTCCTGGAGAGCCGTCGGACTAGGCCACGGCCTCAGCAGATGGCAAGGGGGATCGTGATGGTGGAGGAGACCCGCTCCCACCGAGAGTAGATCTAGTGACGGCGAGTGGGACCACACCGAGGCCGGTGGTGGCGAGCAAACTACCAGTGTCGGTGGTGTCAGCGTCATCGTCGAGGGCGACGAGGAGAGCAATGGCAGCCTAGGAGACGTCCTGCAGTAGCGCAACAGGAACGCCGATCTCCCATGACTGGATGTTGGCACCGCCTTGCCAACAACAACTCGGGGTGCGCCATCAGCCCTGACTCTGCTGAACCACTAGAGGAAGCAGGGACTAGAGCTGGTCCACCCTTCCTCGATGTGGACCTATAGTGATTCATGGGGAAGGCCTTCATGGCAACCGACGGGGAGGTAGTGGTGGGGACTTTGTGAGGCGAGGCGAGGGCTTTTGTGTAATGCAAGGTGGAATGAAACAATTGAATCGAAGTGAGGCCAGGCTTTATTTATACATAGGGATGGTAGGGCTTTTAAATCGAGATAAAGATTTATTTTTTCTAAACCACTACGCATCGCCACGGGTGCCATCGCACTACCTCAGGAATCACAACTGTATTATATCAGGGAAGGCATACCCAACCATCCTCTGCAAAAATAGAGCACGTCTCGTCCATTTATGCCATTGAGACGGCACAATGATACCAAATGTCTAGGCGAGACTTGTTCAGATGAACTTCTCGCTGCATGGTTGTTGCAAGTTCAACAAATTTTATCAGATACATGCAAACAAGAAGAGTTGAGTTCACCATAGATCAATGCCACTCATGACTACTGATACTACAAACAAATGCACATAGATCGTTACGACACTCAAAACTACAGAAGACACGTTTTCTATCTGACGCGTTCAAATATATGGTGGAAGTACTTTCTTACATGCATTTAGGCCAGGCTACTGTATGGCTACTCTATTCTGCATTTAAGCCAGGCTTGCTCCTCTCAAAGAAACTTTTATGCGGTTGCTGCGAGCAAAGTGAATGCAGGAGGAAAGCTGTACAGGAGTGAATCAAAGAAAAGTTAAGAGATTTTTTTACCACCATGACACGATTAACACTTGAATGCCTGGTGCAGTTGTGATAGGTCTTTTCACTCTAATCCAAGTAGTCACAATAGTCAAGGGGTAGAATTAAGAGTGAAGAGGAGTTCCTTTCATAAACAATTTCTCTTGGTTGGTTTTGCAGAGACATGCTAACAAGATGAGTTGGGTTCACCATAGATCAAAGCCACTCATGACTACTGATACTACAAACAAATGCACACAGATTGCTATGATAGTCAAAACTATGGATGACACGTTTTCTATTCGACGCATTCAAATATATGGTGGAAGGACTTTCTTACGTGTGCAGTAGAATTTCAACACCTATGGCTACTCTGTTTTGCATTTAGGCCTGGCTTGCTCCTCTCAAAGAAACCTTGCATGGTTGCTAAGAGTGAAGTGACGAGTTGGGTTCAACATAGATCAAAGCCACTCATGACTACTGCTACCACTACTGATATGTGTTTGGTTTACCAAACCGAGGCACAAAGCAACCCTTGCGTGATTGGATTGAGATATGTCGGGCCCGTTTAGGTTTATAATGCTCGAACCATCACATGCGCACGAAGATAATGGTAAACGATACTTTGTGAACCAAAATATTTGCACAAATGTGCACATTACATGCATAATAAGAGGATATCAGTGCTACTAGATAGAAAGATAACGGCAAACCAGACTTCATATATATGTGGATTACAGCAAAGATATGAGTTCAGCCTACATAACCTTGCCTTCATCTGCCATAATAATAAGAGGAGAGTAGTGCTGTGGGGTGTATGACCCCGGATACCCATGGTAGGCTACATGGGCTGCACCCCTAGGGGTGGCCTAGCCCGCTAGACGAAGCCTTACGTGGCACGACTCTGCTCGGCGCCTACCGCAGGACACCGGGAAGATATCCTGAAGATACTACGAGATCTGTTAGGATATGTATGATCCCAAGATTCCTGTAATCAGTGAATACTTTCTGGTTATCTCTCAGATCTAACCGACTTGTAACCCTGCCTCCCGGACTATATAAGGTGGGCAGGGATCCCCTCTAAAATCACAGCATATCATACGATAGCTAATACAAACCAACAGACCATAGGAGTAAGGTATTACATCATACTGACAGCCTGAACCTGTATAACTCGTGTGTCTCTGTTGCCTTCATGTTCTTGATCACGCGCTCCTTTGCCGATCACTCTACCTTCATGGGATACCCTTCGGAGGACTGCCGACGATATTCTGTCGACAGTTGGCGCGCCAGGTAGGGGTGTGCATGCTGTTTCCTTATCGAACAAGATGGCTTTTTCTGTAGGATCTTCATCCCTTCCGCAGCTCGGCCAGATCTTCATGGTCGGATCCATCTCGTGGGTCATCAACGCTGACGGAGTTGGAGAGCTCCTCGAGCCGGGGTAGATCAGTTCTGCACTGATCACCCCCGCACCTGCAACTATAGATCCAATCTCGAAGCCGATTCTAAGGTCTCTTTCAGTAATGACTCACCGTTCGCTTCCTCGCTACCAGAGGAGGCAGATCAACAATGATGATCTGATCGAATCTATCGATCAGGTCGGACTGAAGCTCGCCAATTGTCTCTCCATCGCCGAATCAGCTCTGGACACTCTGGTTCAGCGCCGACCACCCTCCAATCTAGATCTATCGAAGGCTGCTCTAGAAACAGCAGGGGTTACGGCCCTACCCTTTGGGTTCACCAACATCGCCGCCGCTTACCAACATGCCTTGAGGGGCAAATTCGCCGACCAGGTGGACTACGCCCATCTACTCGCCAACCAGGTCGTCATCGAGCTTCCGCCAGCCATCAACATGCTACACTTAGGCCAGAACCCTAGGCTGCCCCTCCAGACCATCCCGGAAGGAACTCTAGGCTCCAAGTCTCAGGGCTCTATGGAGACCCTCGCCGAAACCTTATCCGAGCAATTTCTCCTTCCACCCTTCCGGGATGGTGCGATCTTCAACGTCAGTATCGATAGCCCTCCTCAGAACGGTGAAATCGAGGAGGAGCACGTTCCTTGGGAGAGCCGAAACATCAACCGTGCCTAGCGGCGAGAAAACGAGGCAGCCATTGCGAGGGCCGAGGAATCAAGGAAGACCGCTCCCGCTCCACCATGACCTCGACGAAGAATTTCTCCACACTGACGGCCATGATGTCTTCAAGACTCCAAGCGCCAATCTCACAGTTGCTGCCAATGAGCTCGCACACCTCCCACAGACGCCCAAGCTCACCAAGGTTGCCGCTATGTTGAAAGTGACACACTGTCAAGTCAACGAAATCCGAGAGGATCAGAGGCCTTCATGCTCCACGAGCATGATTCGACGATCAGCCGTGCCAAGATCTAATCACCACCCCAGTCAAAGCCGCTACGCTGACTAGTCATTACCTCCCTAGGGAGGAGCTAGGGGGCACTGCGCCAAGCATCATCGCTAGCATGACCAGGAGGTCGACTAGGACGCTCGAGTGCACCTCAGTAACCTTTGGGATGCACGACGGTGTATCGAGCAACGTTGCTTCGGTCGCCATGAGGATGAAATATGCCACCGCCAGGAGTATGAGCAAGAGTACGGTAATCTGGACTTAGCTCTGGAGTCGATCGTTGCCGACAACGCTACGGACAATGGCGCCGACAACCTAGAAATTCCCCCAGCTTTCACCAGGGCGCTTCGAACACTCCAGTGGCCCCATGGTTTTAAAATCACTGGGGTCGAGCCCTATGAAGGAAGGATGAACCCAACTCAGTGGCTGTAGGCTTACGCCACTGCTGTCCACGCTGCCTGGGGAGACACCAATGTCATGGCAAATTACCTCTCCATCATGCTCAGGCCAGCCGCCATGAGCTAGTTCACAAGCCTTGCCCCAGACTCCATTGGGTCTTGGGAAGAGCTAAAGAAAGTCTTCACCAACAACTACATGGCTACATGTACGTGGCCGAGCACCAAGCACGATCTTAACCGCATCAATCAAAAACCGTTTGAGCTCCTCCGTAGCTACATCCGACGCTTTTCTGAGATGAGGAATTCTATTCCCAACATCACTGAAGCTGAGGTCATCACCGCCTTTGTCCAAGGACTTCAACACCGCGAGCTTCGGTCCAAGTTCAACCGCAAGCCACCTACAGGCATTGGTGAGATGATCATGACCTCCAACTAGTATGCTGATGCGGAGGAGGCTGAGGTGCGTTTCAATGAAGATACGGGCACCAATCACCCACCTCATCGCTACGAGGACCGCCCCGACAACCGACGCTACAACGACCGCCGCTATGACAAATGAAGTTTCCACCGGGACATCGGTCGTGATCGGCCAGAGGGATCCAAGCCTGGTCAGAATCACCACTGTTGGCTAGACCACTTTGTCACTACCATCAATGAGCAGTGTGCCAAGTGCAACCATGACGAGCATTACAAGAAGATCATCGACAGCCCGTGCCCCCTCCACAAGAACGCCAAACACAAGATGAAAGACTGCCTCGGTTTGGCCAAGGAGTTCCAGGACAAAAAGCTGGACGACGATGCCAGTGGCAGGAACAGAGGCTGACGACCACCTAGGGACAATAACAATTCTTTCTAGGACCATGACAAGGTGGTCGCCACCATCTTTGGGGGCCTCGCCTCCACCGAGAGCAGAAGAGAACAGAAGCTACTCTTCGACAGGGCCCTAAGGGAGTTGGGCCTCATGATAACAGATCTCACACCCTCGGACTCCTCCTTCTAGGGTGTGGTACCTGGCAGGGCATCCAGGCCGCTTGGAGAAATCACCTTGCCAGTACAGTTCAGCACGTCAAGCAATTACCGCGTCGAGCATGTCAACTTCTACATCGCCGACTTCGACACCGCCTACAACGCCATACTTGGTCGGCCAGCTCTGGCCAAGTTCATGGCCATATTGCACTACACATATCTAGTGATGAAGATGCCTTCGCCTACAAGAGTCTTGTCTCTACGGGCCAACCTCTCCGTTGCCTACGCCTGCGAGATAGAGAGTCTCGCTCTCGTCGAAGCCACCGACCTCTCCATTGAGATGGCTAGCGTGGTCACCGAAGCCAAGATGGCGCCTGTCGATGACATGGAGATCCCAGAGCTGTAGCTTCCTCACGCCTCCACCAAATCCAAGGAAGTCAAGGAGGTCAGCCTTGGCCTCGACGACCCCTCCAAGACCATGAAGATTGGGACTCACCTTGACCCCAAATAGGAAAGCGCGCTCATCTCCTTCCTATGTGCCAACGTCGACGTGTTTGCATGGAAACCTGCAGACATGCCGGGGGTACCGCAGGAGAAGATCGAGCACTCCTTGAATGTCTCGCCGACAGCCAAACCAATCAAGCAGAAACTCCACCGATTCGTGCCAAACAAGAAGGAGGCTATTAGGGTAGAAATAAAATGGCTCTTAGCGGCCAGATTTATAAAAGTAGTGTATCATCTAGATTGGTTAGGAAACCTTGTTCTTGTTCAAAAAAATAATAAAGAATGGAGAATGTGTGTTGATTATACTGACCTCAAGGCTGGCTGTGAACTGCTCTCCTTCCTTGACTGTTACTCCGGCTATCATCAGATCTCCCTCAAGGAAGAAGACCAGATCAAAACATGTTTCATCATGCCTTTCAGGGCATATTGCTACACAACCATGTCCTTCGAACTCAAAAACGCCAGGGCTACATATCAAAGGGCCATCCAGATGTGCCTCGACTAGCAGATCAGCCACAATATCGAAGCTTACATTGATGACGTGGTCGTCAAGACCAAGACTGCTGACAACCTTATCGCCGACCTCGAAGAAACTTTCGCCAACCTAAACAAGTACCGATGGAAGCTGAACCCTTCAAAGCGCATCTTTGGAGTTCCATCCGGTATACTGCTGGGCTACATCATCAGTGCTTGTGGCATCGAACCTAACCCTGACAAGGTCTTTGCCATCACCAATATTAAACGGCTGACATGCGTCAAGGATATACAGAAGCTTACAGGCTACATGGCTGCTTTAAGCCACTTCATATCGCGCCTCGGCGAAAAAGGGCTACCTTTCTTCAAGCTCCTCAAGGCTTCCGAGCGTTTTTCCTGGTCAGAAGAAGCGGACGCAGCTTTCGAGTAGCTTAAATTGTTCTTAACAAGGCCTCCGATCATGACTGCGCCACAACCAGATGAAACTCTACTGATCTACATCGCCGCTACTTCTCATGTCGTCAGCACTGCTATCGTCGTCGAACGTGAGGAAGCTGGGCACACTTACAAGGTGCAACGTCTGGTCTACTTTATCAGCGAGGTACTTAATGAGCCCAAAACTCGTTATCCTCAGGTACAAAAGCTGCTATATGCAATTCTGATTACGTCGCGCAAGCTCCAACACTACTTCGAATACTATAAGATCGCCGTGGTCACTGAGTTCCCTCTGGGGGACATTCTCCGCAACAAAGAGGCCAATGGCCATATCATCAAGTGGGCTATTGAGCTCGGCACTTACTCCATCAAATTCAGAAGCAGACCTACCATTAAGTCACAAGCGCTCGCTGATTTCATCGCTGAGTGGACTGAGATCCAAGAACCCATTGCTGCCACTTGCCCCAAACACTGGGTGATGTACTTTGATGGCGCCCTTAATATCAACGGTGCTGGCGTGGGCATTCTGTTCATTATGCCGACCAAGGATAATCTCCGATACGTTCTCCAGATACACTTTCCGGCCTCCAACAACGCCGCCGAGTATGAAGCATGTCTCCATGGACTTCGTATAGCCATTGAGCTTGGCGAGAAACGCCTCATGGTGTATGGGGACTCCGTGCTGGTTATCAACCAGCTCAACAAAGACTAGTCCTGTTCCAGTGAGAAGATGTACGCGTATTGCATCGAAATCAGGAAGCTTGAAGGGAAGTTCTACGGTATCGAATACCACCATGTGGTACGAGATCAAAATCAACCTGCCGACCAGCTCTCAAAGATAGGTTCTTCTCGCGCCGTGGTCCCGCTAGGGGTCTTCATTCAAGATCTCTTGGTGCCAACCATTAAAGAAGAAAAGGAAGTTGAAGAGGTTCCCCCTGCCGAGCAGTTGGTACTTGCGGTACCTTTGCTGGTCGCCGATTGGAGGGAGTAGTTCATCAAGTACCTCACCAGCGCCGAAGTACCCGCCGACAAGACTGAAACTAAATGTCTAATTCACCGAAGCAAGCATTATGTACTGGTGGATGGCAACTTGATGAGGAAAAGTGCCAAGGAAGGGATACTGCAAAAATGCATCACCCAAGATGAAGGGGTAAAGCTGCTTCTCGAAATTCACTCTGGTTCCTGCGGCAATCACGCGGCTTCGAGAAACCAGGTTGGCAAAGCTTTCCAAGCTAGTTTTTACTGGCCTATGGCCATCTCTAACGCAGAAGACCTCGTCCGATGCTATGAAGGATGTCAGTTTTTTGCCAAGCAAATACATGTACCGGCACAAGAACTGCAGACCATCCCAGCTTCCTAGCCTTTCGCATGCTGGGGACTAGACATGATCGGGCCTTTCAAGCCAGCGCCAGGAGGTTTCTGGTATGTATACGTCGCCATTGATAAGTTCTCCATGTGGATCGAGTACAAACCACTCATTTTAGCTACTGCAAAGAAAGCAGTCGAGCTCTTTGAAGATATCATACACAGATTCGATCTCCCGAACAGCATCATCACCGACTCAAAACCACGTTTACTGGCCACCATTTTTGGGACTTCTGCGAAGACCGGTGCATCTCCGTTAAATACATTTCCATTGCCCATCCTAGAGCCAACGAACAGGTCGAGCGGGCTAACGGTATGATCCTTGACGCCCTCAAAAAAAGGCTATATTAGAAAGAAGAAAAGCATACAGGTAGATGGCTTAAAGAGCTACCAGCTGTGGTCTGGGGACTGCGCACTCAAGTTAGTCGCAGTATTGGTGTGTCTCCATATTTTTTGGTCTACGACTCAGAGGCCATACTACCAGCGGATATTGCCTTCCGAGCACCTAGGGTGGAAAATTATGATGAAGCGCAAGCCGCAGCTGTTCGGATAGAGGAGGTGGACAGGGACGAGGAGGAACGCTTGATCACCTGTGTCCGCACAGACAAATATCTAGAAGGCTTGCGGAGGTACTATAACCACAACATAAAAGGTCGTTCATTCACCGTTGGTGACCTCATTATCTGTAGAAAGCAAAAGACCGAAGGGTTGCACAAGCTCTCCTCCCCCTGGGATGGGCCTTACGTTGTCAAGGAGGTCACCCGACCAGGCTCTTATCGCCTAAGTGACTTAGAAGGAGTCGATGTTCCCAACTTGTGGCACATCGAACACCTTATACGTTTCTATCCTTGAAACACTCCAGATATTTACTCTCCAATTTTGTATTCAGTATAGTTTTGGTCTCCATAACTTGTCTCCGTTTTGTCTCTATTTTGGTTTAACTCCACTTGCGGTCGCCGAGCTCCATGCTACTTCATCATGAACTCCAATACGTGATCGCCATAACTGCGCCGACCACGTTTCTCCAAAATCACTGAACATGTTTTCTCCAGAATCACCGAACACAATTTCTCCAAAATCACTGAACATGATTTCTCCAAAATCGCCGAACACGATTTCTCCAAAATCACCGAATACGTGTTCTCCAAATCACCGAACACGTTTTCTCCAAATCGCCAACGTAACTCGCCACACGTTTTCTCCAAACTGCCGAATGCTCTATTCTAAATTTCCAAGATATTTTGCCAATCAGCGAGCAACCTACTTTCTTTTCTGTTCTATTCGGAGAAGACCCAGTCTCTGATCTCTCCCTACATGTGCCACGGGCTCCGCACTCTACGTTATGGGTGGTCGGCTGCGGTTCCTTGGTCATGCCTTTTTCTCCAACACATGCACGGGCTCCGTGCTCGACGTTATGGATTATGGCCCATCCAAGGCCGAGAGCTCAGTTCAGAACAAATTGCTCGGACGCCACTTATACTGTCTACATCTCCAAGTTATTTCGATAATCACCAAGCAGCACACGTTCCACTCTTTTTTCTATGGAGAAAACCCGTTACTAATTTCTCCCTACACGTGCTACAGGCTCCGCGCTCTGCGTTATGGGTGGTCGGCTGTGGTTCCTTGGTCATGCCTGTTCTTCCTTCACGTGCATGGGCTCCGCGCTCGACGTCATGGACTATGGGCTAGCTGAGGCCATGGGGGTCAGTAGCGAACTAACTGCTCGGACTCTACTTATGCTCCGTATAAATACCTTATGGTCGTAACTACGAAGATTTTTTCACCGAAATACAACCTGACTGCATACACATGCACTTTATAACATTTATCATGTATATAAGGGTTTTTTATGCTTTTGCGCGTTCTAACTACACTGTCCAGAAATTACAAATGATGTTCACCAAGTAGATCATTGTGCTCCGCCATTGCTGTCCGTCTCGCCGAACAAGTCTATATCGTCGGCTAGATTCTTCGCTGCATCCTCCACCTCATCCTCCAACTTCTGGGTCTCCGCATCGCTCAGTTCTTAGGTGAAACTGCCCCTATCGACTGAATGTCGATGGTTTGGTAGTGGGATCGAACCACCGCAAGAACGTGAGTAGCGACGGTCACAATGGCGTCATGGTTGAAGATTTTGAAGTTCTCCCATGCCGCCTTGCACCTTTGGCTAATAGTGTCCGAATGTTGCCGCCTGCTGTCGGTCTACGAAGCCGGTTCCAGGTCGACGCAGTCAAGCACCGGCTTAATTGCGGCAACTACAACATCGAAGTTCTCCTTTTGGATCTTGGCCTCCTGCATCAGCATGTCAAACTGTGCTTTGGCTTTATGACGACAGCCTGCAAGCGTTACAATGTTATATCATACAAGGAAGCTACTTTAAAAAGTAATTCCGGCCAGGATGAATTCATCTTTCAGCTCGTCAGCTAGTTTGTCTGCCCACTCTGTTTCCTTCGCCTTCTCCTAGCGAAGTTGATCGATGGCCTGGCGCAGTTGGCCAAGTTCAGCATCTTGCTCTACAAGTGCAACTATTATCACCAAAAACAACAGTTCTATAGCAATATGAAAATACAATCGCTGATATATTGAACCTGCTTTCTGCTCGGATACACTTTTCAGCTGCTCGGATTTTCTCTCCAGCTGCTCGGAGGCACACTTTAGTTGGCCGCAGATAATGGCTAGTTGCTCGGACTGGCTCCGCACCTGCTCAGATGAAGCAGCCAGCTTTCCGGTTAGGACCCCATTCTGGTACTCCAGGTCCCGGGCATTGGACTATGCAAGGTTTCATTCGCGTTGGGCTCTCTAGATGTTTCTCTTTGAGAGGTTCATCGCCTCTTTGAGTTTTTTGTTCTCCTCGGTGAGGGGCTCCATCCTCTTTATCAGTTGGTGACGCTGCTCAGCAATCCGAGTTATCTCCTGCAAATACACAATAACAGTGTTGATATCCAATTCCAAACGTTGACCAGGACCCTTCAAGGTGCAGTGCTAACCTTGATCTGCCTCATCACACTGGTAAGACCAGTCTCCAGTCTCCTGAACTCCTTGGTGGTGTCCTCCTCTTTGACAATCACTATTTCATCACCGTGCTTTTGGAGGATCCGGACTGCTTGGGGTCAAGGCTCAGCATGCATGATCTCCTCCACCTCGTCCTTTGCTGTTGCAGCCGGGGGCACCACCTACGGGATCAGTGGTCGGATAGCGGGTCCGACCATGCCCTCCGAAGCATCGGGGACTACCGTCTGCTCCTTTGGCGCCGCAAGATTTTCCATTCTAGATTCTGCCATTGCCAAAGGTGTTGTCGCCGACTCGTTCGCCATTGTAGACAGTCGTTCACTACCACCAACCCCACCAGGGGTAGCGATTCGCTCCCCCATGTGCTTCCAAGCACTCGCGGACTCCAGGATGGGGTCTACTGGCATCTCCCACGCTCCAGGGCCAGTTTCTGGTTGTAGCTCATTCTGAGCGGGCAAGGCTGGATCTGTTGTTCGCCCTGCACTATATCAAATCAGTTATTCAGTCACCACAAAAGTAAAGAAAATATAGCAAAGTAACTACAGCACAAGGACACTTACGGTTTGGTCTGATGGTTCAATTTCTTGAACCGGCGGTGCCGGCCTGAGCCTCCGGGCGTAGCCGTGGGGTCGACTCCAGTGCTCAGCGGGGGAATTCTTAGCTCTTCCTCAGTCGGCCTTGGTTCCGCCTGCTTCTCTAGGTCTGCTCCCGTTTGTTGCTCGGGGACTTCCATTGTTCGCCCCGTAGGGACTTCCGTCGTCTGCTGTGTAGAAATTCCCTTCGCTCGCTGCTCGGGGGCTCTCCTTGTCAGTGCTTCATGGACTTCTTCCCCTACCCTAGGTCGATCCTCCACTCGTGGGCTGCGTGGAGGATTTTTCATGCTCAGGGAGGGTTTGTGAGAATCTCATCATCGCTAGACCAATCGAACACCATGGTCCTTCGTGTTCGATTGGTCTGATCATCGTCAAGTGAGATGCCGCCTGGTTTGCGGGGAGCAGTACCCGCTGTTTTCCTCTTTTTCTAGGCCGGCCCATCTGTCGCCGGCCTCTTCCCTAGGATTTTCGCCGACACTAGGGGAGGACTCTTTGTTCGACCAGTATCCATACCTCTAGATTCCGAGGAGACGCCAACGGAGCTTTCTTCGGGTTGAACTGGTCGTCGTGCATCCACTGACGGTGGCCAATCATTTCTTGGCACGCCCGAGAAATACACTGCCCTGTCCTATGAATGGATCTTCACATGAGAAGGATCAGTTTATTGCTTGGCAATGACAACATATAAAACAACAAAAAACTTCTCGGCAACACACAGTCGGGATATTCACCTGAGGAGGCAGATTCTTGCAGTTGAAGGGCTTTGTGTACCAGACAGGGATGCATCGGTGCACCAGACACCGCCAGCCAGCAGGCAGCGCACTGCTATCCTGATACATCAATGTCTCGGCCATAACCACGACGCACGCAGCACCATCGACGCTCGCAGATGCACCTACAACAACTCGAGAGAAGGAGCCAAATGCGGCTACCACCCTCGGCACGGCGGACGCTACGACAGCAGCGAAGACCGGAGCCTGAGCCCTGGCCTACTGGGCCCTTAGGCCTTCGGCCAGCACATCCTCAACGCCACTTTCCCACCAAGGTACCGACCATCCACCAATATCCCTAAATATTCTAGGGAAACAAACCCTAGGCTTTGGCTCGAAGACTATCGGCTTGCCTATCAAGCCGGTGGTGCGAGTGATGATGATTTCATTATTCGCAACCTCCCGCTATTCTTGGCCGATTCGGCACGAGCGTGCTTGGAGCACTTACCACCCAACGCCATTCAAAGTTGGGCGGATTTGATGGAGATCTTTGTGGGGAACTTCTAGGGCACGTACAAATGCCCTGGAAACCCATGGGACCTCAAGAACTGCCACCAGAAGGCTAATGAAACCCTCCGCGGGTACATCCGGCGCTTCTCCCGGTAGTGCAACGAGCTCCCTAACGTCGCCGACACCGACGTGATAGGAGCCTTCCCATCCGGGATAGTCTACAAGTCTTTGGTTCACAAGCTAGGGCGCAGGGGCCTGTGGACCACCAAGGAGCTCTTGGACATCGCCACCAGCAATGCCTTAGGAGAGGAGGCGGTCGGAGCCATCTTCGACCGTTTCGAGGGCAAGGCGAGGCGGAACGAGGACACCGGCGATTGCACCTCCAACCGTCCCGCCAAAATAAAGAACAAGAAGCAACGGTGCGATGACTCGCACGTGGCCACTGCCGACCACAAGGGTGGCCGAAAGCCCTCAGAGGGCACTCCGAACCACTTCGAGAAAATGCTAGAGGGGCCGTGCCCAAACCATGCTTTCCCGGCCAAGCATCTGTACAAGGATTGTGGCCTCATGCGCAAATACTTGTCCAGAGGCCTCAACAATGGGGAACAGGGGAAGGAACCTGCCCCCACCATAGACGATGACAAAGAGAAGGACGACACCTTCCCAACACCAAATGGCGCCCTTATGATCTTCAGAGGATCAATGGCCTATGACTCCAAGCGATGCCAGAAGGTCACGCGCCGCGAGGTCTATACAGCCGGGTCAGCCACACCTACCTTCCTCCGGTGGTCTGAAACCGCCATAACCTTCGACCGGGCCGACCATCTGGATGCCATCCCACACCCGAGAAGGTACCCGCTTGTTGTCGACCCGATCGTCGGCCCAAAGCGACTCACCAAGGTACTGATGGACGGAAGCAGCGGCCTCAACATCATGTACGCCAAGACGCTCGACGAGATGGGCGTCGACAGGATGAACCTCCGCCCAATCTGAGTGTCGTTCCATGGCAACATGCCTAGCAAATAGGCCATGCCGCTGGGGCAGATCGATCTGCCCGTCACTTTTGGGGATCGGTCCACTACAGGACCTGGTTGGGCCACTCAAAAAGGCGCCCGGGGGCTTCACCCACCAACTTGTCACCATAGACAAGTTCACAAAATGGATCGAAGCTCGACCGATCTCCACTACGACTGGAGAATGCCCTACTATGACTACCTCCTCCGCAACACACTGCCGACGGACAAGACGGAAGCTCGACGGCTCACGTGTCGCGCCAAGTCCTTCGTCCTTGTAGAGGGTGAACTCTATAAGCGGAGCCACACCGGGATCCTGCAGCTCTGTATCCCTAGCGAATAGGGAATATTTCTGCTAATTGACATCCATGGTGGGGTCTGTGGTCACCATGCCGCACCAAGAACCTTGGTTGGAAATGCATTCCGATAGGGCTTCTACTAGCCCACTGCAGTAGCCGATGCCGAGCAAATCATACGCACCTGCGAAGGGTGCCAATACTACGCTCGGTAGACTCCCCATCATGTGGCCCTTCGCGGTCTAGGGATTCGACCTGGTTGGGCCACTCAAAAAGGCGCCCAGGGGCTTCACCCACCTACTTGTCACCATAGACAAGTTCACGAAATGGATCGAAGCTCGACCGATCTCCACGATCAAATCTGAGCAGGCCATACTGTTCTTCCTCGACATCATCCATCGATTTGGAGTACCAAACTCCATCATCATAGACAACGGCACGTAGTTCACCAGTAGGAAATTCATTCGATTCTGCGATGAACAACACATCCGGATCGATTGGGCCTCCATCGCGCACCCTCGAACAAACAGGCAGGTCAAGTGCGCAAACGGCATGCTCCTACATGGACTGAAGCCTAGGATCTTCAACCGGTTGAACAAATTTGGCGCACGCTGGGTCACCGAGCTCCCCGTAGTGCTCTGGAGCCTGAGAACAACTCCCAGTCGGGCCACCAGCTACATGCCTTTCTTCATGATCTACGGTGCCAAGGCCGTCCTCCCAATGGACCTCGACTATGGAGCACCAAGAATCAAAGCATACGACGAACGAAGGGCCGAGGCATCCCACCAAGACGCCATAGACCAACTAGACGAAGCCCGCGACATCGCCCTCCTCCGTTTGGCCAAGTATCAGCAGGCGCTACGGCGGTACCATAGCCGACAGGTGCGGGACCGAGCCTTCAATGTTGGAGACCTTATTCTCCACCTCATACTGAGCAACAAGGACCGCCACAAGCTCTCCCCGCCCTGAGAGGGGCCGTATGTCGTCGCGGAAATACTCTGTCCAGGTGCCTACAAATTGAAAACCATCGATGGCAAGGTCTTCACCAACGCCTGGAACATCGAACAGCTACGTCGTTTTTACACTTAAATAGACGCATACTTTTCCTTATCAGTTTTTGCCTTTACAAATCCCCGAACTCTCATGACATCTGACCCCGCAAATCGTGGAGGATCAGACCTCACTCGGGGGCTGATATAAATGATACAAGTACATTTATCTGGCAAAACACTTCCTGTACTATCTTTGCAAACATTCTCTAAACTTTTTTTGTTCCTCTCATAAACAAGTCCTAAAAACTAAGATTTCAGGAACAGATCTCCGAGCACAACTGGTAGGACTGCGGGAGGCCCACGCCCCAGCGGCTATGACCTCTTTGCTCACCAGCATAATCAGAAATCATTCGCCTGCACTCCTAGTTTTTTACACACTTGAACCAGGGGGAGGGACGGAGAGCGCCCTGAAAAGCCGTTTGCCGAAACAAGTGATGAAAATTTATTCATTTTTTGCACAAATTCACCACTCACAAAGCGATTTCATCACGAAAAGCTCCCCCACAAACCTTACTCGTTTACAATCTTTGCCTAGTTTTACTATGAGTACTACTACGGCCACCGCGCCATGCTCTTCATTGGCAACAATTGCCCGTGTACACGGGCCAGTTCGTCTACTACGACCGTCGCACTACACTCTCCATCAGCAACACCCTGCCACTCTGCAGGATCCTCGAATATGCCGTCATCCGCAACATCGAGCACCACGCCGGCGGCTGTGGTGCCCCTCCGCCGGGGGATCCGGGGACTACGCCATCGTCATCAGCCGCAACCCCGACAACGGTGCCTGAACAGGGAGCGCCTCCCGCCGTTGGAAGGCCGCAATGAACGACAGCGGGGCCGACGACGCTCGGCACCCTCCAGCGCTCCTTCTCCTTCAACGGCAGCGACCCCTTCCCAGCAAAGGTGACCCGCACCATCTCATCTACGTTGGATGACCTCCAACTTGACATCATGCCCCGGATTTGCAAGCGGATCAGTGAGTTTCTCTCCCTCTGGCATTACCCTCCTCGACTCAGGAACTGCCACGACGCACGGACGCATTCGGTGAAAGGGGAGAAGAAGAAGAGGTAGCGGCTCAGAGGCAGGCCAAGAAGTGGGATGAGAACTCACCGCCCCCTCCTATTTAAAGAAAGGGCTTAGCAGCAGAAGAAACGCGAAAGGTTGGGATGAAAAAATCTCTGCCTTCCCCTATTCAATACAAAATGCGAAATCAATGCTGACAGAGAACCGAGGGGACGCGACGGAACTGACAGGACGTGCTCTGGTCGACAAGACATCGCCTGATCGAACATGGCATTACCTCGGCATGGCCCGCCACTAATGCGCCCCAGGCAGGATCATGGAACAACCCAACGACGAAACCTCTGTCCAAAGGGAGCCCAGTAGGCCTCCTAGGCCGATCGGACAGCCCAGGTAAAGCAACAAACAAACGACCACTGAAAGATAAGTACCTCTGCTTACTTACTTTGAACGATGATTTCTTCACCGAACTGCCAACCCCAGCAACGGCATGGGCACGGCCATGGCTCGGGGGCTGCCGAGGGTACCTATTTGTTTAGACACCCTCTTCGCCTAACCCCTCCCTACGTTTAAAAACCAGAAGCATGATGTGTGGGTATAAAACTGTGAATACAATTAGACGAACCACCAGGCCCTATGCCTCGACGGCTACGGTGTCTCTTGTTCACCAGCATAAATCGAACTCATAGTTCCCCGCACCGCAAGCCTCGGCTCCCGCCTTCCCAGGAAGGATTCCGAGGGGTCCCCCTGCAAAATCTCCTTCGAGGAGAAGCTGTCAGGTCGACTAAACCAATCGAGCTTCTCGAAATCACCGCCAATAGACAAAAACAAAGAATAGCGATTCTTATGCAGGTTACCCCAACCTCGTCGCAAATGTCAGGGCCCGAACCCCGCATGGACATGTCTGGAAGGAGCTTCCCATCGCTCATGACACCAAGGTAATACTCGCTTTCATTTCAAATTAAATCACGCATTAAACGCATGCAGTTGCTGCATCCCAAATGCTTCGTGTCATGTCACGAAGTGGCAGCCGCCTCGTTCAATATGAGCGGTGACCGACCAAGGTTCGAAGGCCAGCCCGCGAAGGGCTCGAGGCCGCCTCGCGTCAAACAGAGCTAGGGGAAAATAACTAAGATGAGCCCCAGCGGCCCTACCTGACCCCGCTCAGAAGCGGACAGGGACATCCTGACTTTTTTTCGTTTGATTCTAACCCTGAGCCAAAACCCACAGAATCTCCATCGAGGAGAGGCCAACAGCCCCCCCTGAGCCTATCAAAACGGCTCAGGCATCTACCGGGAGGCGGGTAAGGAAATAGTGAAATGCCACCAAAGGGCTCTGCCGACCCCGTCAGTGAATAATGGACCTGGATTTCACAGGAACGTACCCGTTAGCGAGCTCATTGAGCGCGACACTCAAGCTGGTGAGGCAAGTGTCATCAACTCAGCCCCTCTGGTTGCGGAAACCGAGGAGGAGGTAACGCGTGAAACACGGCAGACCCCTATCAGACCCTAACAGGGCTTGGGGGCTCGAGCCGCTTGATCCGAGATCAAGAGACTGAGGTTCGAAGGCTGACCCACGAAGGGTCTAAGGCCGCCTCGCGTCAAACAAGAGTCAGGGGAGAAAACGCAGATGAGCCTCAGCGGCCTTTGCCCAACCCACATTAAGGCAGGAAGGATCGTCTCAACCTTCTAAAGTTCAATCCAACCGCCTGCCGAGCCCATAGAATCCCCATTGAGGGGGAATCTGTTGGAAGGCAGGTCAAGGAGTAACGAAACCACACCCAAAGGCTTTGCTGACCCTGTCGCAAAGCAATGGGATTGGGTTTCATCCGAACACCCTGTTAGCGAGCTCGTCAAGCATGTCGTTCGAGCCACCGAGGCAAATGACCTGCCCCAATCCCTCCGATCGCAAAGAGTTACAGATGGGACAAACGTTACAAAACAAGCCAACCTTTGACCAAATTCCCACTACGCGCTGGGGCTTAGGGAAGGCATGGTCGCACAACAATCGTCATAATCATAAGTAAGGGTATGCCCATCTCCAGTAACATCCATCCCCAGCAACCACAAGGGGTCAGATCTCACTCGGGGCCTGATAAAGGTACGAATACCTCTCTTCTTTTTCCGTAACGGTCATTACAATAGACTTTTCCTCATATCAAGACTAATGGCAAGGTTCGGGGGAACAAGTGGGTAAGATTGTCAAAAACCTATGCCCGGATGGCTACGGTAATTTTGGCTCACCAAGCATAATCAAAGCTTCCCCTATACACCTGAGGCGCCTCATGATCTAAACAAGCGAAAGGGTCGGACCATATAAACCTCTTTTCATCGCAAAAGGGGAAGAAGATAAAACCGAACAAACGAAACAAAAAATCATGAAACAAATCTACGAAACTATTTCCAGAGCACCAAAGTACCAACACTTGTTCACATATTACAAAAAATGTTTGGTAAACTGATCCAGCTAACAACTTCTATGAAGGGAGAACTGTTTCTTTCAGTTTGTTCGCCAGGTTCCGCGCAAGGGGAGTCACCGCCTTCTCCATCTCGTCCAGCTCGGAGTCTTCATAAACAGGCGTGAAGCCTTGGCTCATTGCCTCCAAGTTGATCTCCTGATCATAATGGGAATGGGTGACAGCGAAGGCTTGGGTGATCCCGGTGCGAAAGGCAACCTCCTCAAGTTGGCCCACCCGCGCCGTGATACCCGCGGCACGAACCATGAGTGAGCTGGTCTCCACCGGCTGCATCACCCTCAGGGCATCAAGGACCTCCCCAACAGCGGCTTGTACAAGGTCATGCTCGTTGCTCTCAACCTGAAGAAGCCCCCATGCCTCGGCGAGATTGGTGCGCAGACTGGCAGAACCGGCCTCGGCATCCAGCCGTTGGGCCACCTCGACTCCAAGATCCGCCTAGCATGCCTCGGCCTCCCAACGCGCTTCGTCGCGCCCTTAGATGGCTCGGTCGCGCTCCTCACGGGCCATATCATGCTCCGACTGAAGTCTTTCTTTGGTCCGACGCTGCTCATCCCGCTCCCGGTGTAGCTGGTCGATCGCCGCGGCATCTCGGTCCACCCTCTACTGCAACGCCGTGAACCTCTCCTTAGCCTTCAGCTTGAGGTCCCGCTCCATCTCCAGCTCTGCTAGGAGCTCAGTGGCCCGCTCACTGGCCGTGGCGTACTTCTATAATAGCTCGTCCTATTCCTTTCAGAGCCTAGCGGTCTCTTCCTCGTCTAGCTTCACCCTCGTCGACAAGTCCTCGAACATCCCGTGGATCTCCTCCATGTCCCGACGCGCCTCGGCCGCCCCCTATTGGGCAGCAGCAAGCTGCGCACTCACATCTGCTCGCAGTCGAGCTTCCTCGATAAGGCGGTCCCTTTCTGCCTTCTGCTCATGGAGAAACCAGGACTTGTTCTGGCTACGAGCAACGATACTCTGAAAAGAAGACCCGTATCAAAAATACAAAAACACAAGGACGGGTGAAGAAAGAAGAAAACGAAGGACAACATCAGGCGGATACCTCACTGGTAGGGATAAGGATTTCACGTAGGGCACCACTGGCCTGGTTCAAAGCATTAACCACTGCCGAGAACCCGGCATCAAGACTCTCCCGCTCCAGGCTTTTTGAAGCATCGTCAAGTGAGAACAGGAAGGACGAGGGGTCCTTGGTGGCCATCCACTGGAGCGGCGGCTCACCCCACGCGGGGGAGCGGCTGCCCTGGGACAACAGGGCCGGGGGCGGCCTCCTATGGGTTCTCCTCACTAACGCCACAACTCCCGAAGACCCTCTGGTCGTGTCCTCCTCCCGCCAGTCCGCTCCAGGCACCACAGCCTAAACCACCAATGGCGCGGATAGCACCGCCCCCTCGAATGCCACCACAGCAACATCCAGCCCTGCCGGGCTCATCGTGGTTGCGGCCTCCTCCGTCTGGACCTTTGGTGACACGGACTGCGCTGCTCCCTCCGACACCACCACGGCAGTGTCCGGCTGCTCTTGACTTGACGCGGTCATGATCGTTTGCTCAGCAACAACCAAGGGCACGGGTTCCATGGCGGGCGCCGCTGGACTGACCGACGAGGCCACAACGATAGCATCGCCCCTACCCGAAATAGGGGCGACGCCGGGCAGCACCAGTTGTCCTGCCTGAAGGGCCAGGCTCTTCTTGGGCACTGGCCCCAGAGAGCGGCTCATCCGCAAGAATCTACACAAAGGTAAAAGGCATAAAAATCAAAATAGAAAAACAAAACGAAGGAAAAAACACGAGAGTTAGTGGCTTACTCTAACGCTTTCGGCCAGCGGGAATGCTTTGGGGATGAACCCCCAGACCCCCACTCCAACTCATGGGGGCGGGACCGCTTTAGGCCTGCTCCCTGCTATGAGGCAAGGGGGCTCGTCTCCCTTAACTCGAAGGGCACGACGATAGGGCCGCCCCCTTCCATCAGCACCTCGGGGACGGTCACGGATCCATCCCCTCCCATCCACCGGTCCTCTGCCAGCACCCCACACGAAGCGGTGGACTCTTCGGCTCCCGTCGGCCCCAAAGGCAGGTCAGAGGTTTGGTCCACCCCCACCGACTGCGAGGACTCGCTCCCCCTCCGCGTGGAACGGGAAGGGTCCCTACACGGATGGATCGACACTTGTCAGCGCGCCCCTCGTCCTCCAGGACACCCCAATCCACATCGCCGGCTACCTCGTTGTCATTATCATCATCATCGTTGTCATCGTTATCACCGCTTACATCCTCTCCTCGATCCCGTGCTTCCTGCTTCCGCTACATCTCCTTCTTCTTCTGCTCCCTTGCCTTCTTGTCCCACTCGGCCACGATGCGATTCGCTGCCGCTAGGACCCAATCCTTTGGTAGTGGGACCGGGCTATCCTTGAAGATTAGTCTCCTCAGCTGGTCCCACCGTCCCAAAGTTGACATCAAAAGGTCAGAAATCCAAGCAAGGAGAGGGGCACGGGGAAAGAAAGCTTACGAAGTCGAAAAACCCTAGTTCCGGCCGCATTGGGGGATGCCCCAGCACCGGATACACATGATCGAGGACGCCACCAGCGGAGTCCTTCATAGGTTCCATCACCTCCTTGATGCGCTATGCCACCTTAGAGGGAGGAAGCGCTTCATCAACAAGCGTTGTCCCTTCAAACGACACTCTAGGCACCATCCGGTGCAGGGGGAGCACGCGCGCCATCAGCGGCACCACCCTCCTCGCGTGGTAGGCACCGATGATCCCCGCCCCCTTCACTCCCCGGACCTTCAGAGCATGGAGGGCGGTGAGAAGGTCAGCGATGTGCTTCTTATCTTTGGCCAGGCAGCCCCATTGCCACGACTCCGGGGCCTCCTCGATGAGACGCCCAGAGTACTTCGGCTGGGGGGCACTCACATCATCCTGGACGTAAAACCACTATGAATGCCACCCCTTGTTGGAGGACGCCAGACGCATCAATGGGTAGTCTTTCGACCGGGTGTGGCGCAGATGAATGCTGGCACATCCCATCGGCACGCTCACCTCCTTCCCCCCAATCCGCCTCTTCGATAGGCTGACAGTGAAGAAGTGCCGCCACAGATCGAAGTGGGGATCGATTCCTAGGAAACCCTCGCACAAGGCAACAAATGCCGCCATGTGTTGAACCCCATTGGGAGTAAGATGCTGCAACTCCACCTCGTAATTATCCAGTAGCCCCCGAATGAATCTATGCGCGGGTACGACATACCCTTCGGGCGGCGGCGGCTCACCCTCATCACCAGGCAACAGCCACTCCTTGATGGCGGACAGCGGATGGAGAAGGCCACGGCGGACGAGGCCCTCCAAACACCGAGAGGTAATGCTAGATCTACCCCACAACTCCATTGAAGCATTGGGAAGAAAGGTGGATGCGAGCTCAACGGTGGCTGCGATGCGAGCGCAAACTTGACGGCGGCTACAACACAGATGTGAGTCGGTCGATGGTGGTGGTGCAGGCGCAGGAAGCTAAAGGCGATTAGCGGTAGAGGTCCCAGACGCGAAGGCGAGGAGATGAAATACGGAAGCCTGGGGGCGAACCCCATGGCTTTATAGTGGCGACGGACGCGACAAGGGCAACCGTCCGCCTCGATCTCTAGGCCTGCCACGCGCACCGCCGCGTCATGCCATGGGACACGCGCCCACGGTCCCTATCCTCTCCCACCGAAATCGCGGTGGACGGTACGCCTTCCTGGGCAACCGGACTCTTTTCCCGTAGAGGGAACGTGGGCCGGGAAAATTCTTTTCTGGTCCATCTAGGACCAGGACGACCAGGGTCGGCCCAACCATCTCGACGAACGTCCCGACGAGGGATGGGCCCACAAAATAGCCGGGGCCTTGATCCACAGTCAAGCCCCAATCAGGCCAGCTCAGAATGAAATCCCCGCGAATGGGATACCATGATTCCCTCAAAAAATATCCCGTTTACGAAAAACCAAGTCCTATGGCCTTACCCACGAAGGGTCCGATATTACCCCTTGGGCGATTCTACCCGAATCACTCGAGGGCTCGGGGACTACACCCACCGGGTGCGCTCGCGTGCACCCTCTTGAAAGTTAACTCCGACGAGATTGAAAACACCCCCGGGCGATTCTACCTGAATCACCCGAGGGCTCGGGGACTATTATCGGGGACCTAATACCAAGGTACCCGAGGAGGGGGAACTATTAACCATCGAACGTTAAAAGCTCCCAAATGGACAAGAGCACGGCCGCGCTCCTTGCCCAAGCAACAGGGGTTATTTGTTCCGCCTCGCACGACGCATGATGCCCGTGGGCCACTAGCTTCACCCGACGGCTGGAGGATGACTCCGCCTCGCCCGAGGACTAAAGGCTAGACTCTGCCTCGTCCGACCCCCAAGGGCTAGGCTCAGCCTCGCCCGACGTCCGAGGGCAGACCTCGCCTCGGCTGATGTCCGAAGGCTGACTTAGCCTCGCCTGACAACCGTACCCTGCTTCCTCATAATGATAGGCACAGGGTAAGACAAGATGTTTGGGTCAACCGCGATATCAAGGACCATGCCCTACGCCCCTATAGGGAAGTACCGTCATGATGTGACAGGATGAGTGCGTAGACCCATCCAGGTATGGCTGAGCCTGAACAGTGTTGTAGGCGCATGCTCTTCACCCTACAGTGTTGCGGGCGCCGCCCTCAACTTCTGGACGGAGAACCCGACACAGACATACTACAACCACTACATTCCAAAGGGGACTCCCATCCTCTCTAATGGCAAACGAGGCGGTCGCCGCACCCTCCGCTCCCCTCAGGGTTGGAGATCGACAGCCCGGTCCAACACGCCGCCTGCAAGGGCAGGATGGGATGCACCCACTCGCTAAAAAAGGCCAGGGCATGGCCTACGAAGATCAACAAGCACACCACTCCTAACACGGTCTGCCATGTGACGTAGGGCGGGCGTAGAAAAGAGGGAGAGGCCCGGATCCTCCGAAGGACCTTATATACTCTTAGTGTTTTTCCTCTTTCTCCCGTCTATAACCCCTGCTCCCCCTTGGTCTATAAAAGGGAGGGCAGGGCTCCCCACTAAAGGAGGAACGCTCAACGAACTAGCAGACACACACACACTCGCATAATACAGCCAGGCAGCAACAGAGCTCTTGGCATCCTTTCGACCACTCCGTCACGGACTTGGGATCTCTCCCTCTCCCAACCGTTTGTACCCCCTACTACAAACCTCATTCAGTGCTAGTAACACGAGTAGCAACAGACTGGACGTAGGGACAATCAGCCCAAACCAGTATAAACCTTGTGTCCATTAGCGCACCATCCGGGCCTAACGTGAATCAATTATAAATTTCCTAGCCGGTGCTTGATCGAAACACCGGCAATGCGCTTGCGGATTTATCTGTGTGCGTTCATAAATACTAACAAGCTCTCTGGTGCCATTGATGGGGAACCAGTTGCTAAATTAACTACGAAGCTAGCTTAACCTTGTATCTTTTATCATTTATTTTATTCTTTTCTTTTTTCACTATGGATTCCACTCCAATATATCAATACGCTACACCTATGAGCGCATGCCTAGAGCCAGTAAATCTTCAAAGCCTATCTTAACACCTAGCTATGAGTTGTGCTCGGGTTTAATAAAATTAATTAGGGAACAATCCTTCTCAGGAGAAGGCAATGAAAACCCATACTCACACCTATGGAAGTTTGGACAGACCTATGCATGCTTGCATATCAGTGGCATGTCTGATGAGACCTTAAGATGGAAGTTGTTTCCGTTCTCTTTGATGGGAAGAGCTAAACAATGGTATAGTCGAATCGTAGGAAATATGAATGGAGATTGGGAAACGTTACGCTCTAAATTTTGCCTAGCTTTCTTTCCCATCTCTAGAGTTATCAGCCTTCGATCTGAGGTTCTATCTTTTAAACGAAAAGAACAAGAATCTCTTGGCATGGCATGGGTTTGTTTTAATGACCTCATCACCACTGGCCCTAAGCTTGCCATTCAAGACCCTATACTTCTTCAACATTTTTATATGGGTCGTAGCAAGGATTTTATGAAATCCCTTGATGCAGCCTCTAGAGGAGCTTTTCTTCATTTGTCTGCTAGTAAGGCAAGGACTATTCTTGATAAAATTATTGAAAAGATTCCCTACACTAGCATTCATGATGAACTCCCTGAGAAAGAGAAGGAATCATTTCCCGATCAAGAAGAGGAAGCTTTGATATCCAAATCACAATGACTCCAATCCCAAAATTTTGCTGTCAATCTCGAACCATCAATACCCCAAAATCCTCCAAGGCAAGAAGAAATTCCACCTTTGGAAAGCCCTAATGAAATTAAGGATGATCTTTTTGATGCTATTTTTGGGAAAAGCTTAAACTTTCTATTACATAAGAGGCCTTCGAGTGAATATAACTCAAATCCTCTCAAGAAGGGATCTCTTATAAAGCGTCCTAAATCAAATTCCTTTGGGGAACATCTAGAAAAACTCAATGGTGGCATGCCAAGTGATGCCATAGAAGGAGAGATGAGTCATTTAGAAATCAATCCTATCTTTTCCCCTTCTATGCCCATGCTAGATGTCTCATATGAACCCATCCTTGACCCCGATGATTCCCTTTATGATCTTTTTCCTGAGTCTCATGATGATCCTAGAAATCCACTATGACAACCAAAGCATAGGAATCATGAAGGATCCATGGAAGACCAAGAAAAGCAACAACAATGGCTAGAGGATGTTAAGAATTCATATGCCATTGAATGGATGAACAAGGACAAAGCCTTAAGGGTAGAACCCGAACTAGATTTAGATCCAAAGGGCGAGCTTAAGTCAATCTTCTTAATAATCATGACTCATCCAAGTTTAGAGGAGGCCTTAGACCAGATCAACCAGAGAATCTTCAATCCAAGGGAAAATTTGGACATCCATGAACAATCAACCTTGGAGCTTGAAAGGGAAGATGACATCAACGAGTATGGAAGCTATTTCATTAACACCTCATCAAACTCATGCTCATAAGAGAAAACTCCTGAATCAATTGGTCTCTCCAACATTGCCACACATGAGATCTTCAACCCCCTCATACTTCCTATTTATAAATATTTTGAAAGGGTGGTTGTAGATGCATATGTTTATCACAAATATTGCAAATCTCGTGGGCATGAATCTTGAGATAGGCACCCAAAGGTTGGTGTTGGAGGGAAAACTACTTTTCCAATTAGAAACATAATTCGAAGGTTTCCCAAGGACGAGTTTTTGTCCCAAAACAAGCACTTTCAGGAGATAACATGAGCTTTCACCTTTTGCTATGATGCCTTTGTGAAATGAGCATAGAGATATAATCGTGAAAATATTCCTCTGGGTATTTTTGTCACTAACCATTCCATGTTTGAAGCAAAAAGAATGAAGGATGACGACGCAAGGTATGTCCAACCAATTATCATGCAACATTGAATCACATTCACACATGAGAGTTCTATCATCCAAACTCGATTTTGCTACAAAATTCAAGCTCGGGGATTGACTTCTCTAAAAAATCCTATGCCACGTTGCTAATTCATCCTGGTTGTCTCTACCTTTAAGTCATGCTCAATAACAATCATGCTCTTTCATTTTCAATTGAATAAATCTCTATAATGCTTTTATGCTACCTTTGCCTACCATAGTAAGTTTTGGTTTAGAAGTACTGCACATACTTCCATATGCGTTTAAATTAAATGTGGTGCTTAGGTTAAATAGCCTCCCTTAATCAAATTAGACATGGTGTCTAGTTTGGTTATTAAACTAAAAATTGCTTGTGTAGACACTGGATATTTTGTTGGACTAACCCTTGCAGGAAACTCTCAAATCCAATCTTGGTAAGTCAAGGGATGAATTCAAATCAGAGATGAATAAAGCTGAGGAAGTGGCCGAACAAATCGATAGGCTATGAGCAACATCAAAGACAACATAGCATTGAGTCTTCCTTAGACTCAAGCTAGGATGCTGATGAGAAATAGGATGCAACCCACCTTGTATTGGACAGAATATGACTGCTTCCATTATCTTCAAAAGGACAAGCTCGCACATCGGCAACAAGAACCAAGATGTCAAGATCGAAGAACAAAAAAGATGACAAAAGGTTGACAAAGAAAGGGTGCAATCTAGGAAACAAGAAGCTCATGAACAGTTTAAACTGCGAGGCGAGCCGAACAAGGAAAACTTCAAACAAAAAAGGAAGGGCCATTACGAGTCATCTACCCTTCGTCATATGGTGTGATCATGCTCCAATGACAATGGTAGCATCCTAAGGTAAATGGTTATTATTTAAAAAAAATTCCTTGATTTTGGTAGGCACATAAATAAGAAATAAACATGTTTGGGTTACAACTCCATTACTTGATCCAATCTAACTAAATCAACATGTTCCTTAAGCTTATTCCTTGCACCACTGTTGGTATTTATTAACTTGTCACTTGTTTTTGTCGACGCGAAAACATGGGAATGCGCCGAGGACACGCAGCAAGCCAGAACGATCCGGAGATCTACTTGGCTTCAACGCAGGACCAGTCGATCCGGTGAATCCCAAAGGCGTGCCAGTCAATTTGACCTGCAATTGACAAGGAGAGAAAGTTTATCAGTAATTTAGGGTGGAACATGCTGATTTTGCCCAAACAGTTCCAAGTGTGCTGCTTCGGGAGCCGCCAAACAGGAAAATCGACCAAATAGCCAATACGAGAAGAAATTGACTGTTAAAGACTGTGATGCTCATGGGTCATGATTGATTTGTAATAATGAGTATAATGCACCCAGTCTTAATGATCTTTTCCCTTGAGCTATTAATATGTACACGTCAAAGATACATCATTGGCTAAATTAGATTTAATCAATACATGGTGCAAAGCCAATGAATTGGGTAAAAAGGGATATACCACGCAAACAATTGACTGTTTAATATAAATAGATCTACGAACTGTCTAGATCTAATTTATTACCACCAAAAGTGAGGTTCAACCGGATCGATACAGCTATGATGATGACAATAATCTAAAACTAGAAAATCCATAAAACCAACTATATGTCAATAGGTTCATGAAAGTGTGCCATATCTGTGAAAGCATAGGCAAATTGGCTAAAATAGCCGATGCATGTATAGCAAACAAACAGAGTACATATCTTGATCACGAACAAAACCATTAATCAATAATCTCTAATCTAAAGTCTTACCAGTGAGGTTTGATCGGATCGATGCAGATATGGTAGTATCATTAGATTAGATCTCATTAACTAGTGAGTTTATCCAAGATTGAAACATGTCTTTGAATGCATACTATGCTTGATTGGAATAGAGATAAAACAACTAATCTAGCAGAATTAAGCCATCAATTATGAGATGCATAGTGTGACCAGATTAGAAGATGACAAATTTTGATGATATGATGCCGATCTGTCTCTATTTCAATCAGATGATTTGTTATGATTAATAGAACATTAATTATAACAACATCAATAACTAGTGAATCAACCAAAAATAGCAAGGAAAATCTTACTCATCTTAGCCGACTTGGTAACTAGTGATATTGTATTAAACAAGTTATTTAACACAAGATCGAAAACTTTGATCTATATTATGATTCATAAGAGATCAATTAGTTGATGCAGCCTTACAAATAATGATCTAGATCAATAACTAACTTATACTAAAGCTCATAAGAGGTCGAATGGACCGATGCAGCCTTACAAACAAAAGTATAAGCCGTGACGGTACTCACAGACAAGCTAAAGGTCGACCGGATCGATGCAGCCCTGCTTGTGGAAGAACTCAGTGAGATCTATAGTACTCCTACTCCTAAGGGTTGGCATGAAGCCAAAAAAGTAATTGGTATTGATTGATTTATTCCCTTTTTTACAATAGACGGGGTCCAATATTTATACCCGGAACCTAAACATGAATCCTACTCAAATATGACACATTACAATCTTTGGAATAAAAGAAAACATTCCTAACTGAAGATAACTTGGACCCTAATCTTTCCCTTTTTGTAGAGTCCGACATATTTTTTCCCGACGCCATCCGTACGTAGTCCATTTACGTTATCTGCTGATGTCATCCAAAAAGAGCCGATCCCAGTACCGCATCTGAATTAGCTGATATTGATCCTTACGTAATTGATTCCTTGATGACACAATCCTAGAAGCTTCGAGTTCCCGCGTTCTCCTTCCTAAATTTTGGTGTAAACACATGCCCCCCAATTTTGGGATAAAAATGATTTTATTCCAAAATTTTGTTCATCTGTTCACCGCGTTGCAACCACCTATTCCAAAACAAACACATGACTCCTGGCTTTTTGGGCCAAACTTTATATAGCATCCCAATAGTATCACCTTCAATCCACTTGGTCGATTTACTTTCCCCTTCTTCTTCGAGCAAGCCTCAACAACCAAAGCCGCCACCACCAGAGCTCCAACCCTAGCAGTTTTCTCTACTTTGCTTTAGCTGCTTGTCAAGTCATTCCTCTGCAACCCTTTCTCAGATTCAGATCTATTCTAACTAAAATGGCGACCAGTGACTACATCCCTGAGGTACGTCTCCAAATTTCTACCCCTCAACTATCATCTGCTGCTCTGTTTTTTTCTTTTCCATAAGTTTATTTCATCTGGCTTACCAAAGAATGGAAAATGAAATTCTGATCCCTTCGTTTGTTGTTCCAAATGCTTATTACCTTGGACCCTTGGGAGATACTAATCCTTCGGACTTTATCAACCAAGAAAACAATCAAATTCGTTTTAGGCAGTCCTTGGTAGATCTATCTTCTTGGAACACCAAAAATTCCTTTGGGAGTTGGCCCAAAATGCCTAAGGGATGGAGAGACTAGTTCCGTAGAGTGTCAGACAAAAAGGGCGAAGACTGGGAAGTTTACTATTTAAGCCAATGCCTGACACTTTCACTATCTAGAATGGAGAGAAATGATTCACTCCTAATTGCCGCTTCTTACTTCTAGTCCAACACCTTGAATGCCTTTGTCTTTGGTCATGGCCCAATGTCTATTACCTTGGCTGATGTTTATATGTGGACTGGCCTTAGAATAACCGAACCAATGCAGCCATATGAACTCTTAGGTGCTGGGTCAAAGAAACTGGCCAAAATATCGGACTACACAGGATGGGCAAGCTATATCTAGAACCACATTGGGAATGAATCGACTGTTAACGAAAGAGAACATGTGGCTTTTCTGAACATGTGGTTAGAAAGATTTATCTTTTGTGGTTCATCTCGTGGTCCAACTTACAATCATAAACTCTTGGCAGAGCATCTAGTAGTAGGCGTTGATATTCCTCTTGGAAAGTATCTATTGGGATCAGCTTACCATGTGATGTACCAGGTGGCCGCTCAGCTGCTGAAGAATGAAGTAGTGCACACCATCAGCGGCCCTTGGTGGTTAATACAAATGTGGTTAAATTTGTATATGCACAAGATTGTGAAGCCATATCTCCAAAATTTGAGTTTCCCTCCTCCAACTTGGATGAGGAATACAAAGGCGAAGAAGGAAGAAACCGTCATTGTATGAACTATGGTGAAGTTGCATCGGCCATAACAATTGCTGTCGATGTAGGCCACCTCTTCAAGATGTTTTATAGAGGATTTGATATAGATATTCTGACCTGGCTACCCTATGATGAAGGTGAGAACAATGAGTTGGTCTTCCCATTCAAATTTTGATTTGAATCAGGATGCCCAGACGAAACAGCAGCTGCAATCTTCAATTCTTTCATCAAACCCTATGTTCTTCTAGCCGAATTTTGTCATGGCCGTGGCAAAATGTCTACATGTTCTTTTTTTCTAGGCAACCTTCCAACCTATGAATTTTATAACCCTTCTTTCGTAGCTCATCAGTTCGGTCTTGCTCAACTGCCCCCAGCTATTTTTCAAAGATATACTGAAACCAAGAGAAGGCATCAGTGCGGCAATGGAAGCTTCTAGAGTTTTCTAGTTAGGATCAAATCTTCCTTCCCTCTATCTACATGAATGGACCAGAGCCTCCTTCACTTTTCATTTATATGATTCCTGGTGGTAAGAATGACACTCCCACCTCTTCTACAGGCCAGTTCATCCTAGCTGCATAGCTCTAGATGAAGATTTTGCTTCCGACAGTGAGGTAACTAGCTAACTCTTTTTCTTCCATAAGGATCATCTACTAAAGCCCTCTGTCAATTTATCTAATAGAACTCCCTTGTAGGATGCTGAATCAATCCCTCAATTATGGATAGAAAAGGGCATGCCATAGAGTATTATCCACCATGTCCAATCTCAAGACTAGGATCAACTGCACCTACACTGAAGAAGCTAATGAAAACCTAGGTTGCTCCTACAATTGTAACATATCAATCTTCAAAACACAAGGCAGCCCAAGGGGCAACCCAGAAAACCATTACTAGGAAAAGACTTCACAGAACGAGACCATCAACTGCTCAGGTAAAACAATTCATCCTCTTCCCAAAATGATATTTAATTTCTAATTCTGATTCTTTCCTCATAGTTATCAACCATTGCATCCCAATCTTCTTTGGGTACTGAACTATTGTCCTAGGTGTTTAAATCAGTACCAACCAAACCTTCGTCAACCGATCCTCAAAAGGAGCCAATCTTGGTTGAAACAACCGATGCTTCTAAGACAGTAGAAGATGAGAATCCTTCCACTTCACCCTCTGATGCTGCCAAGGTATCTCCTCAAAATTCTTGATTTTTCATTCAATTTTCATTTCTCCTTGACTATGTCACCTTATTAGATGCTACCTAAGGAAATATCCATGCAAGAACAAAACATCAATAGTCCATCAGTAGAAGGCGACCCTATTGACATTAACACCTAGACTGTCAATTCCCCAGTTCAGTAAACAATTGATGGTAAGAAAATCATATATCTATTTTACCCTTCTCCAACAAACATGAACTAAAAGATCTTCCTTGATGTTTGTAGATATCAATGTTGAAAGTTTAGAGCCGATTCAACCAGATACCATTGGTGCATCATCAACTGTTCCTTCTCCTTAGATAGAAACTACCCCAGAAAAGGTATTGCATCCCCTCATTCTTCTCATTTTCAAACAACTTGTTATTTCTTAACAAAACTTTTCTTTCCCGCCTGCAGGTACTTAACTCACTAGTTCTGACCTACTCTTTGAATTTTGAAGAGTATATAGATGAAGATGAAATCATCTCATCAGCCATCTCCTCTAAAGAAGCTTTATCAGAAGAGACTAGAAATTGGCTAAGCGACATATTGCCAATGCTTGAGAAGGATATAGCCGATTTGGACCAAGATGTAGATCCAATGCGAAGAATCTTCATAGCTATCAAGGATAATTTGTCCCCAGATCTCATCAAAGCCTTCACACCTTTATCCATCATTGAAGATCAAGCCCCAAAGGTGAAATAGCTCAGAGGAATCTATCTGACCGTGAAGCTTTGATGACCAAGAAGTATTCCAATAAATAAGAAGCAAAAGAATTAGCGCAACTGATTGACAATCTAAAGAATTCCTCTTCTAGAATTGAACCAGAGTTGAATCAGCTGAGAGCTAGGTGTGCTGAACTTGAGAAAGAACTAGAAAGTGTGAAGACCACCATCAATTGCCATGAGTCCAACTTGGTTCAGATCCCCAATGCCATCAAACAGAAGAAACAAGAGATGCTGACCAAGGTCAAAGAAGGCAAGGCCATTCGCAGCAGCCTTGAGAACATTCTTGGATCAGCCGAAGGAGACAAGCGACAAATTGCAGAGGTTGATGCTATTCGGCTGAAAGCTTTGAAGGCAATCCGAGATGTTTTGAACTTGTAATGTCACTATTTGTAACATATATCCCGTGTGAAACTAATGAGAACCATATTTCCCGCTGATCTATTATATCTCTTGTCTCGACTAAAGAGCCAATTTGAAAACAGCTGATTCTAGACCTCTGACTTTAATCCAATTAACTCCTCAATCTTCCATTCTCAGTTATCAACGCCGCATTCTCTTCGGCATTAGTGGGGCTGTGCTTCACCTTCTATTAATTGCGGTTGCCTTTTGCACGTCCTGAGATATCTACTACCTCGCTTCATGGCTATAAATATTAGCCAAGGACTCTGGCCTCAAACACATCCACACTCGTAACTGCTTCTATTTTCTACGCTTCTCCGCCTTCACAAACCCTATAGCGATTTTCTTCCTCCTCTCCGTAGATCGAACCAAACCCAATGGCTAGCGAGGACAACTAGGGCAAGCGCACGGTGGAAGAGGTCTAGGAGGAGAACCTACCAATGAGCCAGTGCCTCCAACGTATGAGGTGAGATCGACATCTTCTGCTCATGGCAATGAACTTTTCTAACTTGTCTATAGGTTCGTCCTGAATGACAGCCTTTATCCACTTCCTCCTAGGGTCGATGAGCCCTCTAGTGTGACATCTGATGCTGCCTCCGTGCCAGATTCGTCGTCGGACTCCTTCGACTCCTACAACGGCGACGATGCCCGGCATTTCCTCTGGGAGTGGAGGATGGCCCAGGACCATTATTCCGAGGCAACTCGGGAGAACAATCAACTTGAGATCTGCCTCAGGGCCTCTCAAGCCGCCCTCCTCTCTGCCGAGGAAGAGGCCAATGCTGCTCGAGCGTGGTTGGCCAAGTCCGATGCCATGGTGGCATGTAAGATGAACTCCAAGAAAACCCTTATTTCAATTTCCACTGTCTTTGTCTTGATAGCTCCTTTGTTTCTGTGATCGCTAGCCTTGACAATGCAGTTGGAGACCCTCCAACTAGAGACGAATGTGGCTATGGTAGCCATCAACGCCTAGGGCCCCTTCATCAATGCCCGCCTCCATGACATCCTGGCTCGTGTCTAGGAGATCGCCCTCCATGGCATCTATCATGGCGCATCGGTGGCGCTGGCCGCGACGTAGGTCTAGACCGGGTACGAGCTCCATACCATAGAGACTGGTTTGCCGATGGGCGACGGTCCCGAGGAGCATGAGGAGTTAATTGAGGACTTTGTTGATGCAACAGAGGCCATCGTGGACATTACATCTGCTCATGATGTGATAAACAGTGTCTTTGACTAGTTTGTACTTAGGGCAAACTAATGAATAAAATCTCTATTTTTCTATGATCGTGTCTCAATGTACATTCTGCAATGTCTTGTGTATACCATAATCGTTTCTGTGTTGGTTTTTTGCTCTATAGGTGATACATATCGTATCAGCTTTTCCCTTCTTTGGGTTAATTTTTTGAACTAAAGGTGGTACTCTTCTGATACCGGCTATTAGAGCTGACGACTGAACAAATCGGCTGTCAAGTATTAATCCAAACGTTAGGATAATATTTCTTTAGATACTTTCCATTGATTGCTTTTTGATAAGTTGCACCAGTATTCTTCAAACCAAAGGTCATTAAAAACCATTCAAATAAGCCAATCACGCTAGGGCACCTAAAGGCTATTTTTGCTATGTCTTCCTCAGCCATAAAAATTTGATTATATCCCACATTGCCATCCATAAAAGTAATAACCTTGTGCCCGGCTGCTGCATCTACCAACATATCGGCTATTGGCATCAAATAACCATGCATGGGTGTAGCCTTGTTCAGATCTCTGAAAATCTCTGAAATCGATGCAAACTATTAACTTCTCCTTTTTCTTGTACAAAGGAACAACACTCGATATCCACTCTACATAACGGCACGGTCGAATAAATTTTGCTTCTAGTAATCTTTCAGTCTCCTTTTTGTTATCATCAAGAACATTTGGGTTAAATCTCCTCCGAGATTATTTAAATGGCTGATATCCAGGTTTGATTGGCAACCGATGTTCAACAATTGATCGATCTAGACTAGGCATCTCATAATATTCCCAAGCAAAACAATCTTTAAATTCCTTTAATAAATCTACCAACTCTCGCTTATACTCTAGATCCAACTTAGCACTTACATACATCGGCCTAGGCCTATCTCCAGAACCAATATCTACCTCCAATAAATCATCGGCTGACGTAAAGCTATGCCCTAGTTTACCATCTGTACCATCTATTGGATTATCCATTAAAACAAACTCTTAGAGCCGACTGCTTGGATCGGCCGTTGGCTTTCATCATTGATCTTAATGAAGACTCCTTCCCATAGCTTACTAGAAAAACACTCGAAATCTTCTAGTTCCCAATACATTGGATCAACTATTGCTATACTCATAGAATCATCAGCATGAACCAGCTCAACATCATCTCCATGCTACTGAATCAAGCACTAATGCATAGTCGATGGTACACAACAATTTGCATGAATCCAATCATGACCAAGGAGTAAACTGTATGAACCCTTTCCATCAATGACAAAGAATATAATGAGTAAAGTCTTACTTCCAATTATCAATTCAACATTTATTGCCCCCTGGTCTTGGATGCATTACCCCAAAATCCTTTAGCATCATGTCAGTCTCAATCAAATCTCCTAGTCCCTTGCCAATCTTGAGAAAAGTAGTATAAGGCATAAGATTAACAGATGCACCTCCATCCATCAACATTTTGCTCATTGTCTTCCCATCAATAAAACCTTTTACATATAAAGCCTTTAAGTTGTAACACCCTAAAAAATTATTATAATTTAGTAAGTAAATTTGAGCATTTAATTTATTTTTATGCATTTTAGACCAGGTTAAATAATAATTTTTAGCTAATTAAAAATTACCATAAGATTTAGTAACATGATTGCAGCATTCATGTCGAGGTATTTTTGTTTTTTGTCGAGTGTAGAGTTAGAGTTGATTGGCTTTGAATTCAAATCTAGTTTGAATTTGGAAGTTTGCAAAAACCAGAAAATGAAAAAGGTTTCTATTTTCTTTTCCTTTCTCGCACTCCATTCCGGCCCAGGGCCTGCTTAGTAGCCTAGCCCCATGCACCTTCCTTCCCTTCTGATTCGCACACGTGGCCTGTCGATGTGGCCTGCTCGGCGGCCTGCTCCAGCGCCTTCGCTTCACCGAACTTACGCGCACACCGTGGCCTAGTTCGGCGTGTGCTCAGCCTAACCGGGGGCCTGCTCCACGCCCACACCCACACACTATGGATTCCCCTCTCTTCTCACTGCACGTGGGACCCACACGTTAGTCGCCCCCTTCCCCTTCCTTCTTCACCATCCGATGATGGCGCTTGCATCCATGGCAGCTCGCCCGCCGCCACGCCACGAGCCAGCCAAGGAAGGCATTCGAAATCCGTTGATTCTATAGCTCCTCCGCGCCTGCTTCCATTTTTTACCACGCCCGTCCGCCCTATAAAGCTCCTCTACTGAGCCCTTCCTTCCCCTTTACTGTTGCCGAGCTCACGCACACACCCCGCCACTCAATTCGTCCGATTCAGAGCTCAATCATCGTCGAGGTCGTGCCTGGGAGCTTCATCGTCCTTCGCCATGACTGTAGGTCCCTTTTCCCTTTCTCTTTGGTCTTGGATTTCATGAAACCATGTTCATCGGCGGCCTTTTCTCTCTTTAGTTCACCTCCGATCGATGCCGGTCGCTTTGGATTCTTTCCAGACGCCACAAACGCCTTCATTGTATCCGTGATATACCCCTCATTCTTCCCGTCCTTTTGGTTTTGTGTTTGGTGCATAGAGTCGCTGTTTTGGTGAGCTCTAGATAACGCCATCCATGGCCCCACCACGGGGCCATCGTCCCAATGTGTTTCCCTACCCATTGTTTATGCCATGTCGAACTCGCGTCGTTGCGCTTGTCGCTCCCGTGCCCTCGGTTTGGTCTAGGGCAGCCGGAATCGCCATATCGGTGATCCCAGCGAGCTTGGGTTGTTGCTATTCATGGCGCCGCAATGCTGGCACTACACGCTAGTGAGGGGAGTCCACCCTTTCATCTGCGCTGTTAGATCACAAGTAGACAGCTCTGATTACAGCGTACCCCTTCAGGTTCATGATGGGTCCACCGTGGACCGTAGACGCGGTGCACCACGCCCACGTCAGCATGTCCATGCACGTGTGGTGCACCAAACCGACCAGAGCGCGCCGTGTGGCATCCAGTCAGCGGCAACACAGGCCAACCCGCAGTCAGCCATGCGCTATTGCAGTTTAGCCCCTAGGTTTTCAAGGAATCAACCCACGGTCCAACATTAGGTCTAAAGTATTTATTTTTAGTCCTATTTTCTTCTGTTTTAGCCCCTGTACTTTTGAAAAATAGTGCACGCCACCCAGATCACGTTAGAGTTCAGTTTTTATTCAAATTTGAGTTTGGTTTATTTACAGAAATGCCATTGAAACTTGTTTTAAGCAAAACTTTTGCGTTTTAAGTCTAATTAGAGTGATTCTTTCGCTCATGTGTTCATAGCAGTACATAGATTAGTTTTATAAGCTTTTTTAGTCTATGTTTCTACTGTTTGTTGTACTGTTCTAATAGAAGTATATTTGTATAAATGTGATGACTGGAATGGATGCTTAATTGGTGAATTGGAACACGTTTAGAGGGTGATTAGTTCAAGGTTACCAAGGACCAGTTGGGTGACCAGCAGTACCAGGAAGGAGACTTTGAGGAAGGCAAGTGTAGCAAAGACCCCTTGTACCTATGAACTCTATAATTCATATACATGCATGTGTTTAAATTGATTTACCTTTAAGGACTTTACCTAGATTATTATTTGTACCACATATCCTTGATACCTATGGTTTGGGATGCATTTTGGATAGATACTGCAGCGCTCAACATAAAATAATTGTTAAACATGACTAAAGGTATTATGCAGTATGTTAAAATGGAGCTTTTTAGCAATAATTAGGAGGCTAGAGTACTGGGTTGAGTGCTCTAGTGCCTCTCCATATGGACTTAATCCTGAAGCGGCCACCTAGGAGGTTTTGTACAACCCCGAGTGTCATATGGCTCTGACTTTAACCTATTAACTAGATTGTACTAGCTCATTTGTATCTTTCCGTAAGGGCAAGAGGGGGGCACTAGTTGGTATGTTTCTTTTCCTGCTAGGGTGTGTATCGTGCCGCGACCACGAGTGCCACTCCTAGAGGAGGGCCACGTACGGCTAGATGGCTGAAACCTTAGCAGCTACGACCTGTTAGTGCGACTAGCGAAGGGCTACATAGTGAAACCTTGCCACACTTCCTAGGTAGAGGTGATGTGGGCTTTGCAACCCCCGGCATTGGGAATTATGGCTCGGTGGGTAAAGTTGTACAATTTCTGTAGAAATATTTAACCTATTATAATAGCCATGCTCACAGATACGAGCGATCTAGATCCTTCATGATTACTGGTTACTATGGATGGTTGGGAATTGACATAATCTTGAATATTCATTATTACCACTTGGGTTGGGTTTATTCACTAAAGTAGTGATTCAGGATGCTAAAACTTGACCAACTAAAATTGCTAACTGTAGTCAAACCGTGTCTAGCCTTTGAGCCTGATACATCCCTTTGATATAGTTGCTAAGCATGGCGTGCTTACACTTGTTTTACATTCAATGAAAATCCCTGATGGGTAACATATAATGTCTATGAAGAGTTTCTAGAAGATGTCATGGATTACTAGGGTGATGTCCCCCAGTAGGAGTCCCTGTGACGTTTTGGGCCTAGTCTTCTATTCTATGTAATAATGTTGCCGATGAGCAAAACTTGTGATAACTATGTGATGAGATATCCGATGTAATAAAGTACTTTACTTTGATATTTGTCGGGTTCATAAACCTGGGGTCCCTCGGGGACTGGCTTCCATGCCAGGGCTTGGCCTAGGAAAACAACATGTAGTTCATGGGCCGGCCCAAGAGTCTAAAACACAACGGGCCAGAAGGGTAGTCTAGTCGCCGACCGGAAGGTCTACCCAAAAGAACAAGCGCCCGCTCATCAACTTCTTTGGCCCACCTCTCCGACCGGAGCACTCACTTCGGGTACCAACCGCCTCCGGGCGGTCTCTCCGATCGGAAAGGCCTAGCCCAAAACGCTGCTTCCTACTCTGACCCCGTGACTCCGATCGGGGACCCATAGGAAGCCTGCTTGCCGCTCTTCTCTGACTGGTGCAGCCAGGACCGACTGGGGCCATCTGACTAGGGATGCCTGCTCGGAAGGGACCAGGGGAGAACGGAGAAGGCAAGGCACAAAGTCAAACCACGATACCGGGACCATACCCTATATGCCTGCGGGAACAGTGCTCCTCAACCGCCTTGACACAAATAGTATTGTAGGTGCCGACATTTGTGTCTATAGTATTGTAGGTGCCATTGGCTCCCATACGGCAAAAAGCCCCCCACATGCCTCTAGGCATCGATAGTGGGCACCAGGATTCACCATACCTTGTACACGTGGTAAGGGATCCTCACATAACAATAGTATTTTGCAGATACTGACATCCACCCTTCATGAAGAAGCCAACACAACCTCCCATGTGCACCTAACATTCTACAGTGACATCAACAGTATTATGGGTGCCTACCATCATCGCTACCCTCATCGGCGTGGGTAATAAGGCTTAGAAACATCCGTACTCTCTCCCTCTCACCTGTAAAGCCATCCCCTTTATCTATAAAAGGGGATCCGCTCCCTCCAACAAAGGAGGTCGATTTCTTCAAGTTCAGACTCACTAGATCGATAGCTCACAACCCCTTAAGCACACACTTGGACTTCTAGCTCATAGCGGAGTTCCGGTCGCCCTCGGCCCTTCCGGTCGGACCCGACCAGGCCTCTTGAACACCCCTCCTTTCTCCTTCTCATTTGTAACCCCACTACAGACTTCGAGCACCCGGGCTCAGGAATAAAGTCATCGACTGACCCAAACTGGACGTAGGGCACGTTGCCTGAACCAGTATAAATCCTGTGTCATTGAGTGCTAGGCCACCTCCGATCACAACGTACAACAGAACTACAAATATTCACTAGTTGGTTACTTTCTGTACCGACAGTTGGCGCCGTCCGTGGGGAAGACGTTGTACGTTCAACACTTTTTTGGTAATTAGATGGCCCATTTTTCCACCACCCCCGCCGTGGCGGGCTCGAGCGATATGATTCGCTTTGGCTCGATGGAATTTCCCGCACTCTCGCCCGCCGGGATGCGGGTTCCACCCGTCTTCGAGCCATCCCAGGCCTTCCGCTTCAGAAGCCTAGACTTCATCGCCGACTGGCTTGGTGTACTCCACCTCCGCGATGATACTCGCGACCCAGCACCTGTTGGAGGGATGCCCTCCACCGACTCCAGGACACGCGACTTCAACGGCGCGGCATCTGTGCTTCATTCCGAGCAAACTCTCTGCTCAAACCCCACTGTAAGTAATATGCATACTGTCATTCGCCCTTTATTTACTATCTCCCACCGATCACCTGGAGGGACTGCACCGCTCACACCACAAACACCATAAGATTGGTCCCCCTACGGCCTCGCGTCCTCCACGGATGCTTACGCTTGGGGGTTCCGAAGGATGCTGGCACCATCCCCGCTCTAGTCCAAATTCATAGGAATGACAGGCTTTGCTCCAGCCATTTCCAGCGAACTCCCGGATAACTAGGGCGAGAGCGACGGCTCCAGCATCGGTGACGTGGTGCCCCACCACCATCCATCCCGGGAGTGCGCTATGGCGGACGCACCGGGACAGCCGTCGGTGGTTGCGGCGTCTGAACAAACTCACACCCCTCTGGACCCACGTGCGGGGGCCCTCGCGTCTGCGCAAGCGCACGCTGAGGAATTACGACAACGGCGGCAGAACCAGCCACCACCTGCGTCGGCGCCGTCGGTACAGCCAGTCGCGCCCCCTATGCATGGCTCAGCAGGTGGTGCTCAGGGTTGCGCCCGTCAGGTCCAACGTGACATCATAAACAAGGGGAACGATCTCCCTTAATTCACCCAGGCTAGCTAGAACATTGTCGCTGCGGCAATGCTTCTACGCGGCGTTCCCGAGCCCACCGACCCACGGGAGCGGGCAGTCTACCGGAACCTCTGGGTTCTAGTAGAAGCCGCCGCCATCCAACAGGCGGAAAGCTCCATGTCACAACTCCAACCCATGCCCTCTCTCCCCACTGGGGGGACTAGGACGCGCCAGACGGATCACTCCATTCACTCACTGCCACAGCCGTCAGGCCCAGCTCGGGGCGTGGCAGTCGCGCATGGTCTAACCTGGCGCCTGCTCCACACCAAACGCCGGTACACGAGCGGCCCGATCCTCACCAGGATGCTCATAGCATCATCGGCAACCGGCGTCGGGCTCGACACTGTAACGATGTCCACCGTACGACAGTAGGTGACACGGACCCCGGCCAAACCATCGAGGCAAGCGGTGAAACGCGCCCCAGGCGTGGTAGCAGGCCAGACGACCAGAACCCCAGCCCTGATTTCCCAGGGCCATAGGCCTTCGGCCGGCCCATCTGGAGAGCACCATTCCCACAGTGTTTCCGGCCGCCCACCAACATCACCAAATACACTGGGGAGACAAACCCAGGCATTTGGCTCGAAGACTTCTGGCTCGCCTATCGGGCCGAAAGAGTGGATGATGACTATTTCATCATTCAATACCTTCCCATTTGCATGGGGGAACATTTTCGGGTATGGCTTGAATTCCTTCCGCATGACAGCATCCGCGACTAGACGGACCTCAAGAGGGTCTTCATTGGGAATTTCCATGGGACCTACGTTCGCTCGGGAAACTCCTTGGACCTCAAGAGCTGTCAATAGGAGCCCGATGAGTCCCTATGGGATTACATCCATAGGTTCTCCCAACGATGCAAGTCCCTCCCTGATGTCATCGACGCAGACATCATCAGCGTGTTCCTCTCTAGGACGAACTACGAGTCCCTGATCCACAAGCTTGGCTGCATGAAACCCTGTACCACCCGCGACCTGCTCGACATCACCACCAACCATGCCACTGGCGAGGAGGTGGTCGGAGCGGTCTTCAGCGGAGGCCAGGACAAGCTCAAAGCCAAGCACACGGATCCGAACGAAGGCCCCTCCATGTAGAGGGGCGAGAAAAACAAAAAAGATCGACGCCGGTCGGACGGCTCCACGCTGGTCGCCACGGCCAATCGCACGGCCAAGCGGTCCCAACAGGGACTACCTGACCACTTCAACAAACTCATGGATGGTCCATGTATGATAGAACCGCTCAATTTATACAAGATCAAGTACGGCTGTCCCCGCTAACACGTTGACATGCGCATACTTTCACTTATACAAACCCGGTAGTCCGCCGAGTGTCACGCACGACCTCGGTAAATCAACATCACAACCAAGATCGTGTGATTAAGCAAATACACATCACATACGCAGAGTTGCAGTGGAATTAATATTACAAATGGTTTCACAAATAATAGTATAAGTTTGGGTTTCAAAACCAATTAGTGAAAACATCATTGCTTTCAAAGGATTACATTAATATAAGTTCCAAATATATTGTTAGCATAAGTAACATCCTCAGATAAAAGCATATAGATGAGAGATAACATAGAGTCACCGAGCCCACCGGTAGTTAGCCATCATCTTCAGCAGGCCAAAACCTCACCTGCAACATGGTGGGATAAACCCTGAATACTCGAATGTACTCAGCTAGACTTACCCCTCAAAAACTAGAAATATAATTGACTCCAAGGAGTATGCAAGGCTGTATAAGTGGAGGTAGCTTGACAACATTTTACATAAAAGCGATTAACTCAGTTATACAATTATAATTCCGTTATCAAGTTATTTATAACTATCCATCTCTAAATTAGCAACTATCATGTGCCAAACATGTGGTATATCATTTTAAAAGCATACAATAGTAACCATAGCAGGTATTGTAATTTCATGTTTATCCGAACCATCATATTTCATAGTACAATTACTACGATGTTGGAGCTAGCCAAGTTTCTCACTATCCGAGAGAGATGGCGATTCGAATCGATTTCAACCAGCTAGGAATTTATTCCTAACACAAACCTAGGCAGACCAGATCAACGGTCACCTTAGGTCACCTTTAGTACAACGCAGGTACACATTTCGCGGGTTCGTACAACGCCACACAATCGAGGACAACCAGTTGCCAGGATGTTCAGGACTACCCTGCCCTTGGGCTCACGTCTAGCTCCCCACAAGGAGCACACAACAGAATGAGGCCTGGCCTGAGTTGAGCTACTCGGCTTCGCGATCGGAACGAGTTATCCGGCCAGCTAAGTGATAGGCATGCGTTCAATCTTGTCAGAAGTTCAAACAATGGTACGGTCCTTGATCGACATAGACGGGGATAGATCCACACCCAAGACCTCCATGCCTTGTTGCTTCTCTATCGATATCCCGCCCGGTCTCTATTTACATTACCCCATGGTTCTTTTCCCATGATAGCAAATATAGCCAACCGTGCTTCAGTATCCACCTATATCTCGCAGGTGATAGGAAATCACCCGACTTCTACCGGTCTAAGCATGGCTAAGCATATGTTCGATCCTGGACCTACATAGGGTTAAAGGTATATTTCTGGACAAGGCAATTATATGCATCAAGTGGTTCCAATCAACTCTTATAACCTAATGCATCAATTATAAAGGACTCGAGTAATATTTTATAAAACCCTGGGAGACTTAGAATGCTCTGGGGCTTGCCTGGGATCCAACACTAGGTTAGTGTTTGTTAGACGACACTCGCTTGGTGAGCATCTCCCGTCCTAGCACTTGTCCAGTCCTTCCACCTTCAGGATAGGTCCACCATACACCGTCTTCGGGTTCGGCTCCAACATCATGTCCATCACGTGGTTCATCTAGCACACCTAGATGAGATGCAAGATGCAAGTGCATGAATATGAAGAATGGTAATACAAGAGGCATCACATAAACTTTCAAGACAAACACAAGATTATGCAAGACATATACACCAATAGCTATTTAACTAACATCACACAACTAACTATAGAGAGCAAGCACATCAAGCATGACACAAGTTTAACAAGGTCACAAGTACCATAACTTGACCATCAACAAGGGCATAAGCCATACTTAGCAACACATGGAGTAAACAACAACAACTAGCATATGTCTCTTTCTGGACTGAAAACAAGAGCTTCATGTTTGGATCATAACTTGAGTTATACAAATCCAATAGCCATGCAACAAGACATTCTAGAAAGCTTATGAAATTTTCTACATTTCATCTTTAATCATCATAGCATTATTCTCAAGTTAACTAAGTCAAATATACCCATTTACCAAAACTGGTCCACAATTGACAGAGAGCAGCCATTTCTGAAACCCAACTTTAAACAGGCATAACTCAAAATATTTTGGCAAATGCTATGGAAATTTAACACAAGCTAGTTAGGTTAGTTATCTACAACTTTCTTACTATCATATTAACATAATTCTACAGATAACAAGGTCAATTAAACCATTTAATGCATCTCTGTCTCAAACATGGACAGAAACTGACATGCCACTTTAAACAGATATAACTAAAGTTCTACATATCCAATAAATGTGGTTCTGAAGTTTTTAGAAATCTTATAAAATTATAAACAACTTTGTTATAAACACCTAAACCTAATTCTATTACTAAGAAGGTCCCATAATACCAACAAGGAAACCCTGTCTGGGTTTGGGCAGAAACAGCCACAAAGGTTTAAGCAAGTATAACTCAAGATCTACTTAACCAAAAATCATGATATTTAGCTTTTTGAAAATCTTAAGAAAAGTAATAAAACTCATATATTATCATAAAGTCACGATTCATAACTTAACTAAGCCAATTAATTCAAACATGTAGGACTATTTAGAATAGGAGCAAAGCAATATAGGTAATTTGTTATTTTTATAACTCTTAAACCATCAAGCCTAAAGTCCTGAAATTTTTACCATACATCACTAATCACATCAGTAACGCTCTATAAAAATTTCACATTTATTTGAGTAAAATAACTGCATTTATGAAAAAGACAAGACATGACTAGTATTAAGAACCTAACTGCATAAATCTATTTTTACAGCAAAATTTTTAAACTAAAACATGTAATATTATAGATATACTGCATATAAAATTTCACAAGGATTCCAAAGAGTACTCATTTACTATTTTACGATATTTCTACTAATTACTATGAATTTTCAAACTTGATCATCCAAATCTGCCAAAATCAAAAGAACGGAATATTAATCTTGCATCGGGGTCCCTACGGAAAACACAAATTAAACATGAACAAATGGATCCTTTTGGGCACTATTCAACCAAGTCACTGTTTCTTCAGTTAACCCCCTAGAAAAGCTTCTATTTGCGCGTGGAGTCCTTCTTCTTCTTCACCGAACCGAGCAGAGGAGGCCGTCGGGGAGGACCGGCCGGTGGCCGATTTGGCCGGCTGGAGAGGGGCATCGGCGGCCACCGAGGTGCATTGCTGGGGCTTGGCCGCGGACAGCCGTGGCCGCACCTGGCCCTAGCCGGCCAGGCTATAGACAGCAGCGACGCAGCAGCCGAGCAGCGCCAGGACGGCAAGCAGGGCGGCGAATCCGGCCGGAGAAGAGATGGCGGCGGAGGAGCAGCGTGGTGTGCCTAGGCACTGCAGCAGAGGAGGAGAGGGAGCAACGCTATAACAGCAGCGGCAGCTCAAGCTTCGCTCGGCGTCAATGGCGGCCATGGCCATGGCGCCCACGGCAGCAGAGCGGAGGAGGGCGAAGGCGTGCGCGAGGGAGCGCCAGAGAGAGCCAGAGAGAGCTCGGGTGCTCGGCTTTCAATACTAGAGGGAGCAGGGACACGACAGGGAGGTAGGGCATGCGGCAGCAGCACGCGGCAATGGTGGGGCGCGAGCTCTGCATGGCTGCCACGCGCTCCCGCATTGAGGAATTTCCCAGAACACCTGGCATGCGACGACATGGCCACATTAGAACCAAGTTTTGGGCATCTTCGGGGCATATTCGGTTCTAGGCGCCTTAAGCAAAGTGGCTGCTCTCTAAGTCCTCTCCAACATTCGTTAAGGGTAACTGGCCATTAGGGCTGCAGGTTAGTGGCTAATTAAGCCCAAAAATGATAGTGTCAGTGCGTTGATAGCGGTTAAGTAAACGCAAAAATTGAGGACAAAAACGGAGTCAAACTCAGTCCAACTTTTTATATGCTCTTCTCCACAATGTATACTCCAACTTTTATCTTGGGGTCAAGTCAAGTCGCTTAACGAAATTTGGAGTACGCGAGATGCCAATGCCGATGTCGATGAATTTCTAGACTTAGAATATTTCTAAGTGCTGAAACCAGCAGCAGGTTCCAAGTTTGAGCCACTGCTAGACTTGGTTCCGAGCCGATCCATGGTATACTCCAAAAACAAAGTTTGTTGTGTGCGAACCAAGAAACAACTTTCATTAAAGGTTCTTACACTGGTTCGTCCTGGTTAGGAAGACACAAAGCTCCAAACTAGGGTACCCGAACAAAAAACGTCAGTTAGGACTTAGGCAAAATCTTGGGCTCCAAAACAGCACTACATTGAATCTTGTGAGCTCTGTTTGACTAGGTTATGGACAAAACTAGCTCCCGACCCTTAAACATAGTTTCTTCTTCATAACATGAGCTTCAACTTTTGTTTAATGTCCAACTTCAAAACAGGTGCAGAAGCTATAGTTCTACTTTGACCAAAGAACGACCATGACAAAGCTTAAATTATCCTTTGTGATCCATTGGAGCATTTTCTTGGCTTCTGCTCAACATGAACCCTTCATGACTATTGTTGTAGAGTTCAATTAGAGTCATTTGAGCAAGGTAGAAAGGTTTGGTTGATGACTTATCATCCCATTCACTTAATAAAGCAATCTAAGAAAGAATGTAACTCATCATTTCATGCGACTTCTTGATTTCAAACTCCATGAAACTTTTCCATGGATCAATATAGATGGATATTGATGCGAGACACATGAAATAAGTACATCCAACATTACTCAAGCATACTTTTTGGAAAGGGCAGCATGTAAGCAATGGTGCATGGTCCAAGTTTAAGTGGTGGCTCATTTTCATATGTTTGACCTAACATCTCCATCACCACTTAACATGCCATGGTTGAGTTTAAACCCATTGATTAACTAGTGACAAACACCTGGGGTGTTACAACTCTCCCCCCTTAAAGGAATCGCGTCCCGAGATTCAGGACGAAATACTTTTATGGAAGATAGACATGTTACCAGTTTCCAATATCAGCGATAGCTTTAGGCTACATAGCTTCCAACATCCGTGGGACCAAATTGGTCAAGACAACTTACTATACTTGTTCTTTGTAGTAATTTTTTGTCAAAAGAATTTCGTTCATTGGCTTCCATAAAGCATTGTTACATTGGGAGGAATCCAAGATAGCACTGTCCTGCGTACTTCATCCTCGATGTACGAAGAGTGATACAAGCGTAGACTAAATACTTGTAACGTCTACTTCCCTAGTGGATATAGCACAGACCTTATAGACTTTGCACTAGACCGCAGTCTGTTGGCAGATATTCCTTGCAACGGTGCTATATTTGTTCCCAAGGTTTGAAAAGCAGTTCTCTAGTAAAGTGGCTTGAGCACAACTTCCCGTAAAGGATGTGATCGTAGACGAGGTAAACATCCTTTGAGGGTATGAGAAGCTAGCTAACCAATATCCAAGTTGGTTGTAGCGGTGCAATCACTCAGATGTCCACTAATGGAAAGCTACATAATGTTTCATGTGTGCAGTGCTCTTTCTCTGATAGCAACACTATATTATCTGAGTCTGTTGAGTGAAGATGAATGTGATAGCTGACTCTGTCTACCCAGCAATTTCGATGCTCATTAGCTAAGGGAACCTTAGAATCTAAGTGGCAATAGGAATCTGGGTTAAATTTGATGCAACCTCTTGGGTAAAAACACATAGAATGTACCAAGGAACAAGTCTGCCTTGGAAATCCAGGCCGAAGAGGGATGACAGTGAGGTCTAGAGGTCGACAAAAGCTGCAAGTATACATCGACTGGAAAAACAGTACTCTACTTAGCAGGCTGAGCATAATTTGCCTTCATGGTGCAGTGGCGCAGCATGTTAGGTTGACTTGCACTATATCAAAACTATCTTTGTGGGACTACTTTTGACATTGGGGCTTCATTTCTAATGTCAGTCAATATCTCCAATTCACAATTTGAGATCTGTTGTTTGACACCTTTCAAATTGCTTCCAATTTGCAAGGGTACAAATTGACTCGTAGAACACCTCGATTGCTCGAACATTGTTGATAGAAGAGGCCAAGAACAAGGTACAAAGGGGTCCAAGGAGTCTTATTTAGGGTATCTAAAGGATTATCTAGCAACAATTATTGACCACGTTACATACCTTGGCATTAATTGCAACACAACTTTCGAATACGAAGGATGATCGCAGTCACAAAGAAATTACAGATTCTGTACTCTTCGGTTTTCTATTCATATTTCACAAACTAGTGCTCCATTGTGCGTGAATTTTGATAGGAGTACAGATCCATGAGTCCCCTAACTGCTCACCAAAATTCAGCTCAAACGGACATTGTTTGACTATTCAAACAACGCGGCTACCAAAACTGCTCTATTCTGTAATTATAGCGTACTGAATTGACAAAACATCTCTCAAATCCGATGTTTCACTCAACCAATCCTCAAACAAACTTAAGGCATCGATGTGTCCTAAGTGAGGAATGAGGTCACCAAAGTTTGAGGCCATTCCAACCATGTTTGAGTCACTAATCGTTGGCCTGAAGATGCTCAGTTTTGTACCCTAAAATCTAGACAGATTTCTCGTTCTTCTCTTTATAACCGCGGTAGCTTTCTTGCTGAGGATGGACGCTAGGATTTTTCCTTACATGCCTCTTAGGAAACAACCTCAACCATTGAGTTAGACACCAACTCGACGATGCGCAAGCATTGGACTGGTGGGCTATTTTTGTAGGGCACAATGCATACTCTCGTGGAGTGACAGTCCTACAAAGATAAGGGAACGTCTCTGATTATCCTTCTATGCTTCATGCAATAGCGTCCTGAACAAATCCTTTGATAGCACCATATACATAACGATGCTGACCAAAACTAGGGACGTGCTTTCTCTAGCTCCTTACTTAGCTGATATAGTATCTTGCACTACCCATCTGATTGTCCGAGATGGAGTTGACTTGATGACACAGGGCCCGGAGAAGAAGGCAGTACTTGCATTGTTGCCCGGCTTTGTTATTTCTTCGTCTAACATTGTTCTGTGAGACATAGCCTTCGGGGCTACCAAAGAGTCGTTACCTAGCTAGAGATTAACCTTCCTACTGGTAACTAATCAGTTGGCTCTCAACACTAAAAAGGTTCCAAATCTTCACTCTTGTACATAACGGTCAAGACTTAGACAAAAGCTCCTAAGCATCAGGTGACCTATTATAGCACATAATATCCTGGTCCATTTATCTTTCGACTGATAACTTGTCCAACTTTAAGGGTTGTGCATCTTTCTGATCCAACGAGAATGACATAAGTTGCTCACTAGATGACCGATGTCATTACAGGGACAATCACATCGAGTCACTTGTCTACCATCTCTTGCAGTCTGCTAATGTTCAGGTTAGTGACCTGTTCTTCAAGGTTATCCTTTGGATGACTTCAGAAGGAAGTCCAATTGTATCTGGTTCGACGTATAGATCTTTAGACAAGATAAGGAGATATAACCAAGGAAGAGCTCATGTGAAAATAACACATTGGTGCAGTTCTGCAATGGATCATGATTAGAAACCTCGATACCAGCACGCACCCAGCAGTACAACCATGTGCCGGCCGGTCACAAAGAGGCCCTAGGTTCCGTCGTGGCACCGTAGTTGCTACTCATAACACCATTACTGAACATACAACCCACAAGAATTTTTACGTTGTACAAATTTGGTTGCATAGGAGCAAGCACTATGCGAAGGAAGGATAGGAAACAAAGGTAGTCACAAGGTTAGGAGCCAAAAAGGAGGCAATCAGAAGATCAAAACACAGCGCAAAAGAACATGGCCTAATCGCCGAAGACAACTGAGCAGGGGACTCTTGCTTAATTTCCATATATGCCTTGTGTCCACCAAGGTGATTACCAGGTAAAGATTAACATGAGATTTGAGGGACAGAGCCATTGCACTTACTAGGGCTTCAGTTGATAAAGCAATGACATGATCTACAAGGAAAAGGTTCCAAAGCCAGGGCAGATAGTGATTAGCGTTGCACTAGCTCATCAGTAGGATAAAGAGCAATGAGGTTCGACAAGGATTTTTGAGCAGGGTCCTCCCACACAGGAGCGGGACAACCACGACACATGCAAGCATTCAAAGGAACTAAGCTTGGGCCTACGGTTCAAGCAAGGCATAGATACACAAACGTTCAAGGGCTAGTGACCACGTCTATAGGCTCAGATTCCTAAGAGAGAACTCAGTTAGAAACGACCACCATGAGATTACAAAAACTTGGACGCTGTTCTAGGATAGCGCTCTTCTACACTCATATGCTTACCAGGGACAAAAGGGGTGACAACTACGGCACTACCTAGATAACGAGCATCCACACCTACATCATGGTCTTAAGCGAGCATTTTGAAACACTCAATCCAATTAGCTTAAATGGATATTACGAAGCACAAAGCTCGTACATAACAAGTATTCATCTATAGCAACACAACTACACATAAACATGCAAAACATTGTGGCAAGGTATTGCTATCTTCTATTTCCTTTTACTGTGTAGGTGTATATCCTTTCAACCAAGTTTTACTTACATTTAGCAATTTAGTTTTCGAAGGGATGAAGTTTTTGCTAATTAATAACTTGTCATCTATTTCCTTTGGAAGCCAACATACAAGGCAAAGCTAATCACACACCAACTTCAAGCCTAGCTATTCAAGCAGCATGGGACAAGGCATTTTGGCTAGCTTCACACAGGGAAGATAGTAACATCACATGGATCACAAGTTACTTAGTATTAGAACAAGGTGAGGGAAGCATATTTATGCACAAGCACAATCATGATGCATGCTCATCCTATTCGTCCTCACGAAATTGCCAACCTAAGGTGGCAATCATGTTCTATGTCGGTGGTATAACACGTACTCTCTCGATATATAGCTAGTCGTCAGCTACATTCAATCTACGCATTCGTGGTTAGCGTACCTGCAGGGAAATTCATTACAGCCCATCCCCACAAGAGATAAATAAGCACCCAATGAAAGCAGTAAACTAAGATACTCTCCATATATACATCCCCAGATGTATATACTTCGGTATCCATAGCTACCCGACAGATATACCCACAATTAAGTACCTTCATATATACATGCATGTAACATGTAAATATTCCAGTAACCACAGCTAACTCTCCCCTAGACCGATAGTTGGACGGTCATGCTCACACAACTCATACTTACCTAGGCGTAGAGGCAATTGATCCATACAATATCACCCAAGCGGATGGCATCCATACAATAGCACGCCATATGGACGGCGAAAGTAAAAACCCCCATGTTAGTACTTAGATAGCCACCTAATAGTCCTTAACTGAGCATAAAGGAGGATGTCGCTACCATAGTTTTGCAAATAAGTTTTGACAAATTTGCCTGTAGCTAAAGTTTTAGTCAAAATAGGCTTTTTAAAACCCAAACTTGGCGTTTAAAACTATGTACATGACAATATTATGCTTAATCTCGCTCTGATACCAGCTGTGACAGAACCGCCCAATTTATACAAGATCAAGTACGGCTGTCCCCGCTAACACGTTGACACGTGCATACTTTCACTTATACAAACCCGGTAGTCCGCCGAGTATCACGTAGGACCTCGGTAAATCAACATCACAACCAAGATCGTGTGATTAAGCAAATACACATCACATACGCAGAGTTGTAGTGGAATTAATATTACAAATGGTTTCACAAATAATAGTATAAGTTTGGGTTTCAAAACCGATTAGTGAAAACATCATTGCTTTCAAAGGATTACATTAATATAAGTTCCAAATATATTGCTAGCATATGTAACATCCTCAGATAAAAGCATATAGATGAGAGATAACATAGAGTCACCGAGCCCACTAGTAGTTAGCCATCATCTTCAGCAGGCCAAAACCTCACCTGCAAAATGGTGGGATAAACCCTAAATACTCGAATGTACTCAGCTAAACTTACCCGTCATAAACCAGAAATAAAATTGACTCCAAGGAGTATGCAAGGCTGTATAAGTGGAGGTAGCTTGACAACATTTTGCATAAAAGCGATTAACTCAGTTATACAATTATAATTCCATTATCAAGTTATTTATAACTATCCATCTCTAAATTAGCAACTATCATGTGCCAAACATGTGGTATATCATTTTAAAAGCATACAATAGTAACCATAGCAGGTATTGCAATTCCATGTTTATCCGAACCATCATATTTCATAGTACAATTACTACAATGTTGGAGCTAGCCAAGTTTCTCACTATCCGGGAGAGACGGCGATTCGAATCAATTTGAACCAGCTGGGAATTTATTCCTAACACAAACCCAGGCATACCAGATCAACGGTCACCTTAGGTCACCTTTGGTACAACTCAGGTACACATTTCGCGGGTACATACCACGTCGCACAATCGGGGACAACCAGTTGCCAGGATGTTTAGGACTACCCTGCCCTTGGGCTCACATCTGGCTCCCCGCAAGGAGTGCACAACAGAACGAGGCCCGGCCTGAGTTGAGCTACTCGGCTTCATGGTCGGAACGAGTTATCCGGCCAGCTAAGTGATAGGCATGCTTTCAATCTTGTCAGAAGTTCCAACAACGGTACAGTCCTTGATCGACATAGACAGGGATAGATCCATACTCAAGACCTCCATGCCTTGTTGCTTCTCTATCGATATCCCGCCCGGTCTCCATTTACATTACCCCATGGTTCTTTTCCCATGATAGAAAATATAGCCAACCGTGCGTCGGTATCCACCTATATCTCGCAGGTGACAAGAAATCACCCGACTTCTACCGGTCTAAGCATGGCTAAGCATATGTTCGATCCTGGACCTACACAGGGCTAAAGGTATATTTCTGGACAAGGCAATTATATGCATCAAGTGGTTCCAATCAACTCTTAAAACCTAATGCATCAATTATAAAGGACTCGAGTAATATTTTATAAAACACTGGGAGACTTAGAATGCTCCGGGGCTTGCCTGGGATCCAACACTAGGTTAGTGTTTGTTAGACGACACTCGCTTGGTGAGCATCTCCCATCCTAGCACTTGTCCAGTCCTTACACCTTCAGGATAGGTGCACCATACACCGTCTTCGGGTTTGGCTCCAACATCACGTCCATCACGTGGTTCATCTAGCGCACCTAGATGAGATGCAAGATGCAAGTGCATGAATATGAAGAATGGTAATACAAGAGACATCACATAAACATTCAAGACAAACACAAGATTATGCAAGACATAGACACCAATAGCTATTTAACTAACATCACACAACTAACTATAGAGAGCAAGCATATCAAGCATGACGCAAGTTTAACAAGGTCACAAGTATCATAACTTGACCATCAACGAGGGCATAAGCCATACTTAGCAACACATGGAGTAAACAACCACAACTAGTATTTGTCTCTTTCTGGACTGGAAACAACAGCTTCATGCTTGGATCATAACTAGAGTTATACAAATCCAATAGCCATGTAACAAGACATTCTGGAAATCTTATGAAATTTTCTACATTTCATCTTTAATCATCTTAGCATGATTCTCAAGTGAACTAAGTCAAATATACCCATTTACCGAAACTGGTCCACAATTGACAGAGAGCAGCTATTTCTGAAACCCAACTTTAAACAGGCATAACTCACAAACTATTTGGCCAAATGCCATGAAAATTTAACACAAGCTAGTTAGGTTAGTTATCTACAACTTTCTTATTATCATCTTAAGATAATTCTACAGATAACAAGGTCAATTAAACCATTTAATGCATCTCTGTCTAAAACATGGACATAAACTGGCGTGCCACTTTAAACAGATATAACTAAAGTTCTACATGTCCAATAAATGTGGTTCTGAACTGTTTTGAAGGCTTAGAAAATTCTAAACAACTTTGTTATAAACACCTAAAGCTAATTCTATTACTAAGAATGCCCCATAATACGAACAAGGAAACCCTATCTGGGTTTGGGAAGAAACAGCCACAAAGGTTTAAGCAAGTATAACTCAAGATCTACTTAACCAAAAATCATGATATTTAGCTTTTTGAAAATCTTAAGAAAAGTACTAAAACTCATATATTATCATAAAGTCATGATTCATAACTTAACTAAGTCAATTAATTCAAACATGCAGGACTATTCAGAATAGGAGCAAAGCAATACAGGTGATTTGTTATTTTTATAACTCTTCAACCATCAAGCCTAAACTCCTGAAATTTTTACCATATATCACTAATTACATCAGTAACACTCCATAAACATTTCACATTTATTTGAGTAAAATAACTTCATTTATGAAAAAGACAAGACATGACTAGTATTAAGAACCTAACTGCATAAATCTATTTTTACAGCAAAATTTTTAAACTAAAACATGTCATATTATAGATCGACTGCATAGAAAATTTCACAAGGATTCCAAAGAGTACTCATTTACTATTTTATCATATTTCTACTAATTACTATGAATTTTCAAACTTGATCATCCAAATCTACCAAAATCAAAAGAAAGGAATATTAATCTTGCATTGGGGTCCCTGCGGAGAACACAAATTAAACACGAACAAATGGATCCTTTTTGGCACTGTTCAACTGAGTCACTATTTCTTTAGTTAACCCCCAGGAAAAGCTTCTATTTGCGCGCAGAGTCCTTCTTCTTCTTCACCGAACCGAGCAGAGGAGGCCGTCGGGGAGGACCGGCCGGTGGCCGATTTGGCCGGCTGGAGAGGAGCGTCGGGGGCCACCGAGGGGCGGTGCTGGGGCTTGGCCGCGGACAGCCGTGGCCGTGCCTGGCCCTGGCCAGCCAGGCTGCAGACAGCAGCGGCGCAGCAGCCAAGCAGCGCCAGGATGGCAAGCAGGGCGGCGAATCCGGCCGAAGAAGAGACGGCAGCGGAGGAGCAGCGTGGCGTGCCTAGGCACTGCAGCAGAGGAGGAGAGGGAGCAACACTATAACAGCAGCGGCAGCTCAAGCTTCGCTTGGCATCAATGGCGGCCATGGCCATGGCGCCCACGGCAGCAGAACGGAGGAGGGCGAAGGCGTGCGCGAGGGAGCGCGAGAGAGAGCTCGGGCGCTCGGCTTTCAATACTAGAGGGCGCAGGGATGCGATAGGGAAGCAGGGCACGTGGCAGCAGCGCGCGGCAATGGTGGGGCACGAGCTTTGCATGGCTGCCACGCGCTCCCCCATTGAGGAATTTCCCAGAACACCTGGCAGGCGACGACGTGGCCACATTAGAACCAAGTTTTGTGCATCTTCGGGGCATATTCGGTTCTAGGCGCCTTAAGCAAAGTGGCTGCTCTCTAAGTCCTCTCCAACATTCGTTAAGTGTAACTGGCCATTAGGGCTGCAGGTTAGTGGCTAATTAAGCCCCAAAATGGTAGTGTCAGTGCGTTGATAGCGGTTAAGTAAACGCAAAAATTGAGGACCAAAACGGAGTCAAACTTAGTCCAACTTTTTATATGCTCTTCTCCACAATGTATACTCCAACTTTTATCTTGGGGTCAAGTCAAGTCGCTTAACGAAATTTGGAGAACGCGAGATGCCAATGCTGATGTCGATGAATTTCTAGACTTAGAATATTTCTAAGTGCTGAAATCAGCAGCAGGTTCCAACTTTGAGCCACTGCTAGACTTGGTTCCGAGCCGATCCATGGTATACTCCAAAAACAAAGTTTGTTGTGCGCGAACCAAGCAACAACTTTCATTAAAGGTTCTTAGACTGATTCGGCCTGATTAGGAAGACACAAAGCTCCAAACTAGGGTACCCGAACAAAAACGTCAGTTAGGACTTAGGCAAAATCTTGGGCTCCAAAACAGCACTACATTGAATCTTGTTAGCTCTGTTTGACCAGGTTATGGACCAAACTAGCTCTCGACCCTTAAACAAAGTTTCTTCTTCATAACATGAGCTTCAACTTTTGTTTAATGTCCAACTTCAAAACAGGTGCAGAAGCTATAGTTCTACTTTGACCAAAGAAGGACCACGACAAAGCTTAAATTATCCTTTGTGATCCATTGGAGCATTTTCTTGGCTTCTTCTCAACATGAACCCTTCATGACTTTTATTATAGAGTTCAATTAGAGTCATTTGAGAAAGGTAGAAAGGTTTGGTTGATGACTTATCATCCCATTCACTTAATAAAGCAATCCAAGAAAGAATGTAACTCATCATTTCATGCGACTTCTTGATTTCAAACTTCACGAAACTTTTCCATGGATCAATATAGATGGATATTGATGCGAGACACATGAAAGAAGTACATCCAACATTACTCAAGCATACTTTTTGGAAAGGGCAACATGTAAGCAATGGTGCATGGTCCATGTTTAAGTGGTGGCTCATTTTCATATGTTTGACCTAACATCTCCATCACCACTTAACATACCATGGTTGAGTTTAAACCCTTTGCTTAACTAGTGACAAACACCTAGGGTGTTACACCATGCACCGACCACGCCTATCCCGTCAAGCACCTCTGCAAGGAATGCGAGCTCCTCAAATGCTTCCTCCGACAGGCCGGCGGGCCAAAGGAGGGAGATGGCAAGTAGGCGGCAGCCAGAAGAGGGGGCGACAGGCAAGGACAAAGACAGCTTCCTCGAGCCCAAGGAGTGCATCATGATCTTTGGCGGATCCAACACCATCTAGTCCAAGCGCCAGCACAAGATTCGCTATAGAGAAGCATGCGCCGCTGAGACGACCGTCCCCTCCTTCCTCAGCTGGTCAGAATCCCCGATCACCTTTGATCAGAGGGACCATCCCTCCCACGTCATGAGACTAGGACACTACCCGCTCGTCGTTGACCCTACCGTCCGCAAGAAGCGCCTCACCATGGTGCTGATGGACGGAGGCAACAGCCTCAACATCATATACATCGACACCCTCGATGCCATGCACATCTCCTGGTCGGAGCTCCGCCTAGCGGGCTCCCCCTTCCACGGGGTAATCCCGGGAGCACATGCATACCCGCTCGGACAGATCGATCTGCCCGTCACGTTCGGTAGTTGGTCCAACTTCCGCTCGGAGGTCCTCACATTCGAGGTGGTAGACCTTCTAGGGTCCTACCACGCCATCTTGGGGCAGCCATGCTATGCAAGATTCATGGCAATCCCGAACTACACCTACCTCAAACTGAAGATGTCGAGACCAAACGGCGTCATCACCATGAGTAGCACCTTCTTGCATGCCTTCGTGTGCGACTGCGAGTACTACAAGCTCGCAACCGCGGTCATCAACTCGTCCAAGCTCCTATGGCTCAGGGAGTCGTTAACCCCAACAGTCTCGGACTACAACAAACCAATAAACTCACCGTAGGAACCACGAAAGGAAGATCAGGGGAAGGACCCTATACGGTGATCGAAGGAATCTGACCGGGCACCTACCGACTGAAAAACAACAACGACGACATTCTCTTTGAGCGCCAGGAACTGCTGTGTCACTTTTTCTTTTCCTAAGTTTCAATCTTACCATTATTTACTTAGCGTATGCTCCTGTAAAAGCACCCCGACTCGAACCCTTTTTGGCTCGGGGCGCTCGGGGGCTCTACTACCCCTCTATTTTGTTTATTGTCGTATGGAAAAATTCCTTCCTACCATAACAAAGGGGTAGTTCATTCCTTTAATTTACCTTACGTAGCTTTGCTTTAAAAATTCCGACTGATCGCACCCCGCTCTTTCCTATGGTTACGAACAGCTGAGCCCCGCGGGCCACGCCCTGGGCTCACAAGGTCGTAGCCTACGGAACAAACGGGTAGGTACGAGAAAGAAAGAAATAAAAAACAAAATTATGCTAAGGGAAAGCTAAGGAAAGAAAGGGAACAAGCTTCTCCGAACAGAGTAACTCCATCACAGAAAACAAAATACCATTATAACCAATTGTTCAATAAAACACCCTTGAACATTTACATGGGGGCTCCCCCACGAACTTAAACTTTTTACATTCACTAAACTACTTATATCTTACAAGCTACGAGACCGACCCAGCAGCATCTGCTGTCGGTGCGACTAACGAGAGCACAGGCTACTCACCCCCCCACGGCACGACGTTCGGCTCAACCAAAGCCGAGGCGACATTCACCATCGACCCAGGCTCCGTGCTATCTACAGGCTAAGAAACATCGTTCCCTTTTCTTTTTACTATCACATAATAAACAACTTTGTCCCTGAACGGAAACACATTCCATGTCTTTGATTTCCCTATGTAACTCTGTTCTTACTCCCAACCGAACGCACCCTGCCTTTCCCTATGGGTATGAGCAGCCGAGCCCCGTGAGCCACGCCCCGGACTCCCAAGGTCACACCCTACGGGACAAATGGGCAGGTACGAGAGAAAGGGGATAAGAATGAAGATTATGCTAGGATATAAAGAGAAAACAGATATCGTAGTTCTATCACAAGGGCAGTGCTGATGTATTCATTGATACAAAAAAACTGTTCACACAAAAACTCACCCATGATTGATGAGCACAGGTCCTGGTCGGACATTTCTGACTGAAGCTCTCCAAGCCCCGTCACTCTAGTCTTCAAGGTAAACACTATCAAAACCCCTCTATTTCAATATAAATCATTCATACATCCATACGTGCATTTCATTCCATACGCCCACATCTCCCGGATGATTCAGGCCCCGAACCACCCAGGGGCCCAGGAACTAAGCATCACACGTGCAGCGAAATGCACCAGAACGCTCTGTGTTGCATCACAAAGCGGCGGTTGCCTCATTCGACATGGGCAACCAACAGAGCCAGGGAGAAAACCATAGATGAGCACCATGCAACCCTCGCTTGGTTCGGCAGACTGGGTCATCTCAACCTTCTTGTTCAATCCTAAACCTCTCGCTAGGCCCACAGAATCTCCATCGAGGGGAGGCCATTAGGCCACCCGGGTCGGTCGCCGGAACGACCTAGGCATCTGTCGGGTTGCAGGTAAAGGAGTAGTGGAATGTCACAAGAGGGCTATGCCGACCCCATCATGAATGACGGACCCGGATTCCACTCGATCACACCCGTTAGCGAGCTCACCGAGCTAGTCTTCGAGCCCGAGCGATCGGGACAGGCAACGAAACTCAGCCCCTCCAGTTGTGAGAAACCGAGGATGGGGTAACGCACAATACTCACATCGACCCCCATGAAGGCCCGATAAGGTTTGGGGGCACAAGACAAACGCCAAGGATAGCGACCTCAAACTCGCTAGATCCACGACTCTAACTCGCCCGGTCCCGCGGCGCCCACCGACGCTAGGATCCATGAGCATCGCCTCGTCCAATCTGTAACCAAACTAACTACGCTTTGACTTCAAAATGGCTTCACTTTCGACTGCGCTCCAAAAAAACCTTGGGACAGCGACTCCAAACTCACGTCAACAGGATCTACAACATCTGGCTATGGCTGTTGGGACCATGACTCCTAAACTCATGTCGATAGGATCTATGACCTCCGGCTACGGCTCTTGGGACCGCGACTCCTAAACTTGTGTCGACAGGATCTATGACATCCAGCTACGGCTCCTAGGACCGCGACACCTAAACTCGTGTAACAGCTTCACTTAGGATCCATGAGCTCCGGCTCATCTGATTCCTAAACTAACTAAACTAACTCTCTCGATCCACGGCATGCACCGGCGCCTAGGTCTACTAGTGACTCCACCTCTCCTAATCCCATGGTGCGCACCGATGCCTGGGTCTACTCACGACTCCGCCTCACCCGATCCCACGGCGCGCATCGACACCAAAGATCAGTGAGCTTTGTCACATCCAAACTAAGCTATCTCCATTCACGGTGCGCACCGATGCCAGGGTTTGTCTCAAACTAAACTTCCTCGCCCGATCCCCAGCGTGCACCGATGTCGGGATTAGTAAGTTCTGTCTTGATCCAATCCCTGCACCTAAAAACACCTCGGTTGCACAACGACGCCATGGTTAAACAAAATTCCATCTCAAAACTAAAAACATGCACGCCCGCTGAAACAACACCCCCAGACGGTTCTGCCCGAACCACCCGGGGGCTCGGGGCTACACCCGTGGGTGCGCTCATGCGCACCCACCGACACAACACAAAAAACCTCTCCCGCTGGCAACGCAGAAAACCCCCCAGCCGGTTCTGCCCGAACCACCCAGGGGCTCGGGGGCTACACCCATGGGTGCGCTCGTGCGCACCCGCTAGCAAGACAAAAAATTGCCCGGACGATTCGGCTCAAATCGCCCGGGGGCTCAAGGGCTCCTGTCGGGTTCATAAACCCGGGGTCCCTCGGGGACCGGCTTCCACGCCAGGGCTTGGCCTAGGTAAACAACATGTAGTTCATGGGCTGGCCCAAGAGTCTAAAACACAATGGGCTGAAAGGGCAGTTCGGTCACCGACCGGAAGGTCTACCCAAAAGAACAAGCGCCTGCTCATCAACTTCTTCGGCCCACCTCTCCGACCGGAGCACTCGCTTCGAGCACCAGCTGCAACCGAGCGGTCTCTCCAATCAGAAAGGCCTGGCCTAAAATGTTGCTTCCTACTCCGACCTCGCGACTCTGACTGGGGACCTATAGGAAGCTTGCTTGCCGCTCTTCTCCGACTGACGCAGCCGGGACCAACTGGGGCCATCCGACCGAGGATGCCCGCTCGGAAGGGACCAGGGGCAAACAGAAAAGGCAGGGCACAAAGTCAAACCACGATACCGGGACCATACCCTGTACGCCTGCGGGAACAATGCTCCTCAACCGCCCTGACACAAACAGTATTGTAGGCGCCGACATTTGTGTCTACAGTATTGTAGGCACCATTGGCTCCCATACGACAAAAACCCCCCCACATGCCTCTAGGCATTGATAGTGGGCACCAGGATTCACCATACCTGGTACATGTGGTAAGGGCTCCTCACATAACAATAGTATTTTGAAGATACCGACATCCACCCTTCCTGAAGAAGCCAACGCAACCTTCCATGTGCACCTAACATTCTACAGTGACATCAAGAGTATTGTGGGCGCCTACCATCATCGCTACCCTCATCGGCGTGGGCAACAAGGCTTAGAAACATCCGTACTCTCTCCCTCTCACCTGTAAAGCCATCCCCTTTTTCTATAAAAGGGGATCCACTCCCTCCAACAAAGGAGGTCGACTTCTTCAAGTTCAAACTCACTAGATCGATAGCTCACAACCCCTCAAGCACTTGCTTGGACTTCTAGCTCATAGAGGAGTTCTGGTCGCCCTTGGCCCTTCCTGTCGGACCCAACCAGGCCTCTTGAACACCCCTCCTTTCTCCTTTTTGTTTGTAACCCCACTACATACTTTGAGCACCTAGGCTCAGGAATAAATTCACCGACCGAACCAAACTGGACGTAGGGCACGTTGCCTGAACCAGTATAAATCCTGTGTCATTGAGTGCTAGGCCACCTCCGATCACAACATACAACAAAACTACAAATATTCACTAGTTGGTCACTTTCTGTACCGACAATATTATTGCAATTTGAGATTATATGTGTTTTTGGACATCCTGGGCACACATATATGAGCACTTGGTTTTGTTATGCAAACTTGGGTGCGACAAATTGGTATCAGAGCAATAACTGACTGTAGGACGATCAACCTAGTTAGAAATGGACATTTTTTAGGATCACATTATCTTTATTTTGCTACCTTTAATTTACTATAAAAATTTTGCTTATATTTTGTCCATTATCTGTTGCAAAAATTATCTTATTCTAATACTCAACCTTTTCAATCTTATAGATGGCCCGCACCAAGTTGACAGCCCGCAAGCGTACCATTGTGATGCCAACAAGGAGGATGAGGTTCACGCTTGGCAGCATGTTCCTCCACACCTAGTTGAGGCTTTGAGAAACATGGTGGAGGAGCCCCAGGAGGAACCGCCTGTGGAGGGGCCCATGGAGGAACCTCTAGATGACATGATGGAGGATGAACCTATGGATGAGGAGACTAAAGAGGGACCCATATATGAGGAGCCTATGGAGATAGAAGACTCTGAGGAGGAGCCCACGGAGGAAGATGAATAGGGGGGTCAGGATGGAGATGGTGATCCTAAAGATGGTGATACTTCTGACAACTCTGATTCTGATGATGGGGGTAATGATGGTGGTGATGATGGAGATGGTGGAGATGATGGTGATCATAGTGGAGATGATGGTGGTGATGGTGACGGAGATGGAGGAGATGGTGGAGGTGATGGTGATGACTACCATGCTGCACTACTGGCTAAGGGGTGGACCAAGGAGATCCACTATGATTTGTAGGGTGATGCCTACTACCACCCAAAGCTTCTCTCCCTTGTATGTCGCTACCACACCAGGAGCACCGTGCAGTACCGAATGGAGCATTGGACCCACCCTGACTACACTGGCTCCTGGGAGACAGAGGTGTACATCTACGAAGGGAGTTGGGTGTGCTACATCCACCACGCTATCACTACATGGCTCACATGTGTAGCCACCATCTGGGATGCTGCTCAACAGGTGTTGGTGGTCAATCGCGACTACCACTTCGATGACATTGCACGGGAGGAGGATCGTTATCTTCCCTGGCGTCGGAGTGGCCAATCCACCTGCAACATTGCCGCACCACTTGGGGAGTAGAACCATAGGCTTAGGCCTACCCTAATGAGCTTGGCCTAGAACAATACCGACTTGGATCAAACCTTGGATGAGCTAGATGTCATGGGGAAGGCATACCTGCAGCTTGCCCTTGAGAATGCTACGTTGAAGCAGCAGCAAGGTGGTCCTGATGTGGAGACGCCAAGTATTCCTGCTGAATCGCCCCCAAGGAACAGAGGAGGCTATGGAGACCCCAACACCAGCACCAACATCGACCCATAGGAGGATTTCCCATAAATATGTAATAAACACGCATAGATGTGCGAGAGTGTGTTTAGTTTCTTTTCTTTTCAATGATTGAATAATTGTTACTTGAGTGGTTGGATGATTGTCATGATGGATAATGTTTGATTTGGATTTTTGTCATGATTGTGATGATTTGTGGGCATGTCCACAGTCATTTAGTTTAAGATTAAGGCTTAAGGATGATATGAATAAATAGTTGGGTTTCTTTTTATCTTGCTGTCCGTTCTGTATCATTCTGAACAGTCCACCTTTATCAGTTCATATATCATGTTCTGGAAGTTCAATGGTCATGAAAATTTTATGGAGATAAGTAGACTTCTGCATCTTTGTTTTGGCTCTATAATCATCTCAATACCTGTAATGAATCGTGAGATATAGCTGTTGTAATTTGTTGTTTCTGTGCTGTTAGAAATCTTGAGCAGTACTGCTTGTCATCTATTTTTTCTTGATTAAACGTCAGAATCTGAGAATGTGTGCTGAATGAAAGTTGTAGAGAATTTCATAAGCTTCCCATAAAGGTAAAATTCGCATGTAGATGATAAACTGAGAGTGAGATATGCTCATTTTACTGCACTGTTGTCTGTCCAACTCGCTGGAAAAGTTCAGAACAATTATTTTCTTGTATACCCTATATATATATTATATATATATATATATATTATATCTTGTCTTTTATCTTGTGATACCTACTCTCATTAGGCCATTATCTCTTAAAGGTTATATATTTTGGACATATGAGACTTATATGATGAATCTACAGATGGTGAACACCATGAGGAACAACCAAGGAGGCGAGGACTTGCCGGCGCCACCCCCTATCACTATGGAGCAACTGATGATGATGCAAACTCAACTGGTTCAGCAGATGGCTCAGAGTATGCAGAATAATGGGAATGGGAATGGGAATGCACCCCCCAAGTTAGAGACAAGAGGGGAGATTTTCTGAAGGGACATCTACCTATCTTCAAGCATTCCACTGACCCTCTCCAAGCTGATGACTAGTTACGTGCAGTTGAGAGGCAACCGGAGATTGCACAATGTGATGACAGGGAGAAAGTGTTGTATGCAGTTGGGCAACTGTAGGGGCTAAACTTGACTGGTGGGAGTCATTCTGCTTTGGCCGTACTAAAGCTAACCCCATAACTTGGTAAGAATTTTGCAATGCTTTCCGCTCTCACCATGTTCCTGCTGGGTTGATGAACTAAAAAAGAAGGAATTCCTTGCTCTCAAATAGGGAGGCATGACCGTGGTGGAGTATCATGACAAATTCATACAATTGTCATGGTACACACCTACTAAAGTGGAAGATGATGAGAAGAGGCAGGAGCTATTCATGGAAGGTTTGAATGATGGTCTCCAGTACCAACTTCTGTCCCATACCTTTGCTGGTTTCCAGCAGCTAGTGGACAAGGCCTTGGTTGTAGAGAACAAGCGCCATCAAATGGAGGACAAGAAGAGGAAATTCTAGGGGCAACAGTCCGTGAGCAACACTCATGTCCACACTATTTCTCAGCAAGCTTACCCACATCAACGTTATCAGGATCAATCCAGTCTGATCAACTGCAACTAGTAGCCACAGCATGCACAGCATCAACAGTATAGGGCACTAGTTCAACATCAGCAGCAAGCTAACAATGTTCCTATGAAGGGCAATGTTCCTAATGCTCCACCAAAGAATGACGCACCAAAGGCACCAAATGCAGTCAATGACAATAGATGCTTCAACTTTGGAGAACTAGGACATTACTCAAACAGATGTCCTAAGAAGACGACTAATATGCAGTAGAACTATGTCCATGGAAAGGTCAATCATGTGACCGTAGAGACAACTCAGGAGGAACCTGATGTGGTGATCGGTACGTTTTTGGTCAACTCAAACTCAGCTACAGTTCTTTTCGATTCTGGTGCTTCACATTCCTTCATAGCATATAGTTTCATAAAGAAGCATGGTATTCCCGTATGTGTTATGAAGAAACCCATGTTAGTAAACTCACCTGGAGGGGAAATGAAAGCAAATTGGATATGCTTAGCTGCTAGTCTCATCATAAGGGGGGTAGAATATCAAGCCAACCTTGTAGTCATAGATTCATCTAGAATTGATGTTATCTTGGGTATGGATTGGTTGAGGTCCCGGAAGGCAGTTATAAATTGTGGGAATAGTTCCGTGAATCTAACCACTCCATCTAGAGAGAAATTTGAGTATGTAGCAACACAGTCAGCCTCAGAAGTCTATTGGGTTAAACAATTGAAGGGCACAACCATAGAGGATATACGGATAGTAAATGAGTATCTAGATGTCTTCCCTAAGGAGTTACCAGGTATGCCACCTGAATGAGATATTGAGTTTATAATTGAACTTTTACCTGGAACTGCACTCATAGCTAAGAGACCTTATAGAATGGGAGTGAATGAATTAGTGGAGCTTAAGAAATAAATAAGGGAACTGCTATATAAGGGTTATGTCCAACCTAGTTCTTCACCTTGGGGAGCACTAGTGTTGTTTGTAGAGAAGAAAGATGGTACATAAAGAATGTGCATAGATTACAGATCACTTAATGAGGTCACAATTAAGAACAAGTATCCACTACCTAGAATCGATGACTTGTTTGACTAGTTGAAAGGAGCATGTGTATTTTCCAAGATCGACCTCTGATCTGGATACCATCAGTTGAGAATATGACGTTCTAACATTCCCAAAACCGCTTTTGTGACCCGATATGGATTATATGAGTTCACAGTCATGTCTTTTGGTCTGACAAATGCACCTGCTTACTTCATGTATTTGGTGAACAAAGTATTCATGGAGTACCTTGACAAGTTTGTCGTTTTGTTTATTGATGATATATTAGTCTACTCTAAGAATGAAGAAGAACATGAGGAACATTTGAGGCTAGTGTTGCAAAAGCTTAGAGAACATCAGCTCTATGCTAAGTTTAGCAAATATGAGTTCTAGCTAAAAGAAGTATCTTTCCTTGGCCACATAATCTCTAATGGAGGAGTAGTAGTAGACCCCAAGAAGGTTAGAAATGTGTTGAGTTGGAAGCCACCTTAGGATGTTAGTGAGATTCGGAGTTTCCTTGGTATGGCTAGTTACTATAGGAGATTCATTGAGGGATTCTCTAAGTTAGACAAACATATGACTGCCCTGTTAGAGAAGAATGCCAAATTTGTATGGTCTAAGCAATGTCAGGATAGTTTTGAGGAGTTGAAAAAGAGACTGACTTCTTCCCTAGTGCTTGTCTTACCTGATCTTACCAAAAGCTTCTCTATCTATTGTGATGCCTCACGACAAGGTCTAGGCTGCATTCTTATGCAAGAGGGTAGAGTTGTTGCCTACGCATCTAGATAACTGAGAAAACATGAGTTAAATTATCTGACTCATGATCTAGAGTTAGCAGCTGTGGTACATGCTCTCAAGATTTGGAGGCATTACCTGATTGGTCACAAGTGTGAGATTTATACCAATCACAAGAGTTTGAAGTATATATTCAGATCTGAATTTGAGGCAGTGTAGGTGGCTAGAGTTGATCAAGGATTATGACTTGGAAATACATTATCATCCGGGAAAAGCTAACGTTGTAGCAGATGCTTTGGGTAGGAAGAGTTATGATAACATGGCCTATGCAACTCAATTACCTCAATTACCTAGAGAGTTGTGTGAGGAGTTCGAACACCTAAATTTGGGTATTGTGGCTAACACTATGGAGTTAGAGGTAGAACCTACTTTAGAATGAGAGATTCGTAAGGGACAGTTGAATGATGAGAGAATCAAAGATATTGTTGAACGTATAGTGATAGGTAAAGCCCTAGATTTCACATGGATGAACAAGGAACAATATGGTTTGGTAAAAGGATTTGTGTGTTAGAAGTGAAGTTTATTAGAGAGTCTATTTTGAGGGAAGCTCATGACTCAGCCTATTCTATACACCCGGGGAGTACTAAAATGTATCTTGATCTTAAAGATAGATATTGGTGGTACGGACTAAAGAGAGATGTAGCTGAACATGTGGCCATATGTGATACGTGCCAAAGGGCAAAGGCAGAGCATCAGAGGACAGCAGGTTTAATTCAACCTATGAAGATACCCGAGTGGAAATGGAAAGAAGTTGGAATGGATTTCATAGTGGGATTACCCCATACACAGAGGGGATATGACTCTATCTGTGTAATTGTAGACCGTCTGAAAAAAGTAGCACATTTCATTCCTGTCAAGACAACTTACTCTGGAGCGAAGTTGGTAGAGCTATACATGGAAAGGATTGTATGTTTACATGGAGTACCGAAGAAGATTGTTTCAGATAGGGGTACACAGTTCACATCTCATTTTTGGCAGAAGTTGCATGAGTCCATGGACACAAAGTTAAACTTTAGCTCAGCTTATCATCCTCAGATAGATGGGCAGACCGAGAGAACAAATTAGATTTTAGAGGATATGTTGAGAGCTTGTACTTTATAGTACGGGACAAGTTAGGATAAGAGTTTGCCCTATGCTGAGTTCTCTTATAATAATAGCTACCAGAAAAGTCTTAAGATGGCACCATTTGAAGTGTTGTATGGCAGAAAGTGCAGGACACCACTGTTTTGGAATCAAACGGGGGAAAGTCAAGTCTTTAGACCAGAAGTCTTGCAATAGGCGAAGAAACAGGTACAAACAATAAGGCAAAACTTGAAGGTCGCATAGTCTCACAGAAAAGTTATGCTAACACGAGAAGAAGGGATTTGGTGTTTGGGAATGGTGATTTTGTTTATCTCAAAGTTTCACCCATGAGAGGAGTTAAGAGGTTTCATACCAAGGGAAAGTTGTCACCCAGGTATGTGGGACCCTTCAAGATCATCAACAGGAGAGGAGAAGTTGCTTACCAGCTAGAATTACCGGAATAGCTCTTAGGTGTTCATGATGTTTTCCATGTATCACAGCTTAAGAAATGTTTGAGGGTACCTGAGGAACAATTACCTTTGGATGAACTAGATATCTAGGAGTATCTCTCATACAAAGAATATCTAGTGAGAATTTTGGAAACATCTGAGAGAATCACAACGAGCAGGATTATAAGAATGTGTAAGGTTCAGTGCAACAGGCATTCGATAGATGAGGCAACCTAGGAAAGAGAGGATGATCTGAAATTTAACTATCCTAATCTCTTCAAATCATCCAAATCTCAGGGACGAGATTCATCTTAAGGGGGTAAGGTTTGTAACACCCTAAAAAAATTATTATAATTTAGTAAGTAAATTTGAGCATTTAATTAATTTTTATGCATTTTAAACCAGGTTAAATAATAATTTTTGACTAATTAAAAATTACCATAAGATTAGTAACATGATTATTGCATTCATGCCGAGGCATTTTGGTTTTTGTTTGAGTGTAGGGTTAGAGTTGAGTGGCTTTGAATTCAAATCTAGTTTGAATTTGGAGCAAGTTTGCAAAAACTAGAAAATGAAAAAGGTTTCTATTTTCTTTTCCTTTCCCGTACTCTATTCCAGCCTAGGGCCTGCTCGGCAGCCTAGCCCCGTGTGCCTTCCTTCCCTTCTCATTCACGTGCGTGGCCCGTTGATGAGGCCTGCTCGGCAGCCCGCTCTAGCGCCTTCGCTTCACCGAACTCACACGCGCACCGTGGCCCAGTTCGGCGTGCGCTCGGCCCAGCCGGGGCCTGCTCCATGCCCATGCCCACGCATTGCCAATTCCCCTCTCTTCTCAATACATGCAGGACCCGCATGTTAGTCGCCCCCTTCCTTCTTCACCATCCGATGATGGCGCTTGCCATCCACGGCAGCTCGCCTGCTGCCACGCCCCGAGCCAGCCAAGGAAGGCATTTGAAATCTGTTGATTTCGTAGCTCCGCCGCACCTGCTTCCCTTTTCTGATGTGCCTGACCACCCTATAAAACTCCTCTGCTGAGCCCTTCCTTCCCCTTTACTGTTGCCGAGCTCACGCACACACCCCACCACTCAGTTCGTCCGATTCGGAGCTCAATCATCGCCGAGATCATGCCTGGGAGCTTCATCGTGCTTCGCCACGACCGTAGGTACCTTTTCCCTTTCTCCTTGGTCTCAGATTTGATGAAACCATGTTCATCGGTGGCCTTTTCTCTCTTCAGTTCACCTTCGCTTGACACCGATCGCTCTAGATCCTTCCCAGACGCCGCAAACGCCTTCATTGTACCCGCGGTATACACCTCGTTCTTCCTGTCCTTTTGGTTTTGCGTTTGGTGCACTGAGTCACTATTTTGGTGAGCTCTAGATCATACCATCCATGGTGCCACCGTGAGGCCATTGTCCCGACATGTTTCCCCGCCCTTCGTTTATGTCATGTTGAACTCATGTCGTTGCGCTTGTCGCTCCCGTGCCCTCGGTTTGGTTTGGGGTTGCCGAAATCGCTGTATCGGTGATCCCAGAGAGATTGAGTCATCGCTGTTCATGGCGCCGCCGCACTGGCATGGCACATCGGTGAGGGGAGTCAACCCTTTCATCTGTGCCATTAGATCACAAGTTGATGGCTCTGATTAGAGCGTACCCCTTCGGGGTCATGACGGGTCCATCGTGGACCGTAGACGCGGTGCACCGCGCCTACATCAGTGCGTCCACGCACGTGTGGTGAACCGAACCAACTAGAGCGTGCTGCGTGGCGTCCAGTCAGCTGCAACGTGGGTCAACCCGCAGTCAGCCATGCGCTTTTGCAGTTTAGCCCCTGGGTTTTCAAGGAATCAACCTGCGGTCCAACATCAGTTCTAAAGTATTTCTTTGTAGTCCTATTTTCTTCTGTTTTAGCCCTTGTACTTTTGAAAAATAGTGTGCGCTGTCTAGATCACGTTAGAGTTCAGTTTTTATTCAAATTTGAGTTCGGTTTATTTACAGAAATGCCATTGAAACTTGTTTTAAGCATAACTTTTGCGTTTTAAGTCTGATTAGAGTGATTCTTTCGCTCATGTGTTCGTAGGAGTACGTAGATTAGTTTTATAAGATTTTTAGTCTATGTTTCTACTATTTGTTGTACTGTTCTAATAGAAGTATATTTGTTTGCATGTGATGACTGGAATGGATGCTTGATTGGTGAATTGGAACACGTTTAGAGATTGATCAGTTCGAGGTTATCGAGGACTAGTTGGGTGACCAGCAGTACCAGGAAGGAGACTTTGAGGAAGGCAAGTGTAGCAAAGGCCCCTCGTACCTATGAACTCTACAATTCATATACATGCATGTGTTTAAGTTGATTTACCTTTAAGGACTTTACCTAGATTACTATTTGTACCACATATCCTTGATACCCATGGTTTGGGATGCATTTTGGATAGATGCTGCAGTGCTCAACACAAAATAATTATTAAACATGACAAAAGGTATTATGCAATATGTTAAAATGGAGCTTTTTAGCAACAATTAGGGGCTAGAGTGCTGGGTTGAGTGCTCTAGTGCCTCTCCATATGGACTTAATCCTGAAGCGGCCACCTAGGAGGTTTCGTACAACCCCGAGTGTCATATGGCTCTGACTTTAACCTGTTAACTAGATTGTACTAGCTCGTCTGTAGCTTTCCATAAGGGCAAGAGGGGGCACTAGTTGGCATGTTTCTTTTCCTGCTAGGGTGTGTACCATGCCGCGACCACGAGTGCCACTCCTAAAGGTGGGCCACATACGGCTAGACGGCTGAAACCTTAGCAGCTACGACCTGTTAGTGCGACTAGCGAAGGGTTATGTAGTGAAACCCTGCCACACTTTCTAGGTAGAGGTGATGTGGGCTTTGCAAACCCCAGCATTGGGAATCATGGCTCGGTGGGTAAAGTTGTACAATTTCTATAGAAATGTTTAACCTGTTATAGTAGACATGCTCACGGATACGAGTGATCTGGATCCTTCATGATTAGTGGTTACTATGGATGGTTGGGAATTGACATAATCTTGAATATTCATTATTACCACTTGTCGACACAGAATTTTTGTCCCGTGCTAAGGAGACACACAGCAAGCCAGAAGGGTCCGCTCGATGGAGCAGATCCGCCTAGCTTCAGCGCAGGGATGGTCGATCATGCGCAATCCTCCCGAGACGTGCTAGTTAATTTGACCCTGTAATTGACAAGGAGAGAAAGTTCATCAGTAATTAAGGGCAGAACTTGCTGGTGTTGCTAGACAGTCCCAAATGTGCTGCTATGAGAGCGGATATGAAAGGAGATCGACTAAATAGTCGATTCCAGCATATTCATGAGAATAAATCGATTAAACCTCATTGGGTTTGTTGACACAAAATGTGACGCACTGTGCCTCACACACAGCAAGCCGGAAAGCGTAGCTTCAATTGAGTGCCCGGGTGCTTCGTGATCCAGAAACGTGCCAGTCAGTTTGACCTGAAAAAACTAACAAGGGATAAAATAGTTAAATGCCAAACCGGAACATGTCGGGTGAGACCAGACAGTTCCATATATACGGCCCTGAAGCCACTTACAACGACATACAGCTATGGGAAGCTATCTGCCAGCGAGTTTATAAACTATTCGGCTAATCGTAAGATGAGCACACGTAAAGATCCGATTGCCGAATGCATGTGCATGGGAAGACATGTTTGAACAAGTGAAATTAATCATGAGTTAATGCATAACCAAGCTCAGCAATCCAGCCGAGTTGGGGTCCATGAAGAAGGAACGTGCAAATAAACACGATTAAACTAATCTAAAACCTGCATCTGCCGCACGACACCTAGTTTCGTCAAAGCTTAAACGTAATTAACATGCATGAACCCACGACATGTGACAATCTAGATTTAAATGATTCAGCCATTACGAGCATGTTATTTATTTGCAAAGGGGATACGAAAGTAATGATCATTGAAGCACGAATAAAACTATAAGAGAGGGCCGAACAATATCAATCTAGATTGGGCAGAAGTGTGTTACAAATATATAAAATATTTAAAACATGCAACACAGGATAACTTAATGAATCTATTTAGATTTTGCCATATCTAATAGAGCTGATAACTGTCTTGCCTTCGCTAAGCATATTGAGCAAACGCCTGCCGCACGGTGTCTACTCATAAACAAAGCATAAGCAAAGACTGCTTGATTGTCAAGCAAGGATCCGCCGCACGATCATTGAAAACAAACAAGACTACTTGCATCACGTCTAAATCCACCGCATGATACTAAACATGATAACAAGGTTGTCGGAACTTACGGAGGTCGACGGATCGATGACTCCTCTCGAAGAACTCGATGACACGACAAAAGGACTCGAAAGTTGGCACGGGGCCGGTTGTATTGATTTGGTTGTGAACCCCTATTACAATGGTCGAGGGTCAATATTTATACCCTAGACAAAACACGAGTCCTAAAAGACTACGACTTACAAAGGAACTCTTAAACAAACTTGGAAACTACGATTCCTTGCCCTAAACTCTCAGAGTCCTTTATTATTACGACTTTCATCTTTTCGATCGGCTTTGCTTGCCATCTTCTGCTTTCCCGAATGGAGTCACCACCTTCTGAAGTAACCGACCGCACAAGCATTTAGCCGACCGCTCGTTTTGTTTGCCGAATGTCCTTCTTCCTGTATGCGGGTCCACCTGTCATCTTCCGAAGTCGACCAAAATCCAGTGTTAACACATGCCCCCTCAATTTCGGGATAAAAGTTGTTTTATTCTGAAATTGACCACAAGCTCCTTCTCCCTCCTAGGTCAGCACCGTTCAACACCGCAGCCGCTGTCCAAAAATTCAAGCTTTCAGCGCAACCTCGGACCCATTTCGAATCTTCAATGGCGACCCAGGATGAAATTCCAGAGGTAAACTTCACTTATATTCGGCAATTTCCACTTGATCTTCCCGTTCTTCTTTTGGCTTATTCCTCTTTGATTTCAATCACCCTTTACAGGAATACAAGAATCAGATTTTGATCCCTTATGCTGCCAACCCTGATTCCTATTTCCTCGGCCCAATGGGAAATCCTGACCCTTTTGAAATTATCGAGAAGGAAACCCAAAGAATCCCTTTCAAATCTGGGATCACCTTGCCAAACCGATGGCCAAACACGTTCAAGAATTGGCCATTTCCCCCAATCGCTGGATGGCGGAATTGGTACAGGAGAATGCTGGAGAAAAGCAGCAGCCACTGGGAAAGTCAAGACATCAGTCATTGTCTGGAATTATCCTTAGCAGAAACACCCAGAAACGATTCCCTTTTGATAGCAGCTTCCCATTTTTGGTCTGACACCATTAATGCCTTCATCTTCGGCCATGGTATGATGACCATCACTCTAGCCGACGTGTTCATGATGACTGGCTTGAACGTGTCACTACCAGTATACCCTCATAAGTACAAGAGCAAAAGTAATCAAAGAGCCGTCAGCTCTGGATGTGGATGGGTCAAATACATCCAGAACTACATGAATGCATCTGGCATCATTTCTGACAAAGAGTTGAAAGCCTTCATGAACATGTGGCTATGCAGATTCATCTTCTATGGAAAATCCAATGAACCAACTCTGAATCATATGGTGATGGCTGAAGATTTAGCTGCAGGCACTCAGATCCCACTAGGCAAATATCTTTTGGGGTCTGTTTATCATATGATGCATCAGATTACTCTTCAGATGCGCCAAGGTGGAGAAATCTCTTGTGTGAATGGTCCCTGGTGGCTAATTCAGATGTGGCTCCAGCTATACATGCATCAGATAACCTCTGTGAGCCTCTTCAATCTAAGTTTTCCTTCAGTTAACTATGCTGAAGGCAGCACAGCAAAGGTTAAGGCTTGTCAGACTTATGGGGAAGCAGCATCATCTATCAGCATTGACATAGACATTGGTCATTTCTTCAAGCTGTTTTTCAAAGGATTCGGTAATGTGCTCTGGTTCCCTTACAGAGAAAATGAAAATTTGACTTTGCCCTGCAAGTTTAGCTATGAAATTGGTTGTTCAGGTCAAGAATCCATGGAGATCTTCAACTCCTTTATCAAACCTTGCACTCTGCCAGCCGAATTTCATCATGGGAGGTTAGTGCAGTCCACCTATGAATTCTACTATCCAAATATGGTGGCCAGACAATTAGGATGTGGCCAGCTGCCCCCAAGATTCCTCTTCTCAACAATCATAAAGCCAAGGGAAGTAATAACAGAAAGAATGGAAGCCAAGAAAATCTTTGAATTAGGATGGGAATTGCCAACATACGAACCATCTCCATTTGGGCTAATAGATGTTGCTCATCCCTTCTTTGTCTCTTGGTGGCAAGAATGGCATGCTCATATCTTCAATATATCAGTTCATCCTTTATGCAAAAATTTGCAGCCCGATTTTGCTTCTGATAGTGAGGTAATTTCATTAGGCTCATCATTTCTTGCTCTTGAATTCACTTCTTATTTTAACATCTGGTTATGCACAGGATCTTGAGTCTACTCCCCCTGACAAAGCAATCCAGTACTATTCGGCTGGTCCCAAGCCTGCTTTGGGGTTTGATGCTCCAAAATTAAAGGAATTCATGAAAATTCCTGCAACTTCGGATTCAGTACCTCTAAAGGTACTCATGAGAACTCCCGCTACTTCAGCTGCTGCATCTTCAAGAGGAAAAAGCAAAAGGAAAACACCTGAAAGTTTTCTCTTACTCAAGAAACCAAGGACCAAGAAAGCCAAATCATCTCTTAAGGTATGAACCTTTTATCCTCTATCAGGTTAACAACCCCACTTAGCAGTAAACCTGACCACCTCTATATTCATTACTTCCATTGCAGTCACAAGTCGAAATTCCCAGACTAGGCAGCACCTCAGCAGCTGTAAAACCAACTCCTGAAGTTTCTATCGAAAATGAAGAAATCCATGATGATGAAGCTTGAGAGACTCATGAAGTGAAGGTTCAAAGGCTCATAAATCTGATGAGACTATAGGTAACATCGTTCAACCAATTCTCTTTTTCTTCTCTTTTTTTCTTTTTAAATAACATCTATCCTTTATGCTCATTATCATTTACTTTATAGATGAAATCTTAGACTTAACCGGCAAGGGAAACTCTCTCCGATCAAGCTCCAAACCCGTCCCTTCCGAACATTCACCAAGTCTTCCGACAAGCGAGGTATAACCCATCCCGATGATCAATCGGTTCAAAGAGTAATGCCTTGTCTTACACTATATTTTAGCAAATTCACCCAATCGGCTAACACCTCCTTTCTTCTCTTTTCTTTTAGAAGAACATTACTAAACCGACCACCAGCTACTCCTTCTCTATTGAGGACTACATCATTGAGGAAGGTGAAGAGATTACTTCTCAACAAACCTTATCATTTGGAAAATCGGGCTCGGCTAAAAGAGGTGATCATTCTGCTTTGAACAAGGATACCATTAGTCCGGTTTAGGATGCGAGATCGGATAAGAGACCTCCTTGAACTCATTGATGAAGATATCCCTACGCCTCAAGGCCCCCTAGAATCTACATGACCCATCTTGATGACCACTTTGCCATGGTGAGAAGGGCAACCAAGAACATATCTTCGAGGGTCGCTTGCTGAGAAAGATAGATCTTTGAAGAAGTGGAGATTAAAGATCTTCACTCTCATATCCAGACTACAAGAAATTCCTTGACAACCTTGGAGCCTGAGGCTGAAAGCCATGGAGGATGAAAAAAGCGGACTAGAAGCTCAACTAGCCGAGGCCCAATGCCAAAATTAGGTCTCACACAGGCCCATATAGCTAATTTGCCGAAGAACATAGAAGTAGCTTCACTAAAGATAACTTCGGCCATCAAAGAAGATCAGCAAACCAAAACTAAGTTATCCAGCATCCAGAGTTCTGAAGATGAGGCTCAGAAAGTGCTAGATAATGTTAGCGAATCGGGAATTTGAAGCCATAGAGGCAATCAATCAACTTCTGAACAAGTAGACATTGAGCTTGTAATAAACTTAAGTGTGATATCTTCTGTCCCTTGATCAATCAACTTTATGTTTACATATTTTATTCATTTGAAAAAGCAATCGGCCATTTTCCTTTAAATTTCTCGATTAGAATGTAGCCGATTGTTTCCATTCTTCCGATAGCCGAAGCGAATCCTAATTTAAATGTTGTGAGGGTATAGCCGAACAATCATCTGCTCCAACAAATCAAGGATATAGTCGAACAACGCCTCGACTTAATCCATGCACAGCCCAGCCGATGGTGCCCGGTGAAAGGAAAAACCCTACTCCATCGTTCGGCATTTCGCCTTACGACTACTGTGGAATTCGCCACGATTCTTCGCTTCGGCTTATAAATAGACCCTTCCGTTAGCCTTCATCGTTATCTTCGTTTTAGCGTTCTCATATCCGTCTCCTCCACTTCCTTCGTTCGATTCATTCTAGAAGAAACCCTAACCTCCACCAAAGCAAATGGTGAACAGTGGCGATCGTGGCAAGCGACCTGCCGACGGAGAGGCGGAAGGAAGCAGAGCATCGCGCTGCCGGCGCCGTGGGTACGAATCGGCTTTTTGCCCCCTTGTGATTTGTTCATCTCTTATTTTCGATTTTTCTTCCTCATTCATCAGGATAAGGGTCATCAGCTCCAGTCAGTATCATCTCCTCCCTCCGGCGACAGCAGCTCAATCGGGAACTCCATCATCCAGCTCCTCCGGATCCTCTAGCTCTTCAAGCTCCTATCATCCCAATCCTTGGGGCCCGGCGGAACCAGCAGATGCACACCATCCATATTCTCACGAGGAAGCGCTCAAGTTTCGCCAGGAGAGGGACGAGGCCCGGGAGGAGCTAGGCGACGTCTCCAAGAAATTCGGCATCGAGCAAGCCGAATGGGAGGACCAGCGGAAGCAACTCTGCGACGCCATCACCGGTTTGATATCTTCATTTGGTTTTATCATTCTGGCTTCCCCTGCTTGCTGACCCTTTTTTTTCTTTTCTGCCTAGCTCTTTCTGCGGAGAACGATCGCCTGAAGGCGGCGGCGAACAAGGTTGCCGACAAGGTGAATGCCCAGGGGGAGACATCCGAGGCACGCCTTGATGCTGTGGACGGCCGTGTTGATCAGGCCGTCATCCAAGGTGTGCACCTTGGTGTTTCTCTCGGGCTGGCGGCAATGACCTCCCGAACCAACGAAGACTACTCCTTCCAGCCAGTCGGCTTCGCTGGAGGACGCCCGGACGAGATCGACGACATCGATGAGCGTCTGGAGGTCTACGATGATCATGCCGTCGCCCTTGCCGAGTCCACAAATCCCCAGTCCGTCCTCAACAGGTTATTTGAGGAGTAGTTTGTATTATGATGGACTTCTGTGAATAAACTTGTCTTCTGGAAGAATGCTTATTCCTTTGATTCTTTTCGGTAAAATTCTGCCTGCGATTGTCAGAAAAATGCTGAAAACACCCCGGTCTTGCATAAACATTCTTGTGCTAGAGGCGATGCAAACTGCATCGGCTATTTTGTGCTAAAGGCGATATGAACAATATCGGCTATTCTCAGTTTTATTTTTTTAGGCTAAAGGCGATTTTCCTTTTATCGGCTTTTCTAATCCACGTTCATGAACCAACCTCAACACTGGGGTAATATTTCTTAAGAAATCTTCCATTGATAGCTCTGGTAAACTCCTCCCCAAATAAAGTCTTCAATATGTATGCATTGCCAGGTACACATTCTACTATTCGGAAAGGACCTTCCCAATTTGGAGACCATTTGCCGAATGCTCTATCCTTTGTTCCAACTAGCAATATAGTTTTCCAAACCAAGTCTCCTTCCGCGAATTGCTTCAACCTAACCCTTTTGTTATAATACTTGGCAACGCGTATTTTATTTTTCTCAATATTTTCCAATGCCTTGAGACGAATCAAATGTAAATCTTCCAATTCATCCATCATCAGATTCTTATAATCTTCTTCTACTAATTCTTTCTGTAACACAACTCGCCTTGAACCTGACCGTAATTCCCATGGTAATACAGTATGATGCCCATAAACCAGTTCATAGGGAGACGTTTGAGTGGACCCATGACAAGCCATTCGGTAAGCCCACAATGCTTCATTAAGAACTAAGTGCCATCTCCTTGGTTTTTCATCAATCTTCTTCTGGATGATTTTAATCATAATCTTATTTGATGCTTCTGCCTGGCCATTAGCTTGTGCATAATAAGGAGAAGAATTATACAACTTAATTCCCATATCTATGGCAAAATCACAGAATTCTGAAGAAGTAAACTGAGTTCCTTGATCAGTTGTTATAGTTTGAGGAATCCCAAATCTGTGAATTATATGTTCCTTAACAAAACTGATCATATTCTCTGACGTTACCTTCTTCAAAGGGATAGCTTCAACCCACTTGGTGAAATAATCCGTGGCCAAGAGTACAAATTTGTGTCCCTTACTAGAAGGAGGATTGATCTGACCAATTAAATCTATACCCCATCCTCTGAACGGCCAAGATAAGCTATGACTCTTTCTTTTCCTTCAAATTCTTGCATAAGGGCCAATCCTATCGTTAGGCTATCGGCCGCCACATACAACTTAAAAGGCTTGTCAAGTTGTGGAGGTACCAGCACAGGTGGTGCCTTCATATATTGCTTGATCTCATCAAAAGCTTTTTGTTGTATGTCACCCCATACAAATTTTTGATCCTTCTTGAGCTTTAATAAAGGAGAAAAGGGTAAAACTCTTTCTGATAGATTGGATATGAATCTTCTTACAAAGTTGATTTTGCCTAACAATGATTGTAATTCTGTGAGATTGGTTGGCGGCACAACTTTGTCTATTGCTTCCATGCTCTTTTTCCCAACTTCAATTCCTCCTTTATGAACTAAAAATCCCAAAAACTCACCAGCCGAAACTCCAAAGGCACATTTGTTTGGATTCATCTTCAAGCCATGCTTTCTTGTGCACTCCAGAGTCTTTCTTAAGTCGGCTAAATGTCCTTCATGATTTCTAGACTTGACCACTACATCATCGATGTAGATCTCTACAATCTTGCCGATCATCTCGTGAAAAATATAATTCATAGCTCTTTGATAAGTTGCACCGGCATTCTTTAACCCAAATGTCATGACTATCCATTCAAACAAACCAATATGACCAGGACATCTGAAGGCTATTTTTGAAATATCTTCCATTGCCATAAAAATTTGATTATAGCCGACATTACCATCCATAAAACTAATGACTTCATAACTCGTCTTCATTTGCATCTACTAGTAAATAAGCAATCGGCATTGGGTAACCATCCATGGGAGTGGCCTTATTAAGATTTTGAAATCTATGCAAACCCTCATTTTTCCATTTTTCTTGTATCTGGTACTATATTTGAAATCCCTCTCGCATACTGCAGGGGCCGAATGAAGTTTGCTTCTATTAATCTTTCAATCTCTTTCTTTCACATCGGCCAATACCTCCTCTTTGTATATCTTCCGTGGAGGTTGTTTGTAAGGATGAAATCCAGGTTTAATGGGTAATCGATGCTCAACAATGGAACGATCCAATCCAGGCATTTCCGTGTAATCCCAAGCAAAACAATCTTTAAACTCTTTCAACAGATCTATCAACTTTGATTTATATTCTGGGTCTAACTTTGCACTAATATACATCAGCCTTGGCTTAGAACCATCACCAACATCAATTTCTTCCAACTTATCAGCCGACATAAAACCACGTCCCAATTTTCCTTTGTTGCCATCGACAGGATTTCCCATTAAAAATTACTATGAGAGCCGACTGCTTGGATCGGCTGTTGGCCCTCGCTGAAAACATTTACAGGACCTTCTTTCCACACTTTTCCAGAGAAACAATCAACGCCTTCATATTCCCAGTAGGTAGATTCTGCGGCAGCAACACTTACCGAATCATCAGCATGTACAACTTCAACATCATCTCCAATCCATTGAATGAGAATTTGATGCATGGTTGAAGGAATGCAACAATTAGCATGGATCCAATCTCTGCCCAAGAGTAGACTATATGCCCCCTTGCCATCAATGACAAAAAAGGTAGTGATCAGAGTTTTCGACCCAATAGTCATTTCGACATGGATAGCACCTCTCTGCATCGGAAGGGTTGCCAAGAAAGTCCCTAAGCACCATGTCGGGTTTTCAACAATTCTTCATTAGTCATCCCAAGCTTTCTGAAGGTAGTATAATGCATGATATTAATAGCAGCCCCTCCATCAACAAACATCTTAGTTAAAGGCTTGCCATTGACATATCCCTTTAAATAGAGTGGTCTCAAGTGACGATTCTTGATTGGCTTGTCAAAAACAGCCTGCTGTGTTAATACAAGCTGGGCCATCAAATCCTAACATTCACTTTCATCAAAATCAGAGTACACCTCTTCTTGGACATCTTGGCTTTCGGGAGCTATAAACTCTGATGGGAGGAAGAAAGCCATGCAAGCATCAGCCGAAGGACCACATTCATCAGGCTTCTTCTTAGGACGCCATATTTGCTTTGTTTGGTAACTTCTGTTTCAACTCCCTATTCCTCAACCGTTGAACTCTTCTTTTTCTCGACTTTTCCTCAGCACGGAGGACACCACTTGTCCTTTTGCCACACGTATCTATAGGAATCAGCTTCTTCATCATGCACTCTATCATGAATCCAACCTTGACTCGCAAATCTCTTCCTTTCTTTGATTCTCAAAATCATCTGTTTTTAAGCACCGATCATCTTCAGAACCTTCGTTCCAAGTCTTTCATAGACGGGACGGCGGTTGACTCGAGATTGCCTATACTGAGTAATCGAGCACTACACCTCCGGACAATTATTTCTAGCAGGTAACCTCAAGCCTTCATTCCAACAATGCCTAAAGAATGAACAACCCCAATGAGACTGCCTCCTTACTGTCATGTATTCTTCTTGCTCCCTTGGTATACCTCTTCCTCATACCTCCCAGCATTCTTCCATAAACCATTGCTTCTTATAGTATTCCTTCTCTTGCTCTCTCTCGCCACTTGTTTAGCAAAATACGTGATGTAACTCGGGTTTGGAAGTTTGACCTTTCTCGGTTCGGCTATTCTGAAACCGAACTCGTTGCTACAACTCTCATTGGTGACTTGCCGATCCGGGTCTAAAAGCACCATTTTTTCTTTGCTCTATCGAAGTCAACACCTTCATCTTGCCTTTACCTTTGAGATCATTGGCAGAGACCATATTCACAGAGAAAGAAATCATATTTTGTGGAAAAGGCTGATCATCAATTTTCATCTTGCCATCAAACATCAAATGTCCCTCTTGGATAGCTTTCTAGATTCGTATTCTGAACACTCGGCAATCATTGATAGAGTGAGAATTAGTGTTATGGAAACCACAATACTTTTTGTCTTTCACTCCCTTAGGACGTAGCATGGGATGTCCTTCTGGCAACTTGATGCGTCCTTCCTTTATCAATAATGCAAAAAGCCTGTCTGCCTTAGTAACATCAAAATCATAGGTTCCCTTTTGTTGTTTCAACCAGCGTTGACTAATTTGAGTAGGCTCCTTTGCCCAATTCAACTCAGCTGCAGCTATCTCATCTTCATCAATATACTCAGTCACTTCCTCCAGAAAACCTTGATACACCTCATTAGTGGCATTGTTCTTCTGAAAGCGATTATCTCTCCTGAACCCTTGGCCTGATTACTCATAGTCGCTAAACGTGCAAGTTGGCCAAGATCATCAAACTCCATGCCGAACAACTTCTCCTTGATATTCGGCAACATTCCTGCTATAGCTATTCGGGTAGTTGATCATCCGGTAAATTCAGAGAATAACACATATTCTTGGTCTCCCTAAATCTGCGAAGATATTCCAATGGTGTCTCATTTGTTCTCATCCTCGGACTCATGAGATCGACCAACTTCTTCTCATTAGTACCCGTGTAGAAATATGAATGAAACTTCGCTCTAGCTCTCGCCTAATGCGTACCAATGGAATGAGTGGTAAAGACGTGAACCACGTGAAAGCTGGTCTGTAAGAGACAAAGGAAAATATCGAATCCTCCAAGCTTCATCTCAAGCGGCTTTCTCCAAGTTGCATTAAGTCTTTCGACCGACGTGCTCTATGGTACTAGCATCATCTTGACAGAAAACTTAGTCAAATCCGTTGGAGGCTTCACCCTTGGAGGTAACGCCACTCTGTTGTACCACTCTAGGTAAGGAGACTTGTATGAATAGGATTGATTTTTTGGCTTCAAGCCGAAGGCGATTCTCGCATCATATCAGCCATCCTGTGCATCAAAACATCAATGCTCGAATCCTGATTTCCTTGTACTTGTACTCCGGAAGGCAATCTGAAACACTCCTATACCTCGGATTTGGCACGGCATTGATAGCATTGTAATCGTAAATTCTTGATACCCATCTCCATACATTATTCTTACGCAATCTGTTTGATCTTTGGAGAAACTCTATAAGTTGAAGGTGGCACTTCTCTGTGGTACCAAATGTTACACAGCCATAGGTGGGATGTGATTGCTTTTCGGTGTGAGTCAATCCACCTGTATTTGAAGCCGATGCTCCTTCTTTTCCAGCAGGCTTCTCTTGATGCTTTGGAACATTGAAAAGTGTCGGTCCACTGAGTGGGCCAACATTTTCTTCAAAGTACTTATCAACCATTGGACCAAAAGTACTGATCATGATTGCCCGAAAGGTATTCAGAAAAGCTGTGTGATGGTTTGTCATGGTTTCTCCCATAGCTTTATAAACCAGGGCTGCCATCTTCTGAGCATCCTCCTCTTCAGTGTAATCAGTTTGATGTGGAAGAAGAACCCTTGGCATTGACTGCTTTTGAAACACTTTATTGCTCTTGTTTTTAGAAAAAGACATCAAACACTTCCGTTGGTATTGCTCACATGCTTGTAGCACTAAATCCCTATAATTATCTGGCAATTCTGCCATGCTCACATCCAGAACATGATCATTGTTGATCTCAGACGCCATCTCGAACTAACAGATTGTCCCACCGAGCGTGCCAAAAAGTGTGTTGACACAAAATGTGACGCACTGTGCCTCACACACAGCAAGCCGGAAAGCGTAGCTTCAATTGAGTGCCCGGGTGCTTCGTGATCCGGAAACGTGCCAGTCAGTTTGACCTAAAAAAACTAACAAGGGATAAAACAGTTAAATGCCAAACCGGAACATGTCGGGTGAGACCAGACAGTTCCATATATACGGCCCTGAAGCCACTTACAACGACATACAGCTATGGGAAGCTATCTGCCAGCGAGTTTATAAACCATTCGGCTAATCTTAAGATGAGCACACGTAAAGATCCGATTGCCGAATGCATGTGCATGGGAAGACATGTTTGAACAAGTGAAATTAATCATGAGTTAATGCATAACCAAGCTCAGCAATCCAGCCGAGTTGGGGTCCATGAAGAAGGAACGTGCAAATAAACACGATTAAACTAATCTAAAACCTGCATCTGTCGCACGACACCTAGTTTCGTCAAAGCTTAAACGTAATTAACATGCATGAACCCACGACATGTGACAATCTAGATTTAAATGATTTAGCCATTATGAGCATGTTATTTATTTGCAAAGGGGATATGAAAGTAATGATCATTGAAGCACGAATAAAACTATAAGAGAGGGCCGAACAATATCAATCTAGATTGGGCAGAAGTGTGTTACAAATATATAAAATATTTAAAACATAAAACATAGGATAACTTAATGAATCTATTTAGATTTTGCCATATCTAATAGAGCCGATAACTGTCTTGCCTTCGCTAAGCATATTGAGCAAACGCCTGCCGCACGGTATCTACTCATAAACAAAGCATAAGCAAAGACTTCTTGATTGTCAAGCAAGGATCCGCCGCACGATCATTGAAAACAAACAAGACTACTTGCATCACGTCTAAATCCACCGCATGATACTAAACATGATAACAAGGTTGTCGGAACTTACGGAGGTCGACGGATCGATGACTCCTCTCGAAGAACTCGACGACACGACAAAAGGACTCGAAAGTTGGCACGGGGCCAGTTGTATTGATTTGGTTGTGAACCCCTATTACAATGGTCGAGGGTCAATATTTATACCCTAGACAAAACACGAGTCCTAAAAGACTACGACTTACAAAGGAACTCTTAAACAAACTTAGAAACTACGATTCCTTGCCCTAAACTCTCAGAGTCCTTTATTATTACGACTTTCATCTTTTCGATCGGCTTTGCTTGCCATCTTCTACTTTCCCGAATGGAGTCACCACCTTCTGAAGTAACCGACCGCACAAGCATTTAGCCGACCGCTCGTTTTGTTTGCCGAATGTCCTTCTTCCTGTATGCGGGTCCACCTGTCATCTTCCGAAGTCGACCAAAATCCAGTGTTAACAGGGTTGTATAAGAAGAATCGGTTATCATTTAGGGCAAATATCATTGATCAAACATATATTAATCTATGGCAATAAGATGTCAACAATGATCGGTTTGTGCTGAGCCAATGATTACAAGTAATCGAACCTCTCTTTATATAAAAAAATAATTTAACATCATTTAACCATTTGATAAAGATAAATCTAATGAACATGTTAGATCTCATCTATCGCTATGACTAGTGGGGCATGAGGCAGAATCAAGTAGGTCATAGAAATAACAATATACTCGATGACCTTAACTCATTACTCATATCAGTGGGGCATGAGGCAGAATCATGCAGGCCGTAATACAATAATAAGATCATGGGGCTAACATATCTTTCAACCTATCTTTACTTCAATAGTCTTGTGATGCGAACTATTCATGAAAGCGCTCGATATCGTCTAAAACAGTCGATTCAGGCATAGCGCGCAGTTAAAGTCATGCCTTATCAGGAATAGATCTACCAGATAACAGTCCCCACTCCACGGTGCTAATAGTGGGGTGTGAGGCAGAATCACATAGGCCATGATAACGGGCCATGGAACGGTTCTCGCTAGCCAATAAATCTACTCAAGACGCAACACGCCTTAACCACACGCTATGCACGATCAGGATTGACATAAAACAACCGATAAAACATAACTCATCGTTTAAGGTATAGATTAGATCATCTTAGATTAACAAACGGTGGGCTAAACAAGATATAAGGCCAATCTAGATCAATCCCAATCGGGCAGAATGATATTACTGTAATTAGATAAATAATTAAAGCAATAGGCAATATCGGTAACTTACTGAATCTACCAAAGGATGCCATCCTAAGGTAGAGCCGATAACTTGACCTTGATCTAGTTCATGCAGTGGGGGTCGACCGGATCGATGCAGCCATACTTGAACTAGGCAAGAGTCGATAACTAACTTATACCAGAGTCATAGTAGAGGTCGACCGATCGATGCAGTCGTACGAACAGAGGTATAAGCCATGACGGTACTTACAATAAGCAGTGGAGGTTGACCGAATCGATGCAGCCATACTTGCTGAAGAACTCATAGAGATCTACTCTACTCCTACTCCTAAGGGTGTCCAGAGCCAAAAAAGTAATTGACTTGTATTTGATTGATTGGTTGTTCTTTACAATAGCCAGGGTCTAATATTTATACCCAGAGTCTAAACATGAATCCTACTTGAGCACGATTCATTACAATCCTTAGCATAAATGAAAATATTTCTAATTTAAGATAACTTGGACTCTAATCTTTCCTTTTTTACAGAGTCTGATATGTAGTTCCCTAGCGCCAACCATAGTCCATCGTCGCTATCCACTGACGTCATACCGAGAGACCCGATTCCAGAGTCGTATCTTAATTGGCTGACATCGATCCTCCTTGATTGGCACAATCTTGGAAGCCTGCGAGTTCACGCGTTCTTTCTCCCAAATTTTGGTGTAAACACATGCCCCCAATTTTGGGATAAAATGGTTTTATTCCAAAATTCTAGCTTATTGGTTTACCGCGCCGTAATCGCTCTATCCCGAGATATACGCATAACTCCTGATTTCTCGGCCTGAGTCTCATATAACATCTCAATAGTATCTCTTCTGACGTACTTGGCCTTTTTTGCTTTCTCCTCTTTTCTTGAGCCAACTTCAACAGCTGATGCCGCCATCAACAAGGTCCCAAACCCTAGCAAATCCGCTGTTCCATCGAACCATCATTCAAGCTACCCTCATCAGATCTGAAGCTGCTCCGGCCATGATGGCGACCAACAACCACGTTCCTAAAGTATGTTTCCAAGTTTCCATTCTCCAAGTGTCGGCCGTTACCCTGTATTTCTTCCCTTCTTGAATTTATTTTATCCAATTTCTAGGAAATGAGGAACGAGATCTTGATTCCATCAGCTATCATTCCTAATGTTTATTTTCTTAGGCCTATGGGTGATCCTGATCCATCCAATTTCATCTACCAAGAAACCAACTAGATCCCCTTTAAATAGTCTGTAGTGGATTCATTTTCCTGGAACAAAACTTCCTTCAGAAACTAGCCTAAAGCGCCTAAGGGATGGAGAGATTGGTTTCATAGGGTATCCATGAAAAAGGGCATAGACTAGGAGCTTTATGATCTGAACCAGTGTCTGACACTTTCGTTGTCCGAAATGGAGAGGAATGATTCACTCTTGATCTCTGCTTCTTATTTCTAGTCTAACTAGAAAAAACCCGCGGCGTTGCCGCAGCACAGGACATGGACCAGTTCATTTAGATGTAGCACAAATATATAGTTGAGAACTGAACAAAGAAAAAGATGTTTATGATCTGAATCTTCCGAAGAGCACCGGCAGCCTGATGAATACTAAAAAAATGTCTGCTGTGCTTGGATAGGTCATAGGCCCTTGATAGAAATCACAAGTTACCTGGTTAACAAAATAATAACAATATCTGAGAAGTGGATCTGAATCTCCATGATGAAAATAGTAATATGACATACTAATACGGCCCACATATCATGAAAATTAATCTCATAAGTGTAACTTAAACCTTAGCCCCCTTACTATCAAACTGAGTCCAAATTTGTATGTATAGCAGATTTCTTTAGAAACGCAGCAATAACCAAAAGACGATCCCAGCAGCGGCAGACATGCCTTCTGAAATCCTGGACAGGAAGATCAGAGCAGTGGGCAAAGACACCAATCCGTCCTTGCAGTGTCCTTCACTAATGAGAAATGACCTAAGAGAGCAGGAAATCAAAACAAAAACTAATCAGTAGGTACATATAGGTAAAAATCATAGATCCACTCACAAACTCACTACTCCCTCCGTCCCATTGAGTTTGTCGTTTGAAAACCGTGTTCTCCTCACAGTCCCAGTTCCCGAGCGACAAACTCAATGGGACGGAGGGAGTATGTAGTGACCCGTTTGCAGCCTCTCAGTCATGTGGAGTACGATCATTCAGAGTAGGCATACTCTTGAATGGAGATGGATTGATGGAGGCACAGATCACGCACCAGATAAGAGATGGCTTTGGTGGAGAGGTTGTGGAGCCGGACAATGGAGGCAGCGGGAGGTGTAGAGGAGCGGAAGTAGAAGTGGTCCAGTGCGGTGCAGTCAGGCTTCTACTGTGTGCTACTCGCCAGCACAGGCGCGCCTCACTCCTGACCTCACCGTAGCTCTCCGCTGCCATGGCACCGCTCCTCATCCTCAGGCATGGATCTGGTGGTGCTCGTCGTGGATCTAACAGCCGTCGCCGAGATCCACGTGGAGGACCTCCCTCTACATGGCACACCAAACTTGAGGGAAGGAGAAGGGAAAGAAGCTAAGTCTAATAAGGTACAGAAGAAGCTTCCCGGTCGTACCCTCGGTTCATATCGGCGCCTCCGGTTTGCTGCTCCGAGCACGCGAGCACCGCCGCGTCAACCGCCATGTCTCCATGGCCACACGCCCTCGCCGTCGCTTCCGCAGATCTGGGCGCACTCCTCCGTGTACGGGACCTGCGCTCCTCCGCGCTTTCTCTTTCCCTGCGCTCCAGCAACGGCGTCGAGATGGTAGGGACCTCGCGCTCCAGCGACGGTGGCGAGCAGGGAGGCGCGCGCAGCGAGCACTGCGGTGCGGCGGCAGCCGGGAAAGAGAAAGAGGAGAGAGATGAGACGGGGAATTGCGCTAGGCTCGGAGACTTGGGGTACACCTCTGCGGGAGGGCTTTTTTGCAAAAAAACCTGAGAGGAGGCATGGACTGAGGTTGATTCGACTAAAGTTCGAGGGTTTTTTTCAAAAATTACCGCGGATCGTCCTATTTGGGCCGTCCGCGCGCCCAATCGAACGGCCGGGAACGGCTGGCGACGTGGCACGCTGGCTGGCCGCAGTTTGGACGCAGGTTTCATATATAAAGATGCTCTGAATGCTTTTATTTTTGGTCATGGTCCAATGACCATTACTCTGGCCGATGTATATATGTTGACCGGCCTTAAAATTACTGGATCAGTACAACCCTATGAGTACTTGAGTGTCGGCTCCAAAAGATTGGCCGAGATAGTAGACTACACCAGATGGGCAAGTTACATTAATCACAAACTCATGGCGGAGCACCTAGCATTAGGCAAGGATATCCCTCTTGGAAAATATCTGTTAGGAGCTACTTATCATCGGATGTACCAGGTGGCTGCCCAATTACTGAAGAATGAACCAATACAGACTATCAGTGGCCCCTGGTGGCTGAAACAATTATGGCTCAATTTGTACATGCACAAGATGGCAAGGCCTGATCTCAGAGACCTAAGCTTTCCTTCCTCTAATTTTGATGAGGAATATAGAGGCGAAGAAGGAAGAGCTCGACAGTGCATGAATTATGGCGAAGCTACATCGGCCATAACAATTGATTTCGACGTTGGCCACCTCTTCAAAAAGTTTTATAGAGGGTTTGATGCAGCCGTCCTAACTTGGCTACCTTATAATGAGGATGATGAACTAACTTTTCCATTCAAATTTTGATTTGAATCTGGTTGTTCGGATGAGACAGCGACTGCGATATTCAATTCCTTTATTAAACCCTGCGTTCTCCCAACCAAATTTCGTCACGGTCGTGGCAAAGTGGTTAAAGGTTCCTCCATTCCAGGCAATCCTCCAACCTATGAGTTTTACAACCCTTCTTTTGTGACCCGTCAGTTTGGCCTTGGTCAACTTCCCCCTTGCCTGTTCTTCAAGAACATCCTGAAGCCGAGAGAGGATATTAGTGATGTGCTGGAAGCTTCTAGAGTCTTTCCATTGGGATCAGACCTTCCTTCCTTTTCCTTGCATGACTGGGTCAGAGCCAGTTTTTCTTCCAACCTCTTTGACTCCTGGTGGCAAGAATGGTGTTCCCATCTCTTCTGTGGGCCAGTCCATCCTCTGTGTATAGCTCTGGATGGGGAGTTTGCTTCTGATAGTGAGGTAATCTTTCATCTTCTTTTCAGAGAAATTACTTGGCGAATTTTCTTGCCAACCGTTCTAACCGATCTTTTTAGGACATTGAATTCGATCCTCCAAGCCTAGATAGGAGAGGGCATCTTATAGATTATCAACCGTCATGCCTAGTTTTAAGAATGAGATCAATCGCACCTTCCTTGAAGAAGTTGATGAGAACCCCTGCCGCTCCTACAATTGTGACACATCAATCCCCAAAGTGCAAGGTGGTTCCAGGGGTAACTCAGAAGGCTACTACTAGAAAAAGACTCCGTAGAACAAGGCAATCAGCTGCTTAGGTGAATGATTCATACTTTCCTCAAACTGATGTTCAACTTTCTGATCCCATTTTCTCACAGTTATCGAGCATTGCATCCCAGTCTGCTTTGGGTGTGGGACTACTATCTCCGGCACTTGATTCATCACCAACCAAACCTTTGTCGGCCGATCCTCAACAGGAGCCGATTTCGGTTGAAGTAACCGATGATTCCACAATGGCAGAAAATATGAATTTTTCTTCATGCTTGTCGAAGTATTTTCTTTAACTTTTTGATTTACTTAGTCTTTTACCCTCCACCTGACTTTTTACTTGTGCCAGATACTTCTCGAGGAAACACTTGACAGTCTGCTTAGCGATCCTAGCGGCACTGAAGATGGTCTTGTTGCCGTCCATACTTAGGCTGTTGATTCCCCAGCCTGGCAAATAACTAACGGTGAGGGAGTTACTTGCTCCATTTGTTCCTTTGCAACAAACATGAATTAAAAATCTTTCCTTGTTATTACAGACACCAATGTTGGAAGCTCAGAGCCAATTCAACTAGATGTCATCGATGCATCATCAGTTGTTCCCCTTCTTCCGATAGAGGCTATTACAGAGAAGGTACTATACCTTCTTTGCCATCCGCTTTTTGATAAACCGATTCAAAACCTCCTAATCGCGTTTTCCCTTGTACACAGGCACTTAGTCTTCTAGCCCGAAGCTACTCTCTCAATTTTGAGGAATATCTTGATGAGGATGAGATCAGATCGTCAGCTACTTCTTCTAGCGAAGCCCTACCGTAAGAGACCAGAAATCGGCTAAGACGCATATTGCCAATGCTTGAGAAGAATGTAGCTGATTTGGTCAAAGACACTGACTTGATGCAGAGAGTCTTCTTGGCTATAAAGGGTGATCCATCTACAACCCTCTCCAGAGTCCTGTCGCATTTGTCTGCCTTTGAAGATCAAGCTCTGAAGGTGAAAAAGATTCAGAGGAACCTGTCCAATCATGAAGCTTTGATGGCCCAGGATAACTCTAACAGGCAAGAGGCTAAAGAGTTGATGTGGCTAATTGATGATCTGAAAAATTCTTTCCCTAGGACTGATCCAAAGCTTTCCCAGCTAGAAATCAGATGTGCTGAACTTGAGAAGGAACTAGAAAACATGAAGGCTTGTATTGACCGTCGCAAGTTTACTCTGGCCCAAATACCCGATGTCGTCAAACAGAAGAAACAGGAACTGTTAGCCAAAGTGAAAAGAAGCAGCCATTCGTAGTAGTCTTAAGAACACTCCTTGAACAGCCAAAGAATACAAGCAAAAGATTGCAGAAGCTGATGTCGTCCGGCTAGAAATATTGAAAATTATCCAGGATGTTTTGAACTTGTAATCCATAGGTTAACACATGTATCTTGCATAAAACTGACATACTTTCCTGCTATCTCATTATATCTCTCGTTTCAGCTAAAGAGCCGATTTAAAACAACCGATCCCAGACTTTTGATCTCAATCCATTTGAGTCTAAAAACACGGCTTTTATTTAGAGGACCCTTCGATTTTCTACCTTCAGTTGCTCGATGTCGTACTCCCATCAATATTAGTGAAGTGGCGCTTCACCTTCCATTAATTGCGGCTACCTTTTACACGTCCCAAGGCGTCCGCCTCTTCGCTTCAGTTATTCAAATACAAGCCGGTGGTTTCGACCACGAACGCATCTCCACTAGCAACTATTCCTTTGCACTTCTCCGCCTTCCAAAACCTTGTAGCAGTTCCCTTCCCTTATTATAGATCCAATCAAATCCATGGCTAGCGAGGATAACCGCGGCAAGCGAGTGGCGGAGGAGATCCCAGAGGAGAACATGCCAGTGAGTCAGCGCCTCCGACGTATGAGGTGAGATTGATGACTTTTGTTCATGGCGACAATATGCAAATCTTCTGTTCACAGTGATGAACTCTTTTACTTTGGTTTTAGGTTCATCGTGAATGATAGCCTTTGTCCTCTTCCTAGGGTCGGCGAGCCCTCTAACGTTGTATCTTCTGCTCCGCCTTCGTCATCGGACTCCTCCGACTCATACAACGGTGACGACGCCCGGTGCTTCCTTCGGGAGTGGAGGGTGGTTCAAAACCGCTACTCTGAGGTGACTCGAGAGAATGGCCAGCTCGAGATCTACCTCAGGGTTTCCTAGGTCGCTCTTCATGTGGCTGAGGAGGAGGCCAGCGTCGTCCGAACATGGCTAGCTGAATCTGATGCCATGGTGGCGGATAAGATGAACTCCATGAAGACTTTTACTCTGACTTCCATTATCTCCATCCTGATAGTCTTCTTGTTTTCGTGATTGTTAACCCTGATATCACAGTTGGAATCTCTCCAACTGGCGGCAAACGTGGCCGTAGACATCGTCAATGCCCAGGGTTCCCCTATCGATGCTTGTCTCCAAGACGTCCTGGTCCGCATTCAGGAGATCGCCCTCCATGGCATTCGTCATAGTGCAGCGGTGGCGCTGACCGCGGCACAAGTCTAGACTAGGTACGAGCTCCACGCCATGGAGACTGGTTTCCCAATGGGCAACGGCCCTGAGCAGCATGAGGACCTGCTTGAAGAATTTGTCATGGCAGCAGAGGCCATAGTAGACATCACATTTGCCCAGGAGTTGGTGAACAAGATCTTTAGTTAGATTGTATCTAGGGTCATCCGATGAACAAAGACCCCTGTTCTTTCCGTGAATGTACCTCAGTACAATGCTCTTGCGTATGATTGTTTTTATCTTTTGTTCTTACTCTATAGGCGATACATATCGTATCGTCTTTTATTGTTTTTGAAGATTTTCATTTTTTTGAACTAGAGGCGATACGTTTTAGGTACCGGCTATTAGAGCGGAGAACAAATCAGCTATCAAATGTTGACCGGGTGTCAGGATAACGTACCACAAAACCTCTCATATCAAAAGTCGAACGATTAATCAACCCAGGTCGAGCATCCTATTAAGCGAAATAGATCTTCTTTAACAAATCCATTAACTCTGAATCACACTTACACTTTGACTCAGCATTCACATTCGTCGGCCTAAACTCATCTTCAAGACTCAATGCTTATTTTCCCTTTAATCCCATGGCCGACGTGAAGCCGTGACTTCTCTACTAAAATAAACTCTCAGAGCTGATCGCTTGCATCGGCTATTGGCTTTCATTGTTGATCTTAATGAAGCCTCCTTCCCATGACTTGCCAGAAAAACATTTGAAGTCTCCTAGTTCCCAAAAGACTGGATCGGCTGTTGCGATGCTCACGGACTCATTAGCGCGAACCAGTTCAACGTCATCTCCATGCCATTGGATCAAACACTAATGCATGGTTGATGGTATGTAGCAATTCGCATGAATCAAACTGTAAGACCCTTTCCCATCGATGACGAAGAATGTAGTGAACAGAGTCTTGCTTCCAATTGTTAGTTCGACATTTGTTGCCCCTAGAGTCTTAGACGTATTACCTCCAAAATTCTTGAACATCATGTCAGTCTCCATCAGATCCTCTGGTCCTTTGCCAAGTTTACAAAAAGTAGTGTAAGGCATAAGATTGACAGAAGCACCTCCATCCACCAACATCTTGTTCATCGGCTTCCCATCGACAAGACCTTTCATATATAATGCCTTTAAGTGCCAATGTTTGACTGGTTTGTCAAATATTGCTTGCTGTACAACCGTCAACTTGGCAACTATTTCCTCATACTCTGATTCATCGTAATCCAAGTAAATTTCTTGATTGGCCGGAGCTCTGAATTCCAATGGCAACAGAAAAGCTATTTGGATATTAGCCGATGGTTGCTTTCTACCGGCTATTTGTTTGGTATGCCACACTTGAGTCTTACCAGATGCCTGAGTCTGTTCCATTTCTTTATTCCTTAGGCATTGCACCCTTCTCTTCTGGCTTCTTGTTAAATCTCCTGGGCACCACTGGCCTTCCCGCCACATATATCTTCTTCCAGTGCCTTCCTCTCCATGATCAGGCCAGTCTTGATCAATGATTCATTTCCCAAGCCGATCATGAACACTTTTATTTTTAAGCGCCGATCCATGTTATTATGATGATATGCATCTTGAGCATGGATAAACCGGTGGTTGGTTTGAGACTGTCTATACTCCCGATATTGATTGCTGCATTCTGGACAGTCATGTCTGGTAGGCAACTTCAAATCTTCATTCCAACAATGCCTGAAGAAGGGACAATTCCAATGTAATTCAGCATGTTCCCTCTCATACCTCTCTTGTCTCAGTTGATGCTGGTACGCTTGATCTTTTAGCCAATGCTGATAATTCTTTTCTTTTTTCCGCTACCATTTATTGAATAGAATCCGAGATGTGACTCACGGCTTTGTTATCTCTGCTTCTGACGTCTTCCGCTGCTCGTAATGGCTCTTTTGCTTGGCACGATGTCTTCTAATCTCTCTGTACTCATCAGCCAATATTTGCATCTTGTGATCGACTGTTCTAGCTTCTTTTGATTTGGTTGATGTTAGGGCCTTAGTTTTTCCTTTGAATAGCCAGGCATCAACCATGTTTTGATCTCCTAGGAAAGGATTATCATCAACTTTCATTTTCTAAGGCGTATCAAATTTGAGCCTCCCCTGCTGAATAGCTCTCTGTATATGCTGCCTGAAGACTCTGCATTCATTAGTGGAATGAGAAGTAGCATTATGGAACTTGTAGAACTTCTTATTCTTCAACTGATTAGGGGGCAACATGACATGACCATCGGGTAACTTGATCTATCCTTTCTCCAGCAAGAAATCAAAGAGCTTATCTGATTTGGTGACATCGAAGTCATAGCTTTCCTCGACTCCTCTTCCCAAGGATTTGGCACCATTACTGTCTTCTTGCCCCAATTCCATTCAGCTGCAGCAACCTCTTCTTCTTCATCTTCATAATCGTCATCGGCTGAGTATGGATCATAAGCTTCGGCTACTGTGGTATTCTTCTAGAACCGGGTATCTCTATGCATGCTCTGGAATTGGCTATTGAGTGCTACTACTCGTTGATCCAATTGTCCCAAGTAGTCAAATTCTTGTCCCAGCAGCTTTTCTTTCCACATCGGCAGCATTCCTTGAACAGCTAAAGCAGCTAGTTGATCATCGACCAAGTTTAAGAAGAAGCACAAGTTCCTATTTTCTCAGAACCTTTGAAGAAATTCAGTGCCCGATTCATTAGTCTTCTATCTTATAGTTGTTAGATCGGTAATCTTCTTTTCTCTAGTCCCAGTGTAAAAATATGTATGAAACTTCTTCTCCAGGTCAGCCCAATTGGCAATGGAATTGACTGGCAATGATGAAAACCAAGTGAAGGCTGGCCCCGATAAGGACAGAGAGAAGAAACAAACTCGATGGGCATCCTCAACTGATGCTTCACCCAACTGTGTAAGATACCGACTGATATATTCTATCGTGCTTGTACTGTCTTGGCCAGTGAACTTAGCAAATTCTAGGAGCCTATAATTCATTGGAGGAGTGACCAAATCATACCACTCTGGATATGGGCGTTTGTATGAAAAGGTCAGCCCTTTTGGCTTCAAACCGAACTGATTCTTCATCATCTCAGTCACCCTCAGCAATAATTCATCAGCTTGCGGATTTGGATTTTTCTGCACCTGCTGACCCATCTGTGGATTGAAATCCCGCGTACTTTGATATCCTAGATTTGGCATCATGTGGAGGGTATTATAATCTATGCCATAGTGATAGCCTTGTAGAATCTCAATCTGTTGGGTCCTTTGCTGGCTTGTTGCTTGAAGTCTCTGATTATAGACATAAGGATCTACATCTCTACGGATCCTTTGAATTGATGGTGCTATTTTTTGAGCCAACAACAGTATATGGCCTGATGTGCCAAAATTGTTCACCTAGTTCTGATTTTGCCCTGCCGGCTATTGCACATGCTGTACTGATGGTCCAGGATTGTACTGTGTTTGATTTGTGATAGTTCCTTGAGTTTATTCAGATGAACCCTGAACTGTCTGGACATCACCACTATCAGCCGGTGTTGCTTCTTGATGGCTAGTACCGACTTGATTGGTCCCTTGGGTCGATAGATCTGGAATATTGTAATAAGCCAGTCCGCCTTGACCAACTGGAAATCCATGAATCGCCTCTTTCAGGGCGTTATGGAATACGTCCACGAAAGCTTCGTTATGGCCTGATATGGCATCACAAATAGATTTGTCCACAACTTCTTTAAAGAAACGCCTATCTTTAGCTTCAGTTGTGTCCGTCTGCCCGTGTAACATAACTCTTGATAGTGGAAACTTCTAAACAATTGTGTTGTCACATGTTTTGGTGTAGGACAACAAACATTTATTCTGAAACTCCTTTGTGGCTTTGCTGATGACACCATTATCTCCATCAGGTAGATCTTCATATTGCAGCATAAGGATGCCGTTGTTGTTGTGAAGCGCCATGATGATTGTGGTGTCCCACCTAGCGTGCCCAAAACATGTGTCGACATAGAATTTTCATCCCATGCCAAGGACACAAGCAGCAAGCTGAAAGGGTCCGCTCGATGGAGCATATCCGCGTAGCTTTAGCGCAGGGATGGTCGATCCTACACAATCCTCCCAAGACATGCCAGTCAATTTGACCCTGTAATTGACAAGGAGAGAAAGTTCATCAGTAATTAAGGGTGGAACTTGCTGGTGTTGCCAGACAGTCCCGAATGTGCGGCTATGAGAGCCGATATGAAAGGAGATCGACTAAATAGTCGATTCCAGCATATTAATGAGAATAAATCGATTAAAGCTTATTGCATTGTATAAGAAGAATCGGTTATCATTCAGGGCAAATTTCATTGATCGAACAGATATTAATCAATGGCAATAAGATGTCAACAATGATCGGTTTGTGCTGAGCCAATGATTATAAGTAACCGAACCCCTTTTTATATAAAGAAACAATTCAACATGATTTAACCATTTGATAAAAATAAATCTAATGAACATGTTAGATCTCATCTATCACTATGACTAGTGGGGCATGAGGCAGAATCATGCAGGCTGTAGAAATAACAATAGACTCGATGACCCTAACTCATTACTAATATTAGTGGGGCATGAGGTAGAATCATGCAGGCTGTAGAAATAACAATAGACTCGATGACCCTAACTCATTACTAATATTAGTGGGGCATGAGGCAGAATCATGCAGGCCATAATACAATAATAAGATCATGGGGCTAACATATCTTTCAACCTATTTTTACTTCAACAGTCTCATGATGCGAACTGTTCGTGAAAGCGCTCGATATCGGCTAAAACAGTCGATTCAGGCATAGTGCACAGTTAAAGTCATGCCTTATCAGGAATAGATCTACTAGATAATGGTCCCCACTCCCACGGTGCTAATAGTGGGGTATGAGGTAGAATCACATAGGCCATGATAACGGGCCGTGGAACGGTTCACGTTAGCCAATAGATCTACTCAAGACGCAACACGCCTTAACCGCACGCTATGCACGATCAAGATTGCCATAAAATAGCCGATAAAACATAACTCATCATTTAAGGTGTAGATTAGATCAACTTAGATTAACAAACTATGGGCTAAACAAGATATAAGGCCGATCTAGATCAATCCCAATCGGGCAGAATGATATTGCTATAATTAGATAAATAATGAAAGCAACAAGTAATATCGGTAACTTAATGAATCTACCAAAGGCTGTCATCCTAATGTAGAGCCGATAACTTGACCTTGATCTAGTTCATGCAGTGGGGGTCGACCAGATCGATGCAGCCATACTTGAACTAGGTAAGAGTCGATAACTAACTTATACCAGAGTCATAGGAGGTCGACCGGATCGATGCAGCCGTACGAACAGAGGTATAAGCCATAACGGTACTTACAACAAGCAGTGGAGGTCGACCGGATCGATGCAGCCGTACTTGCTGAAGAACTCGTCGAGATCTACTCTACTCCTACTCCTAAGGGTTGCCAGAGCCAAAAAAGTAATTGACTTGTATTTGATTGATTGGTTGTTCTTTACAATAGCCGGGGTCTGATATTTATAACCAGAGTCTAAACATGAATCCTACTCGAGCATGATTCATTACAATCCTTGGCATAAACGAAAATATTCCTAATTTAAGATAACTTGGACTCTAATCTTTCCCTTTTTGTAGAGTCTGATATGTAGTTCCCTGGCGCCAACTGTAGTCCATCGTCGCTATCCACTGACGTTATCCCAAGAGACCCGATTCCAGAGTCGTATCTAAATCGGTTGACATCGATCCTCCTTGATTGGCACAATCTTGGAAGCCTACGAGTTCCCACATTCTTTCTCCCAAATTTTGGTGTAAACGCCACTTGGGTTGGGTTTATTCACTAAAGTAGTGATTCAGGATGCTAAAATTTTGACCAACTAAAATTGCTAACTACAGTCAAACCGTGTCTAGCCTTTGAGCCTCATAGATCCCTTTGATATACTTGCTAAGCATGGTGCGCTTACTCTTGTTTTACATTCAATGAAAATCCTGGATGGGTAACAGATAATGACTATGAAGAGTTTCCAGAAGATGTCCAGGATTACTAGGGTGATGTCCCCCAGTTGGAGTCCCTGTGGCATTTTGGACCTAGTCTTCTATTCTATGTAATAATGTTGCTGATGAGCAAGACTTGTGATAACTATGTGATGTGATATGCGATGTAATAAAGTACTTTACTTTGATATTATTGCATTTTGAGATTATATGTGTGTTTGGACATCCTGGGCGCACATATATGAGCACTTGGTTTTGTTATGCAAAATTGGGTGCGACATAAGTGTTGATGCTTGACTGGCTTATCAAATATAGCTTGTTGTATTACTGTCAACTTGGCAACTATCTCCTCATATTCCAATTCATCAAAATTTGAATAGACTTCTTGATCTGCTGGAGCTCTAAATTCTGACGGAAAAGAAAAGTCATTTGAATATTAGCCGATGGTTGACCCCTATCGGTTGTTTGTTTAGCACGCCATACTTGAGGTTTACCAGATTTATGAGCCTACACTAGCTCTCTATTCCTTAGGCGTTGTACCCTTCTTTTCTAACTTCTTGTCAAACCTCCTGGACACCATTGCCCTTTCTACCAAACATACTCTTTCTCATCACCTTCTTCTTCATAATCAGCCTAGTTTTGATCAACAACTCGCTTCCCAAGCCGATCATGAACACTTCTATTTTTTAAGTGCCAATCCATATTATTATGATGATACTCATTTCGAGCATGGATAGACTGGCGGTTGGCTTAAGATTGCCTAAACTCCCAATATTGTTCACTACACTCTGGGCAATTATTTCTAGTAGGCAATTTCAAACCTTCATTCTAACAATGTCTGAAGAAAGGACAATTCCAATGTGATTAAGCTTGTTTTCTTTCATACCTCTCCTCTTCTTGTTGACGCTGGTATTACTTCTCCTCCAACCAACGTTGATAATCCTTTTCCTTCTGCCATTGCCATTTATTCAACAAAATTCGAGATATAACATGTGGCCTTATCACCCCATTTCTTGACGTCTCTCCCTGCTCATATCGGCTCTTCTGTTGGTCACGACGCCTCTTAATTTCTCTATATTCATCAGTCGATATTTGCATCTCTGTATCAACTATTCTAGTTTCTTTTGCCCTAGTTGATGTTAGGACTTTAGTCCTCCCTTTGAGCCACTTAGCATCAGCCATATTCTGATTTTTTGGGAAAGGATTATCATCAACTTTCATCTTCTGAGGTGCATCAATTTTAAGCTTCCCTTGCTAAATAGACATATGTATATGTTGCCAGAAAATTCTACACTCATTAGTAGAATGAGAAGTAGCGTTATGAAATTTATAGAACTTCTTATTCTTTAACTGATCAGGAGGTAACATAACATGATTGGCGGGCAATTTGATCTATCCTCTCTCAAGCAAGAAATCAAAGAGCTTGTCTGATTTTGTGACATTGAAATCATAGCTCTCTTCAACTCCTTTTCCCCAAGGATTTGGCACCATCACTATCTTCTTACCCCAATTCCATTCAGCCATGGTAATCTCCTCTTCTTCATCATCCTCATCATCATTAACTGAATATGGATTATAAGCTTCAGCAATTGCGACATTTTTCTGGAATCGAGTATCTCTGGGCATATTCTGAAATTGGCTATTAAGGGCTGCCACTCGTTGAGCCAACTGACCAAAATTATCAAACTCTTGCCCAAGCAGTTTCTCTCTTTATGTTGGCAACATTGCTTGAACAGCCAAAGCGGCTAGCTGATCATCAGTCAGATTCAACGAAAAGCACAAATTTCTAGTTTCTCGGAACCTCTGAAGAAACTCAGCACCCGATTCATTAGTTCTTTGTCTTATGGTCATCAAATCTATGATTTTCTTTTCTCCTATCCTAGTATAGAAATATGTATGAAATTTATTTTTCAGGTCAGTCCAATTGGCAATAGAATTAACTGGTAACGATGAAAACCAGGTGAAAGCTAGTCCTGACAGGGACAAGGAGAAGAAACGAACCCGATGAGCTTCTTCAATGGATGCTTTACCCAACTATGTAAGATACTGACTGACATGTTTTATTGTACTTATGCTATCTTGACCAGTGAACTTAGAAAATTCTAGGAGCCTATAATTTGTAGGAAGAGCAACCAAATCATACCACTCTGGATATAGATGTTTGTACGAAAAGGTCTGCCCTTTATGTTTTAAACTAAATTGATTCTTCATCATTTTGGTTACTCAGAGCAACAACTCATCAGCATTTGAATCTAGATTTCTTTGCAATTGCTGACCCATCTGTGGATTAAAATTTTAGGTACCTTGATACCCTGAATTTGGAATCATATGAAGGGTATTATAATCTGTGCCATAATGATATCCTTGTAGAATCTTTATCTGTTGGGTCCTTTGATGTTTTGCTGCTTGAAGTCTCTGATTGTAAATGTTGGGATCAATATCTCTACAAATCCTTTGAACTAATGCTGCTATTTTTTGAGCCGACGGCGGTATTTGGCCTGATGTGCCAAAATTAACCATTTCATTTTGAACTTGCTCCATCGGCTGTCGCACATAGTGCACTAATGATCTAGGATTATTCTGTATTTGATTAGTAGTAATACTCTAAACTTGCTCAGATGAGCTCTGAACTGCATGGACATCCTCATTGCTAGCTAGTGCTGCTTCTTGATGGCTAGTACCGGCTTGATTAGTCCTCTGAGTCAACGGATGTGGAATGTTGTAGTAAGCCGGTCCAATCTAATCAATTGGATGTCCATGAAACAATTCCTTCATGGTATTGTGGAATATGTTCAAGAAAGCTGTATTATGATTTAACATGGCATCATGAATAGATTTGTTGATAGCTTCTACATAGAAATGCCTATCATCAGCTTCATCTATATCAGACTGCCCATGCATCAAAACTCTTGGTAGTGGATATTTCTGAATAACTTTATTGTCACGTGTCTTGGTGTAGGACAACAGACACTTGTTCTGAAACTCTTCTATAGCTTTACTAATGACATCCTTATCCTCATCAGGTAAGTGTTCATAGGGCACCATAAGAATGTCCCTGTTGTTGTGAGTTGCCATGATGATTGTGGTCCCACTGGGCATGCCAGAACGCGTGTCGGCGCGAAAACATGAGAACGCGCTGAGGACACGCAGCAAGCCGGAACGATCAAGAGATCTGCTTGGTTTCAACATAGGACTAGTCGATCCTGTGAATCCCGAAGGCATGCCAGTCAATTTGACCTATAATTGACAAGGAGAGAAAGTTTATCAGTAATTTAGGGTGGAACATACCAGTTTTGCCCAAACTGTTCCAAGTGTGCTGCATCAGGAGCAGCCAAACGGGAAAATTGACTAAATAGCCAATACGAGAAGAAATCGACTGTTAAGGACTATGATGCTCGTGGGTCATGATTGATTTATAATAACAAGTACAATGCACCTAGTATTAATGATTTTTTCCCTTGAGCTATTAATATATACGCATCAAAGATACATCATTAGCTAAATTAGATTTAATCAATACGTGGTGCAAAGCCAATGAATTCGGTAAAAAGGGATATACCACGCAAACAATCGACTGTTTAATATAAGTAGATCTATGAATTGTCTAGATCTAATTTATTATCATCAATAGTGAGGTTGGACCAGATCGATGCAGCTATGATGATGATAATAATCTAAAACCAGAAAATCCATAAAACTGACTATATGTCAATAGGTTCATGAAAGCGTGCCATATCTGTGAAAGCACAGGCAAATTGGCTAGAATAGCTAATGCATGCATAGCAAACAAACAGAGTACATATCACGATCATGAACAAACCATTAATCGATAATCTCTAATCTAAAGTCTTACTAGTGAGGTTCGACCGGATCGATGCATCTATGGTAGTGTCATTATTTTATATCTCATTAACTAGTGAGTTTATCCAAGATCGAAACATGTCTTTGAGTGCATACCATGCTTGATTGGAATAGAGATAAAACAACCGATCTAGCAGAATTAAGCCATCAATTATGAGATTCATAGTGTGACCTGACTAGAAGACGACCAATTATGATGATATGATGCCGACCTATCTCTATTTCAATCAGATGATTTGTTATGATTAATAGAACATTAATTATAACAAGATCGATAACTGGTGAATCAACCAAAAATAGCAAGGAAAATCTTACTAATCTTAGCCGACTCGGTAACTGGTGACATTATATTAAACAACAAGTTATTTAACACAAGATTGATAACTTTGATCTATATTATGATTCGTAAGAGATCAATCAGCTGATGCAGCTTTACAAATAATGATACAGATCGATAACTAACTTATACTAAAGCTCATAAGAGGTCGGCCGGATTGATACAGCCTTACAAACAAAAGTATAAGCCGTGATGGTACTCACAAACAAGCCGGAGGTTGACTGGATCAATGTAGCCCTACTTGTTGAAGAACTCGTTGAGATCTAAAGTACTCCTACTCCTAAGTGTTGGCGTGAAGCCAAAAAAGTAATTGGTATTGATTGATTCATTCCCTTTTTTACAATAGTCGGGGTCCAATATTTATACCTGGAACCTAAACATGAATCATACTCAAATACGACTCATTACAATCTTTGGAATAAAAGAAAACATTCCTAACTTAAGATAACTTGGACCCTAATCTTTCCCTTTTTGTAGAGTCTGACATATTTTTTCCCGGCGCTATCCGTACGTAGTTCATTGACGTTATCTGCTAATGTCATCCAAAATGAGCCGGTCCCAGTACCACATCTAAATCAGCTGATATCAATCCTTACGTAATTGATTCCTTGGTGACACAATCCTAGAAGCTTCAAGTTTTTGCGTTCTCCTTCCCAAATTTTGGTGTAAACAATTTTAGTAGCCACCTATTAATTACCTACATCTCCTAACATTACTTTACTAGGTTGTCATCCCTAGTGATGGTGATAGAGATGCTTATTGGTACTGCCTAGCATCACTACTAGAATGATACTAAGTAGTTCTTTGTCATCTTATATGACTAGAAAGAATATAAAGATATATGAATAAAAAGGAATCTACAAGCGCACAAATAATTATACCATTGTACCACTTCACCCGAGAGTATTCCAGGTATCGTTATTTATATTTTACCATAAGGAAGGTCTAGCTTGGACATGTATTGATAACTTATACTATTGATGGAGAAGTAATCCATAACCAATATTCTACTCATAACAGGGGTAAGTCATAGGATAAGATATATATATGATAAGTATTGATCATCAACAATGATAAATCACTCCGAGTACTCCTTTCTATGGCATTAGCATGGTCAGGTAGAATATTAGAGGAATAATTCCTATGTCATTCTTAATTACAAGTCAAAGCATATATTGATTAGTGTAATTACACCTAGTAATCATGGCTAAGGTCATCTTTATATCTACACATAAGGGATATTACTAAGGAAGATTAAGAACAGAGCTTGTCTTCCTTCGTAACTAGATCCTACTTGTATACCTATATTCGGGGAGTGGACTACAAAGGACTCAATAGGAGTGCCACATCCATGATCTACCACATGTTCCAGATGTAGCAGAACCGCCCAATTTACAAGAGCACAAGTACACTAGCAGCCCACAAGCGGTCGCACTATCATACTTGAGCCCATATAAACCCGGTAGTCTATCAAGTACCTCAAGGGGTCTCAATTCATCACTAACATACAACCAAGATCGTACATGATTCAACATACATGCCACATGTTACATAGAGTTCACAAATACATTGCCATACATCAGAGTGCGATTAAAGTTATTACAAACCAAGTTCAAATAAAGTAGTAGTGGAAGCAAAGTAGTTTTTAAACGAACATCTCACACCATTGTTCACATACTTGCCAGTCTGTGATCACAACCCACAAAAGCATCATAGATCAGATATATAAATAGAAGCGCCTTGCCTGGGGCCTACTCCTCGTCCACGGCGGGACAGAAGCCATTCTTACAATATCCATGATATACTGTGTTATCTACAACAAGTGGGAAATAAACCCTAAGTACGAGAAGCGCCTTGTCGTGGTCGATTGTTGGATGTTGATTGATCTTTCTTAGAGCGGGTTTGTTGGCCTATGTCCTTATCATGAACGAGTGGAGTGAGACGAAGACAACCGAGTGAACTTGCTCTTGATCATGTGAATCATCCTGCAGAATTCTCCAATAAGAACAAACTCGTGGCTCGATTAAGATAAGGGGTTAGCAGTTAGCCATTTAGAGATTTGTTCTTGTGGGTTTAGATAGATTTTCTAATGGCAGAATTTTAACATGATGTCTATCTAATATTTTTAGATTTTCTATTTTTTTAATATGCAAGAAAGAAAATATGTAGGCATAGTATATATATATTTTTCATTTTTATGCCACCACGATGAATATTCCTTGGGCTTGTTACACCATGAAAATTATTCACATGGGGCTTAAGGTTGCAATATTATTTTTCTTTTCTTTTCTTATGCGATGATGATCTGCAATAATAAAACTTTTTATTTTTCTTTATATGCAGAAAATGAAATATAACTAGATGTGTGCATATATTTTTAACTAATGCAATGCTAATGTAGAAAAGTACATATGCTAAAGTAAGAACAATTCATGCAATACTGAAACTAAATATGGAAAACTACTGATATTACCTCACGATGAGGGTTCAGATTTTAAGTCATCCGGATAGGACTTTACTCCAGTCTTATTCATTCTTCGGGTGCATCATCTGATCTTGGTGATGGAGACCCTGATGGCTGCACTTCTTGTGATTTTGATGATGTCACCTTCTCCTCCACACCTGCTTGGCTGGTTGGCTTGACTTAGGCGGTGTAGGTTCCTTTTTCATATATTCTTTAGGTTGTTCATCTTCTTCCTATTCATTCCATAGGGGTTGGTTCCCTTGATGTCAGGATGATCGATGTCTCCTCCTGGAGCGGCTCTTCTTTGGCTGCTTATAAGTAGTATAACTATTGAAATAACAACGTACCTTTTCTCCAGAGAATTAGAAGTGGACTTGTCCAAATCCGACGTAGATGATCACGTTGGTGGTGTTGAGGAATGGTCTCCCTAGGATGATGGGTGTATCATCTTCTTCTTCTCCCATGTCCAAAACCATGAAGTTGGCAGGGGCAAAGTGGTTGTGTATTCTTACTATAACGTCCTTTGCTATTCCTTATGGGAATTGGATTGGTTGGTCCACCATCTACAACTGCATATATGTAGGGTACAAGGGTTCATTACCAAATAAATATTCATATGTTACCTTGGACATTATGTTGTCACCTGATCCAATGTCACAGAAGGTCTTGTAGAAGATTCTTTGTCCAATGGTACACTCGATCGTTGGTACACCAGGATCATTCTTTTTGACAAGGAATGGTGAAGCGATGAGGTGGTCGTACTCTGATCTGAGTGTGTTGATCATGTTGACTGATTCTTCTTGTGGCTGCTTGACCTTGTTCTTCCTTCTTCTTCTGTTGTTCTTCTTCTTAGTCACTGTTGTCTCTTCGAATGGGTATGGCATCTGCGGATGTCTAGGAGATTGCAGGATATGATTCTTGAAAGAAAACTTCTCTTTCTTGTCCTTGATTGTGAAGCAGATTTTTGCATTATCTGCGTAGATGATGGCCTTTGCGGTGCTTAGGAAAGGTCGACCCAAGATGATGGGTGCCCTTTCATCTCCACCTATTTCTAAAACCACAAAGTCTATGGGAATATATGATTGTCCCACTCGAATAATGGTGTCTTCAAGAACTCCCTTGGGGTAGCAGAGTGACTGATCTACAAGCTGCAAACGTATATTTGTGTACAACAAAGGACTCCTAGGATTTTCTCATAAATTACCTTAGGCATGATGTTGACACTTGCTCCAAAGTAACAGATAGCTTCCTAGAAGATGTGAGGTCCAATGGAGATGGCAAGGTATAATCTATCCACCTTCCCATCGATGGATTCGTGTAGAAGTAAGCTGCATTGTGAATATCGACAAGATTTGTAGTTTCTAGATCTTCTGGTTACCCTAGAATCTTACCTTTGTCGGACGGAGGAACAGCAGCCGCTAGCTAAGCTATTTGTGATTCTATCATTTTATTAAAGTTATGCTAGTTTTTAATGGCAGAAGCAAAGCTATCCATTCTATTATTTTCTAGAATTTTATCATTGGTAGCTACCTTCTTAGATGATCCTTCCATTAGTCTAGATTGGCTAGCAATTAATTCTCTCAAGGGTGGTTGATTGAAGTTATTATAAATGTTACCTTGAGGGTTACCTTGGTAGTTACTTTGGTAGTTCGGCCTCTGTTGCTGGTTCCATCCTTGATTTTGTTGAGGACGATAGTAGTTGTTGTTGACAAAGTTCACAACCTCATGAATTTGAGGGCAGTTGTTCCCTGAATGCCCAGTGTTTCCACACTCTTCTCATGTCATGCGGGAATCATGAATGTGCATGACATATTTCTTCTTGTTAGCTCGGTCTTCGAGCTTCTTCATCAGCAGGTCCATCTTAGCAGATAGCATGTCTACCTCCTTGAGTTGATGCTTACCTCCACCTCTCTTTTGGATGTGAACACTATCAGGTATCGATATTAGGGATACATAAAGAAAGGAAGTTAGCACCCACGCTAACTTCTCCGGATGGCTCGAGACGTACTAAAAGGTCTTGCCTGACCTTGAGGCCGCGGGCTCTGTCTTGCCCGACCCCTTGTGTGCGGGCTCCATCTTGCTCGACCCCAAGGACGCAGGTTCCATCTCGCCCAAGGCCGTGGGCTCCATCTTGTCTGACCTCAAGGCTGTAGGCTCATCTTTCCTGACCCCTTGGGTGCAGGCTCCGTCTTGCCTGACCCCAAGGACACGGTTTCCGTCTTGCCCAAGGTCATGGATTCCATCTCATCCGACAGGGACCCATACCGCCGCCAACCACTCCAGGTCCATGCGTATGGGCCTGGGTCAAAACTTTGATGCTAGGGAAGAGGCTGGCATGCCTCAATGTAACCCATGGCGATGACGGGCCATACCTGGGGATTCACATCAAGAACAGTGCCAGGCATGCCAGTGCTGTTCTGCCTAATCCTCGTACGGACGCTGATAGGCGTGTCAGTTTCACCATGACATCCGTCGGGACAGAGTGGAACGCCATGACCTACAGATGATGCCTGCACATGGCGCCAGTGACTAATAGGGCCACGATGTGGTGCCACCCCTGTTGACATCTATAGGATCAGTGGGACCCGCATGAAGGAGAAAAAGGAAGTTGCATCACTACTTTGAGTTGCATCCAGTGATGGTCGCGACATCCTTCCCTCCCGATGAGGTTGTCCAAAACTGGGTTGCCACAGGAAGAATCATGAAGTGCGCACTCTAGTTGATGGGTCAAGGCATTTCATATGCCCCTCGGACGGTCATCAAGTCACAAGTGCTGGCTGATTTCATTGCAGAGTGGACCAAGATCCAAATGCCGCCAACAGTCGTCGACCAAGAGTACTAGACGATGTACTTCGATGGATCACTGATGAAGAAAGGCGTTGGCGTGGGGCTGGTTTTTGTTTCACCCCTCGGGGTACGCATGAGGTACATGGTTCACATCCATTTCCCCTCCTCCAACAATGTGGCCGAGTATGAGGCACTCATCAATGGCCTGCGTATCGCCATTGAGTTGGGTATCTGATGGTTTGATGTTCGGGGCGACTCCCAGTTGGTCATCAACCAAGTCATGAAGGAATCAAGCTGCGTATTGCCAAGAAGTCCACCAACTAGAGGACAAGTTCATAGGTCTCGAGCTCAATCACATCCTGAGGCGTCTCAACAAGGTGGTGGACACACTGGCAAAACTGGAATCCAGTCGAGAGCCAGTGCCAACGGGCATCTTCGCCAGTGATTAGTATAAGCCCTTGGTCCACTACGATGAGCCAAAATAGACCGGTGATGGGCCGCCTACCCTGGGCTCAGGGGTTAACCAGTTGGTGGCTCCATCCAACCCTGATGTCATGGAGCTTGATGAGGATCTAGTGATAGAGCCCGACCCTTTGGTCGACTAGAGGACGCCTTACCTCGACTACCTCCTCCATGAGGCGCTACCAATGGACAAAATGGAGGCTCGGCAGTTCGCGCCTCGCACTAAGTCCTTTGTCATTATTGAGGGTGAGCTCTACAGGCGAAGCCATACCAGTATCCTACAGCGCTGTATCCCCATCAAACAAGGGAAGCAGTTGCTGAGTGATATCCACGGTGGAGTCTGTGGGCACCATGCGCACCTAGGACCCTGGTCAGAAATGCATTCTGACAAGGCTTCTACTGGCCGACTATAGTAGTTGACGCTGAACAAATTGTGCGCACCTATGAAGGGTGTCAATACTACGCTCGGTAGACCCACCTGCCAGCCCAAGCACTCCAAATGATCACCATCACGTGGCCATTCATGGTCTAGGGGCTTGATCTAGTTGGACCTCTCAAGAGGGCGCCCGAGGGCTATACGCACTTGCTTGTCACCGTAGAAAAGTTTACAAAGTGGATAGAGGCTCGACCAATCTCCACGATCAAGTTCGAGCAAGTCATGCTATTCTTCCTTGACATCGTCCATCGCTTTGGAGTCCCAAACTCCATTATCACAGACAATGGCACACAGTTCACTAGGAAAATGTTTCTCTGATTCTACGATGAATACCACATCCACATCGATTGGGCCACCGTGGCACAACCCCACACGAACAGGCATGTCGAGCACGCGAATGGCATGGTCCTACAAGGCCTCAAGCCTAGGATCTTCAACCGGTTGAACAAGTTTGGAAAATGATGTGTCGTGGAGCTTCCCACAGTGCTCTGGAGCCTTAGGACGACCCCCAGTCAGGCCACTGGCTACATGCCATTCTTCATGGTCTATGGTTCTAACGCTATCCTCCTAACCAACCTCAATTATGGAGCACCGAGGGTCAGGGCGTACAACCAATAGGGAGCAAAGGTGTCCCTCGAGGATGCCATGGACTAGATAGATGAAACACGCAACATTGCCCTCCTTTGCTCGGCTAAGTACTAGCAAGCATTGCATCGGTACCATAGCCATTGAGTATGGGGTCGGGCCTTCGACATCGGGGACCTAGTGCTCCGCCTTGTCCAGAGTAACAAGAACTGCCACAAGCTCTCTCCACCGTGGGAGGGACCATATGTCAAGGCGGAGGTGCTCCAAGTAGGCACTTATAAGCTCAAGACCATGGACGACAAAGTCTTTGTCAACGCTAGGAACATTGAACAACTACGTAGCTTTTACCCTTAATCTACACACACTTTCTCTTATTGGTTTTGCTATCGACTCCTCGATCTTTAGTGACACCCAACCCCAACAACGGCAAGGGGTTGGGCCTCACTCGGGGACTGATAAGAGCATATCTATCCGGTAGACATTCTCTATGCTTGACCCTTTCTCACGTTAAGATCTAGAAGCAAGGGTTGTGGAAATAAACGCTGAGTAAAATTGGTTGGACCGCAAGAAACCTACGCCCCAGCGGCTATGGCATTTTTGCTCACCAACGTGATCAGAGTTTTTTGCCCGCACCCCAAGCTTTTTAGCCTTAACTTCAGAAAGAATCGAAACACATTAAAAGAGTATATCTATCTGGTAGACATTCTCTATGCCCGACCCTTTCTCATGTTAAGATCTAGAAGTAAGGATCGCGGAAATGAACGCTGAGTAAAACTAGTTGGACCGCAAGAAACCTACGCCCCAGCGGCTATGGTGTTTTTGCTCACCAGCGTGATTAGAGTTTTTTGCCCGTACCCCGAGCTTTTTAGCCTTAACTACGGATAGAATTGGAACGCATTAAAGGGTATATCTATCCGGTAGACATTCTCTATGCCCGACCCTTTCTCATGTTAAGATCTAGAAGCAAGGGTTGTGGAAATGAACTTTGAGTAAAACTAGTTGGACTGCAAGAAACCTACGCCCCAGTCGCTATGATGTTTTTGCTCACCAGCGTTATTAGAGTTTTTTCACCCGCACCCCGAGCTTTATAGCCTTAATGATGGAAAGGGTCAGAATGCATTAACCTTTTTATACAAAAAGGGGAGAAGAGCTAAAATTCTATTTGGCCATAACAAAATTTAAGAGCTTGTCCACTTATTACAAGTTCACCGACTGGTTTATGTACCTAACTAATTTCTTGGGGGGATGATCTCATCCTCTATCCCAGTAGGTAAGTTCTGTGCTAGAGGGGCCACCTCCTTCTCGATGTCGTCTAGCTCAGTGTCAGTGTAGACAGGCATGAGAACCATCATAGGTAAGGAGGGATGCAGAGCTAAAAAAGCTCCTACAGCCCATTCAGGCCTAGCAGTTCAAAGACTAGCCCTCCAACGGGTTCACAGCCGCTCTAGGACACCCTAAGAGTGAGGGTGGAAAGGGATGGTCCAACTAGAGCCCAGTACCAAGGCGTACGAGCACCGCAGGCATCCCAGCCCACATTCGAGTCTTGGTTGGTTCCCAGTCCATGGTTTTTCCTCGAAGAAAGGCAATGATCCCTTGGGACCGGTCGAACAGACCCGAGAACTATATGGATTGGCCACTGAGAATCTGGAGTCAGTCATCTGCTGACCCATACTAGACCCCAGCAAACGGGAAGCTAGGGCCCCACTTGGACTAGCCTGTTAATAGCTCACCGAGCACCATGTTTCATACATCGAGGAAAAATGTGGCATGACTCAGCTCCTCCGTTTTATCAAAAAAAATGCTTGAGGGATGATGATCACAAAGATGAGCCGACCCTTGACCGGACCTCTGCTAGGCACAAGGGCTCAAGGGAAGTTGGACTCACAAGGAGACTGAATGCGCGGTCATAGTACAATGGTAGACCAATCAGATCCTAAGGGACCGGAATCAAGAAAAATCTTTTTGTCCTCCCGAATCATATGGTTACATGCCCCCAAGAAGACCGATCATGACAAAAGGAAATCACCATCCTACCAGGACATGCAATAGGCTACAAAAGGAAGGCCAAGGCCCTCAGAGTCCTCCCATCTAGAAAAGCCACCAAAGGAGTATTCTACTCATCTATAGGGTCGGGGGCTACTGTCAAGTATCGATATTAGGGATACCCAAAGCATGGAAGTTAGCGCCCATGTAGACTTCCTTGGATGGCTTGAGATGTATTAAAAGGTCTCGCCCGACCCTAAGGCCGTGGGCTCTGTCTCAACGACTCCATGGGTGCGGGCTCTGTCTCGCCCAACCCCAAGGATGTGGGTTCTGCCTCGCCCATGGCCACGAGCTCCGTCTTGCCTGACCTTGAGGTCGTGGGCTCTGTCTCGCTTGACCTCTTGGGTGCGGGCTCCATCTCACCCGACCCCAAGAACGTAGTTTCCATCTCACCTAAGGTTGCAGGCTACATCTTGCCTAAGCTCTAGGATGCAGATTCCGTCTTGTCCAATGGGGACCCATACCGCCGCCAACCACTATAGGTCTAAGCATATGGGCTTGGGTCAAAACTCTGACACCAGGGAAGAGGCTGGCATGCCTTGATATAACCTGTGGCCATGATGGGCCATACCGGGGCATTCACATCAAGAATAGTGTTGGGCGTGCCAGTGCTATTCTGCCTAATCCTCGTACGGACACTAACAGGCGTGTTAGTTTCACCTTGACATCCACCGGGACAGAGTGGAACATCATGACCAGTAGATGACGCCTGCACATGGCACCAGTGACGAATAGGGCCATGACATGGAGCTGTCCCTATTGATATCTATATGATCTGTGGGACCTTCATGAAGAATAAGAAGGACCCTAGAAGCCTTCTTCTCTCTCTCATTCTTCTCCTTTTCCTCATCTGTAACCCCTGCTTTTTGTTGGCCTATAAAAGGGGAAGTAGGGCGCCACATGAAAGGGGAGATCTTGACACAAGAGCACGACATGAGCATATGGCTGAGCGGTAAGTGAACTCTCAGCACCCGTTCACTCCTTCCACCAGAGACTTAGGATCCTCTCCCTCTCTCGCCTGTTTGTAACCCCTACTGCATACCAAGTGCCGGTAACATGAGTAGCAACAAACTAGACATAGGGACGTTCTACCAGAACTAGTATAAACCCTTGTATCCTCCGAGCACACCATCCGAGCCTAAGGTGCAAATACAAATTTACTCGTTGGTGGTCCGAAAACATCGACAAACACGTTCTTCATTCCAACATTGGTTGGACATCTTCTCTCAAGAGCTATTGCAGCTGGAAGCATGACTCACAGAAATGCACCTTCGATAGCAGCATCCATAGTCTCATGGGTGGTATTGGTTAACCCATGATAGAAGGTCTGCATGAGTAGCCAATTTTCCATCCCATGATGAGGACATTCTGATATGTAGCCTTGAAAGCATTCCCATGCCTCAAGGATAGATTCATCATGTTGTTGCTAAAAACTTGAAATTCTCCCACATAGGGCGTTGGTCTTGCCCGTGGGAAAGAACTTGGCTAGGAAGGTAGTGGAGCAATTATCCCATGCCGTATTTCTATCTTTGTTGGCATAGAACCACTGCTTCGCCTTCCCCAAAAGTGAGAATGGAAAGAGGCGAAGTAGTATGGCGTCCTTGGTTTCTTCTTTGATGGTGAAAGCGCTATAGATCTCCTGGAAGTGTTGAAGATGTGCACTCGCATTTTCATGTGCATTTCCACAAATCTAGCTAGCTTGCACCATGTTGATGAGAGCTGGCTTGAGCTTGAATCCATTGTCTCCAACATTGACATTAGATCTAGTATGATGTTGGTAGTGGTTGGAGCAGGGAATTCACGAAGAGTCTTGTCATGGCTTCAAATTCAGGTGTTAAGCTTTGCCTTATCTAGTTGTCTTCCAACTCTAAAGCTGAAACTTTCTTGAGTTTGGCTCTAGTTCTCCTGATTAATGCTTCGGGATCTTCAACGTAGTTTGTTAGAAGGCTAAAACCGATCATACATTACCCTGCATAAGATACACAAGTAGACAAAACAAGGGTAAGCCTGTTTGAGCAGAGGTTAGTGGTTTATCTCTATCACATCAATAAGCATAAGTTTATTAATACTTCCTTTGTCTAGCTACCTTCCCTGACAATGGCGCCTGAAATGCTTGTTTGTATTTATTAACTTGTCACTTGTTTTAGTAGCCACCTATTAATTACCTACATCTCCTAACATTACTTTACTAGGTTGTCATCCCAAGTGATGGTGCCAGAGATGCTTGTTGGTACTGCCTAGCATCACTACTAGAATGATACTAAGTACTTCTTTATCATGTTATGTGACTAGAAAGAATATAACGATATATGAATGAAAAGGAATCTACAAGCGCACAGATAATTATACCATTGTAGCACTTCACCCGAGAGTATTCTAGGTATCGTTATTTATATTTTATCATAGGGATGGTCTAGCATGGACATGTATTGATAACATATACTATTGATGGAGAAGTAAACCATAGCTAATATTCTACTCATAACAGGGGTAAGTCATAGGATAACATATATATATATATATAAGTATTGATCTTCAACAATGATAAATCACTCAGAGTACTCCTTTCTATGGCGTTAGCATGGTCAGGTAGAATATTAGAGGAATAATTCCTAGGTCATTCTTAATTACAAGTCAAAGCATACATTGATTAGTGCAATTACACCTAGTAATCATGGCTAAGATCATCTTTATATCTACATATAAGGGATATTATTAAGAAAGATTAAGAACAGAGCTTGTCTTCCTTCGTAACTAGATCCTACATGTATACCCATATTTGGGGAGTGGTTTACAAAGGACTCAATGGGAGTGTCACATCCGTGATCTACCACATGTCCCAAAATATAGGGTGTATCCATAGGTAAACAACGTATAAGCACCACGCTTACACAATGTCAACCACTCACCCCATGTACTTTGGAGCGAGTGCTTTGCAAACTTATGCATAAACATAATGATAAACTAGCTATACTAAGTATATAATCAAAGTAGACAATGAACATTACAACAAAGAAAATGAATAAGATGAATACTAATATTGTCTTAACAATTGTAGAGCATATAAAAATAATGAAGATACAAAAGAGAGGGGGTACAAGGATTATACCGAACCATGGTCTTGACACGATCGAGAATCCAAGCGAAGCCTGCTTGCCTCCCTCTAGATCTAACCTAACTAGCTATGTCCTATAATATGGTGGAGCTCTAAGGATGATTTGGGTTTCTATCTTCTCAAATGACTTGATGCCTTAGGGGTGCTGGCAGGGCTGATATATATAGCCTAGAGCATCAAACGTGAGCCCTTGTTTCAAACCAACTTAAGGAACAGCATAGATGCAACCTAGGAGGCGGTGGAGAACTGACATTGCAACGCGGAGACTGATAGGTGGGCCCAGGGGCCAGGCGGCCTACAGGTGAGGCCGATCGCCTCTGCCTCTCAGCCTCGGCATGGTGTCCTCTAGAACCTTCTAGTGTCTATTTTGCGGTGGATAAGCGCAATTAAATCTGACATGTTGGTCCACCTTGATGGTTTTCTGGTTAAACCGTGTAGAAAATACAGATTTACCAAAACTCATGGAATTTATTAGTTTAAACTCCTAGACCTTTGTTGCTGATCATATTTATGCCCTTATTCATGTTTGTTTGATGGTTTATAATGGTTGTTAACTAACGCCAACAACCAATTTCTTGATCTCACAGTCTTAATGTAGCACCCGGTTTTAAGAACAAAACCAGATATACACCATATGTGAGCCCAAAAAGTCAAATCTCACATATAGCAACAAATAAGGGTAATATCAATAGACAATGCTTAAATATATAGCGTATTAGTATAAGGAATATAACCATAGAGTATGGATAGCGGAAAGACAACTCTGATCTTCAAGCGAAGACTCCAAATCCACAGGGACAACTGACTAGTTGATCACAAGCCTAATTCCTCCAAACTCTAGCAATCTGGTACCCATTGGAGATTTTTCCAAATATGTGTAAAATAAATAAAGCGTAAGTACAAGTCGTACTCAACAAATATAACATGGGGTTCATGAGGCTCAAAAGGCTAACACTGGTTTAACTGCAATTAACTTTTAATGAGTCATGATTTTAGCAATTGAGTAGCAACAAGTTTATCACCAGCCCATAAACACATGATCAGGTAAACATGAATAATGAATAGCATAACAATTAGCCATTAGTGAGCACCTTCATCATCCATATCATTAGTGTTCATCATCTATTCCATAAGGGTTCCAAGGCCGCTCGTGACCGTGAGCACGGTTGATATACCAGTTTTACACTCTACAGAGGTTGTACACTTTCATTGTGAGTTATGATTTACCCTTTCGCCTGAGGTGATCAGCCTCTTGACCCACTACCAAGGAAGGTCGGTAGGGTTCACTATGAAGCCTTTCAAAGGTTCGTCTAACAAGTTAGGGCCGCTAGGTTTCTGTGGCCTATGAATGTAGCGCTCCCCTTCCGATAGGCACAATAACGCGCAGCCTATACTCTGACGGACAGAGGCTGTACTATATCCAACCTAGAACATACCCCTCTTGTGCTATAAAGGTAACCACTAACAAGCTAGAAAAGGTCCTCATACTGAGCTAAAGCCAGAGCCATATAGCCCTCACAGTTGTACTGTAAGTCCTGGATAATCACTTACAGATAAGTCCTTAGGGAGAGGAATCTAGAGCACCATAAAATAGCCCAATGCTCTAGCCCCCTTGTTCCATGTTGCTAAAAAGCATCTTTTAATATTTATTGCATATTCCATTCGTCAAGTTACAAGATCATGGTTGTAGTGGAGCACAAGCATCATACTAACCAATGCAATAACCCATAGGAATCAAGGAATCTAGGATATCAAATAGCTAGGAAAAGTACTACGGTTGCCAAGGTAGACACATACATATGATTAAAATGATATTAAGGTGAATAGGACAACAAGGAGGATCCCACACTATACTTGCCTTAAACACCGATCCTTTGGTAAGCTTTAATCTTCAACGTTCTTCTTCTTTTTCTTGATCACCACGTATATCTCATCGACTGGACAAGATCATAAAGCACCACACAACCATCCATGCAATCATATATGAAGCAAACAATAGATCTAAATTAGAACAATACACCAAACATAAAATCAAGATGAAAAGTTTGTAAAATAAATCTACGTCCGGCTACGAACACACAGACACGAAAAGCACACTAATCAGACCTACAGTTGAAAAGATACAACTACCGACAGATCTACTCATAAAACTATTAACTTCATGTGTTTTAATTATATAAAAACATGTATAAGATATTTTATAGGTAACATAAATTAAGTCAAGTTTAAGTTTGAATTATAATACTAAAGTAAAACAAATCATATTTTATTTATAAAACCCAATTGCATAATTATTATTCAAATTAGAGTTTAAACCATGAAATTCTAGAAATAGTGACATGGTAACCACTGTTACTAACACGTATATCTTGTTCCTATGAATCTAACGCAACTTGGATGGACTAAAACGGAGTTGAAGCGTAGAAGATATGATTTAAACAAGATTTTCTTTATTAAAATAATAGATTAATCTAACCTCAAATTTTAAAAAGTTGAAAACATACTTAACAGTAGTATGAACATGTAGATTATGAAATTATGAACCTAACACAATTTGAACGGATCAAATCGATGTTAAAACGGAGAAGTTATGGCTAAAATAAAATAAGTGGCAAATCGGTAAATAAGTGAAAACGTATTTTGGATCTAAACCGAAACAAAGTACGCTTCCAAGATAAGAAAACGGGATTGAGAAAGACATTTTGGACTGCGGGTTTGATATTAAAATATGCAGGGGCTCTTTTGCAATAAAGCCACACGAAGGGGTATCCACCGATTGAGGCCGGTGGATCATATCTGAACGGTCTAGATTGGATCGGGCGGTGAGATCGGCCGACGACGAGGTGGGTGATGGTGGCGCTATGGCTGGAGCAAGGAGAGCTCACCGACGACGTTTGTTCTTGGCCTACAGAGCATGGTTTTTCGAACGGGAAAGTCTGGGAGAGAGAGGAGAGGATGGGGAACTCACCGGAATCGAGAGAAGAGAACGGGGAACAAAGGAGGCGACGCGGCGCTCGACGAGCGGCGGCTCTCGCGGTGGCTCTTAGGGCTCGGCGGCTGCGAGCACTCGGGCAACACGGTGGCTCGCAATCGGGTTAGGCGAGGGCGGCGTGGGCTTGGCTTCGGTATTTAACAGGCCGGAGGACATGGGCGGCACGACAATGGAAGGAGACAGTGCGGGCACAGATTCCTCGGTGGCGGCAGTGTCCAGAGCGGTGATGACTCGAGGAAGAGGAAGCAGCTAATAGGTGGGGCCAGATTGCCAGTGACATAGGGCTTGGGGGAGGAGACGCGTGCATGGTAGCTTCGGGGCTGGGCCGGCCCATGAGTGGAGAGGGAGCTGGTGTTGATGGGCCGCCGTGGGAGAATGAGGAGAGCGGCCTGCGCGTGGAGGAAACTGAGGGAGGGAGGGAGCAGGCCTAGCAGGCCATCGGCCCAACAAAGCGGGGCCGGTGGGAAGTGGAAGCCAGTAGTAAGCCGGGCCAAAGAGCAGGCCGACCGGGCCAAAATAGAGAACAAGAGAGAGAGAGGTTTTCTTTTCCTTTTTCTATTTCTTTTCTTTTCTTATTTCAAATCAAATTCAAATACAAATCAGATTTGAATATGGTTTTCAGATACACTCTTCAATTCAAATAAAATGAACAATTTTAGTAAATTTTCAAACATAAATTTCCACAATTCTTTTATTTTCAAATTTTCTTTTCTTTTATTTCAAAGCCATTTTTAATTTCATTTGCAAAAGAAATTTAAACCATTTTGACTTTTCAATCAAAACCACTCAATCAAATACATCAAATGCAAGGGCATGTATGCACAAACATGTTGCTAAACCTTATGATGAATTTTAATTTAATGAAAAATTTTATTTTCCTATATTTTATGAGCACAAAATTCAGAAATAAATCATTTTATGCCTATTTTCAAAAGAGGCAAATTTTAGGGTGTTACAATTCTAGCCCCCTTAAGATGAATCTCGTCCTCGAGATTCAGAAAACGTCGACTAGGAGATAGGGATACTTGGTCTTTGAGTTCTTCTTTACTTCCTCGTGTAGTTCCATTGTCTTGATAATGATCTCATTTCACTTTGCATACCAGTTAACCTTACTCCAAGTAACTTGCCAAACTAATTCCAAGATTCTGATAGGTACTCCAAACACTCTTAGGTATCTCCAATCACTAGGCCATCTTTCCTATAATACCAATTCTGTTTTCTTAAATATCTACCTTCCAATGAAGCCTAGCGAATCTCCTGGTCAGAAGGAAATTCTACTACCAATCTTCAAAACATTAATGATTCTGGTTAAATTACTCAAACTTGGAATACAATTATTAATCCTTGGTGTCACCCGAACCTTCTTAGCACAATTCTCCGTTACTAAGGACATCGGCCATGACTATGCTCATCCAAGTGATAGCACTTTTCCAAGTCATAATCAATTTTATTCCAATTAGGATATCACAAGCTCAAGACCAACTTGGTGAAGGTGTCCTGTAGATTCTTGTGATCCTCCTAGATGTCACTTTTACTTCCAAGAAGATATTACTTCCATGCTCCATAATGGATATCTCCAGATAACAAGTTAGGTAGTTCAACTCATGCTTCCTTAATTGACTTAATGAACAAGCCACTACTTTTCTTCTGGTTTAAGGACACATCCCAGACCTTTGACAGAGTGCATCATTGTAGATATGAAGCTCTTCTCCGGATCTGGCAAAGCTAATACTTATGTTTTACTCCAACCTCTTCTTGGATTCCCTCAACACTTACCTAAAGTTTCTTGATCAAAACTAACTTATAAACTTCTCTAGCAGCTCTACCAATATCTTGAGGATCTCAGATAATTTCCCTTGAACCAAAACTCACTTTCTAACTTGGTAAATCATTGAGATGTTCTGAGTCTCCATTGAATCAACTGTAAATGTCCAATATCTCCTTCCTACGTCATCCATACCAACCCATCCTAGGTATGTTGAAGATTATACCCCCAATTGATAATAGCTCGAAGAGAAGGTCAATTCTTGATGAATACATCAGTTACTTGTAGATGACCCAACAAATTTATCCATTTGCGCTGGATGATGATCTCTCATCTAGAGGCATAACCTATACTTCCAAGTGAAACTCCAGAGCATATGAAACCTTCGTCTTGCAACTTCTTTAGCTTGGCTACCCCGTTAAGAAAAGATAAAGTAGGGGACACAAGAAGGGTAGCTTGCACCTTCTTCTAGAGGGATTAACTAGCATAAGGACATCCTGAAATCCCAATGATACCTCATGTATGGGCAAGAACAAGAAATCTGAAGTTCCTCACGAGCAGAAAAACAATAGCGCGGTAAAATGGTTGTACCTCTCATTATGTTAATCCAATGATATTGTAGCTTATACCGTTAGAAATATTATAAAATTCTCTACAACTTCCTTATAGAAACTTTTCCAAATTCTGCAGTTAACTTGGTCGAAAATAGTGCACAACAGAAACGGGTCCAGGTTCCAAACAGCACAGATGCATCGCCTTGTGATTTTTGTAACTCTATAACCAAAATAGCTATCAGGGTGATTCTTGAGCTCAAAGAGAGATATTGAAGTCTACTGTTGTCCAGAATGTTCTCATGATTTTTGGTTATCCTAGAATAGAGATATAAGACGAAGAATGCAGGCTGCTCTGAAAAGACAGGATAGAGGAAATTGAAGAATACCATAACCCAACTATTTGTTGCACTGATCCTTTTACCTTAGGCCTATAAACTAAATGAAATTGTGGGAACACCCAACAAGATCATTGAAATTATAACAAAGATTCAAAACAATCATAAGCACAATGATAATTCAACAAGCAATAAAGGTGCATAATTCAATCATTGACTCAACTTGTGATACTATCGTTTTATTACATAAAGGCACAAACTCCTATTCCTTAACTAGGGATCTTGGGTAGCCTAGCACGACTTCTTCATTCGTCACTCTCACCAAATGCTTCTTTCAGGTTGGGTACTACTAACACTTTCTAGTAGCAACTTTGTAGTGATCCGACTCTGGCCACTTCCATGGTACAACCGTTGATTCTTCTGTGCGAAAAATTTAGCATAATGTCCTTCTTGTTGGCAACGATAACACATGATCTTAGCTGTATCTTTTGTGGTGTAAAATTCCATAGAATTGTTGATAGGTGTGTTGCTAGCTTGCTGACTCCAAAGGTTCATCTTTGTTAATCTTGATCGCTTTTTAGCTCGTTTGATCTTTCGGGGTTGAAACTCCTTATAGGTGATCGTTCACCCATCTATGCATACCTCCTGTGGAAAGAGTGGAATAATCTTAGCTTGAGAAACTTCTGACTCTTTAGAGTCTGAGTTTATCTGGCTAGGGATTGGAGCTGGATGTGATAATGTAGTAGAACTCGAATGTTGATTGCTTCCCAATTCTGGCTCCGGCGAGACTACCTTCCTCTTCTTATCCACATTGTCCTCAAGTACAGGCTGAATACCTTCATACTCAATTCTTTCTCCTGATGGTGCTGTTAGAAGAACCAAATGTTGGGCATGCTTAATCACTCCTTTATGGGCAGATAACCATCCCTGTCCTAGGATAACATCAATTTTCATTGACTCCAAAATGATAAGGTTTGCCATGAGGTTCACCCCCTTTATGTCAAGACCAACCTTTGCGCATATGTGGTATGCCTTCACTTCACCTCCTAGAGAGTTAATCATCACCAGTTTCCTTATCAGAATCATAGTTATCTTATGATCTTCTACATATTGGCTAGAGATAAACGAATGTGAAGCTCTGGGGTCAAAGAGCACTATGGCAGGAGCTCAGTTTACTAGAATGAAACCATACACAACCTCCTTAGCTCCATGAGTAGTAGTCATATCCACATTATTCAATCTTCCTTGGATGTAGTTTCTCTTTACTTTACTTCCTTGCTCCTGTTTCTTCTTGTCGAAGGTAGTTAAGGACAACATAGCTTGGTCCCCCTGACCTTTGATACCGGTGGTCTCCTCATTACAACCCATCTATATAGATGAGGAGAGAGGATTGAGAATAGAGACAAGTTTTCATAAAAGAACAAAGGCTGAAGTGAGCATAACTTTTAGAAAATAACAAGGTTGGAGGGAAAATAAGAAGTAAGCAAAGATAAAAGCATGCTAAAACATCCAGTTCTATCTAGGCTTACATCCTACAGTCAACATTGCTCTGATACCACTTTGTAGCACCCGATTTTAAAAACAAAACTATATACACACACCATATGTGAGCCTAGGAAGTCAAATCTCACATATAGCTACATATAAGGGTAATATCAATAGACAATGCTTAAATACATAGCATATTAGTATAAGGAATATAACCTCAGAGTATAGATAGCGGAAAGACAACTCCAATCTTTAGGTGAAGACTCCAAATCCACAGGGACAACTGACTGGTTGATCGCAAGCCTAATTCCTCCAAACTCTAGCAATCTGGTACCCATCCAGGATTTTTCCAAATATGTGTAAAATAAAGGAAGCTTAAGTACATGTCGTACTCAACAAATATAACATGGGGTTCATAAGGCTCAAAAGGCTGACACTAGTTTAACTGCAATTAGTTTTTAATGAGTGATGATCTTAGCAATTGAGTAGCAACAAGTTTATCACTAGCCCATAAACACATGATCAGGTAAACATGAATAATAAATATCATAAACAATTAGCCATTAGTGAGCATCTTCATCATCCATATCATTAGTATTCATCATCTATTCTGTAAGGGTTCCAAGGCCGCTCATGCCCGTGAGCATAGCTGACATACCAGTTTTACGCTCTACAGAGGTTGTACACTTTCACTGTGAGTCATGATTTACCCTTTCACCCGAGGTGATTAGCCTCTTGACCCACTACCAAGGATGGTTGGCAGGGTTCACTATGAAGCCTTTTAAAGGTTTGTCTAACAAGTTAGGGCCGCTAGGTTTCTGTGGCCTGCGAATGTAGAGCTCCCCTTCCGACAGGCACAATAACACGTAGCCTATACACTAACGGACAGAGGCCGCACTATATCCAACCCAGAACACACCCCTCTTGCACCATAAAGGTAACCACTAACAAGCTAGAGAAGATCCTCATACTGAGCTAAAGCCAGAGCCATATAGCCCTTACAGTTGTACTGTAAGTCCTGGATAATCACTTACAGATAAGTCCTTAGGAAGAGGAATCTAGAGCACCATAAAATAGCCCAATGCTCTAGCCTCCTTGTTTCATGTTGCTAAAAAGTATCTTTTAATGTTTATTGCATATTCCATTAGTCAAGTTACAAAATCATGGTTGTAGTGGAGCACTAGCATCATACTAACCAATGCAATAACCCATAGGAATCAAGGAATCCAGGATATCAAATAGCTAGGAAAAGTACTATGGTTGCCAAGGTAGACACATGCATATGATTAAAATGATATTAAGGTGAATAGGACAACAAGGAAGATCCCACGCTATACTTGCCTTAAACACCGATCCTTTGGTAAGCTTTAATCTTCAACATTCTTCTTCTTTTTCTTGATCACCACGTATATCTCACCAACTAGACATGATTATAAAGCACCACAGAAGCATCCATGCAATCATACATGAATCAAACAATAGATCTAAATTAGAATAGTACACCAAACATAAAATCAAGATGAAAAGTTTGTAAAACAAATCTACGTACGGCTATGAACACAGACGCAAAAAGCACACTAATCGGACCTACGGTTGAAAAGATACAACTACCGAGAGATCTACTCAAAAAACTATTAACTTCATGTGTTTTAATTATATAAAATCATGTATAATATATTTTATAGGTACTATAAACTAAGTCAAGTTTAAGTTTGAATTATAATACTAATGTAAAACAAATCATATTTTATTTATAAAACCCAATTGCATAATTATTATTCAAATTAGAGTTTAAACCATGAAATTCTAGAAATAGTGACATGGTAACCACTGTTACAAATGCGTAGATCTTGTTGCTATGAATCTAATGCAACTTGGATGGACTAAAATGGAGTGGAAGCGTAGAAGATATGATTTAAACAAGATTTCCTTTATTAAAATAATAGATTAAATCTAACCTCAAATTTTAAAAGTTGAAAACATACTTAATAGTAGTATGAACATGTATATTATGAAATTTTGAAACTAACACAATTTGAAGGGATCAAATCGGAGTTAAAACGGAGATGTTATGGCTAAAGCAAAATTAGTGGCAAATCGGTAAATAAGTGAAAACGTATTTTGGATCTAAACTGAAACAAATTATGCTTCCAAAAGAAGAAAATGGAATTGAGAAAGGCATTTTGGACTGCGGGTTTGATATTAAAATATGTAGGGGCTCTTTTGCAATAAAGCCACGCGAAGGGGTATCCACCAATTGAGGCCGTTGGATTAGATCTGGGTGGTCCGGATTAGATCAGGCGGTGAGATCGGTCAGCGGCGAGGTGGGTGATGGCGGCGCCATGGCCAGAGCAAGGAGAGCTCATCGGCAACGTTCATTCTTGGCCTATAGAGCATGGTTTTTCGAATGAGAAAGTCTGGGAGAGAGAGGAGAGGATGGGGAACTCACCGGAACCGAGAGAAGAAAACGGGTAACAACGAAGGCGGCGCGGCGCTCGATGGGCGACGACTCTCATGGGGGCACTTAGGGCTAGGCAGCTGCGAGCACTTGGGCAATGCGGTGGCTCACAATTGGGTTAGGCGAGGGCAGCGTGGGCTCGACTTCGGTATTTAAGAGGCCAGAGGACCTGCGCGACAACGGAAGGAGACGGTGTGGGCATGGATTCCTCGACGGCGGCAGTGTCTGGAGTGGATATGATTCGAGGAAGAGGAAGTAGCTGACAGGTGGGGCCGCATTGCCAGCGACACAGGGCACAGGGGAGGAGATGCATGCACGGCAGCTTCAGGGCTGGGTCAGCCCACAAGCGGAGAGGGAGTGGGTGATGCTGGGCCACCATGGGAGAATGAGGAGAGCGGCCTGCGCACGGAGGAAACTGAGGGAGGGAGGGAGCAGGCCTAGCAGGCTATTGGCCCAAGGAAGCGGGGCCAGTGGGAAGTGGAAGCCAGCAGTAGGCCAGGCCAAAGAGCAGGTCGGCCGGGCCAAAATAGAGTGCAAGAGAGAGAGGTTTTCTTTTCCTTTTCTATTTCTTTTCTTTTCTTATTTCAAATCCAATTCAAATACAAACCAGGTTTGAATATGGTTTTCAGATACACTCTTCAATTCAAATAAAATGAACAATTTTAGTAAATTTTCAAACATAAATTTCCACAATTCTTTTATTTTCAAATTTTCTTTTCTTTTATTTCAAAGCCATTTTTAATTTCATTTGCAAAAGAAATTTAAACCATTTTGACTTTTCAATCAAAACTACTCAATCAAATACATCAAATACAAGGGCATGTATGCACAAACATGTTGCTAAACCTTATGATGAATTTTATTTTAATGAAAAAATTTATTTTCCTATATTTTATGAGCACAAAATTCAGAAATAAATCATTTTATACCTATTTTCAAAAGAGGCAAGTTTTAGGGTGTTACACTTAACTAAACGAACTAAAAAATGCACAGCTTATTTTTGGAAAATGATAGTTATAATCATGTAAAGATTGATACATTATGTAGAGATAGACAATTCTTCCATGGGTTAAGCAATTCAACCCTTTCTGCCAAATATATTTAAATGCTACATTCATGGTCAATCTTCCGATCTTATCAACCATGTTATAAATGAACAATGCACATAGCATCAACCTCATCATCAAATTCTATTTGCCTAAGGTTAGAGAAGAATAAATAATGTTTTGGTTCTATTGGTGTTTTTCCACCAACAGAGCCTGATGAGGACGTCCCCAGCGTTGACACTTCTCCCACATCTAAACAAAATGCTATTGACATTGTTGGACCTATTACAAGACAATGGGCAAAACAGTTGGGGAAGGAAATAAATGCTCAGGTGAACGCTAACCTTTCATTCGTTACAAACAATGTTGAAGATTCATCGATGCATTTAGGTTGTTGCTTTATTATTCTTAGGAATGATGGAGCATATGAAAATGCATGGGATGATGATAATTTTAGTCCACAAGTGTTGCTCTAGTGAATTCATCAAGTGCAAAATTCTGGGCTGAAAAGGTGAAAGATATCCCTAAATATATATTACAATTTACATCTTGAATTGTTATATCGTGTTTTCACTTCTATTTCAGATTCCACTTAATTCATGGATGTGCAAGGCTGCTACAAGTATTAGGAAAGAATATCTAACTATGTTCAATCAAGGCTGTGAATTATGCTCAAATGCAAATCAAGGATGTCAATGCCACCTATTAATTAGGTCCAAGAAGATGGAAGGAGAGCATATACTACTGTTCAAGTCACTCTACAGGCCTAGGAAGCCCAGCCACTTTAGGAAGCCAACAGTCATGCTATTTTAGTTTCCCACTAGTAGTTATCACTTATGTATGAGTGTAAACTGAAAAGCACTGAATTAAACTATAAGTATGATTGTAATAGGACATGAGAGGCATCTTTTGGCTATCAAATTTCATGTAAACACTTGTGTTCTATTCAGAACAACCACACGTGAGTCTTGTGAGGCTTGCAAAACTTGTTGTTTCGATTCCTGAGGGAGTTGTAGAATGCCAAACTATGGTTCACCCAGTTTGTGCCTTCACGTCTTTATGGCGTGATTGCATGGGCTGGCATCTTTGGTGTGTGGAAGGGCGATTATCTCAGCAGTTCGTTGTGAGTGTAGAACTCGCAGTGCACTGCCTCATCGTCAGGTCACGTAGCAATAGTTATCAAGTTCGTGGATCCTTCAAGAAGATCGGGCCACAACTACTTGTCACATGCAATCCCTAGGCATGTGCACATCAGAGCCCATGCATTTGATGTCTACCTTATCTTTATGAGCAGAACACACTTCAAGCAAGTGTGGGGGAAGATAGTCGATTCCCAAATTTCTACAAGAGAAAGTTCTGGACCTATCAAACTAAAATCAAAACTCAAAACCAAGGCGGGTTCGGCGAAAGAAGGTGACATCACCATTAGATGCGTCATCACAAGAATCCTCGTATTTGGAGCAAACCGAGGTACTTGATCAATGAACTTCACAAGGAGAAGTCCGATTCGAAGGACTTCGAACACCGAACCCTCACCAAAAGAGCTAGCTTGGGGGCGAAGTACTCCTGTGTATCCAGGTAAGTATTCTTTCTCTTTTTTGTTTTAGTTTTAGTTTCTTTTAATTAGTGATGAATGAAAAACAAAATAAAAATTTATCTTTGCATTAGTCATTTATAGTAATAATGTGTGATCTAGTAAAATTAAAAACAAAATAAAAAGGTGTGTATAGTTTGTTTTTAAGAGCTGAATAAAATAAAGAGGACTTAGAATAATCTCTTAAATGGAAATGATGAATAGTTGCTCTGTTGTAATTCCTTTCAAGTACCTAGTTTTTAGCCTTGAATTCTCCCAAGTTTTGGATAAAATTGTTTTGATTTAAGGATTTACTTTGAACTTAAAACTCGCGGGTGGCATATGCTTGATCTAAGTCTAGGTAATTGGCGAATATGATATGAGAAGGTCTGAGCTACTGTTTATCTTGTTCCAAGTGACACTAAACTTCTAGAGATTTATCTTTTAAAAAAACATAAAAATGCTATGATGAGTTCTTGTATGACAAAGCTTAAATTCTCACCAGAGCCATACATGTTATTTAGGCTAGGAAAACTTCCATATATGTGCTACATGCTTTTGCATTGAGTTTTGTCAAGCTTTATTGACCCTTATTGTGAGAGATTTCTCATGCTCTTAAAATCAAGATCACGTATGTTGATGGTTGTTAATGTCAATTATAAACCATCAACATAACCTGCATATATGCTTAATTCTATCACCAAACATAGTTATAGGGTTTGATTCTAACAAGTTCTACGAGTTTTAGTGCTATCACTTGTCTCGTAGGATATTTAATTTTTCACAGAACAAAACTATCTCAAATGATGAATTAGAGTGCACCATTGCAAAGAGCTCATCAAGCTGATCGAAATGGATATATTATTTGCTATATTTGGAGCTCGGAATGAAAAGATATAAATTTTGCAAATAAAAGAAAAACTCCACGTCATGAGCTGCGGGATTAATTAGGCCCAATTTAGAATTTGGCCCATAAAGGCCATGTGCATTTTAATGAGATATGGTGTAAAGTTTAGTACCAATGAGGCTATTCAGAGGGAGAGGGTGTCTAATGCCCCTCATAAATAGCAACCCCTACCCCCCTCCCTGAAGCAGATCCTGAAACGCTAATTCATATCCTCATCCCAGGATTAGGGCATCAAGAGAAGATTAGTCATTTATAGGATCTAGTCTTATAAATAAAAATATTGAGTTGAGTGTGAGGGAAGAGTTTGAAGGAAGTGCCAGCCTATCGATGCTACCTCTACAACTTGTACTTTTATGCTCTTTTGTTCACGAGTTCATAGTTCTTTTGAGTGCTCTAGTCCTTGTTAGGCCTATGGATTAGAGTAGTAATCGTTAGCATAAGCGTGGTGCTTAGGCTATTGGCTACCTGTGTTTGCTCCATGCTTCTTGGTTGTGTGGTAGCAGCAGGGGTGATAGCTCCGTCTATCCTTTGTAGTCCATGCCGAATTGAGGAGGTTCTTAAATTAGTAGGATCATAGTCACATCGATAGAGTTATCTATTAGTGGTGCTTTACCGTCTAAGCAGCGTCCCAAAGCGAACATTAGAATCATAAGCCTTGCTTTGCATAGGGTCATAACCATAGGAATCCTCTCTACTCATATCTTAAATCTTGATTGCTATTCTTGGACAAACTAGTGTTTAGACGACATACACACGTTTTCCTATGGATATGATACTTGATAATACTCCGGGTGAAAACTACTTCGATACACGTGTGCTTGCGGATTTTGTCTCTGTGTGCCACCATAGGTGTTAACAAGTTTTCTGGTGCCATTGCCGGGGAAACGGTTGCTATGATTTCATCGAACTAGGTTTGTCCTTGTATCTTTTATCTTTAAGCATGGATAATATCACGCCTATCAATCAGTTTGCTACTACCACGGGCGCACAACTAGAGCCACCAAAATCTTCAAAACCTATCCTTACACCTGGCTACGAGTTGCATCCATCAGTAATAAATATGGTCCAGGAGCAATCGTTTTTAGGAGAAGGTGATGAAAACCCATATACCCACCTACAAGAGTTTGAGCAAACCTGTGCATGCTTGCACATCGCAGGCATGTCACATGAAACATTAAAGTGGAAGCTATTTCCATTCTATTTGACGGGAAGAACCAAACACTGGTATATCCAAACCATAGGAAGTGTACAAGGAGAGCGGGAAGCCTTATGCTCTAGCTTTTTCTTATCTTTCTTTCCCATCTCTGGAGTGGTTAGCCTTCAAATAGAGGTTCTATCTTTTAGATAGAAAGAAAAAGAATCTCTTGGTGCGGCATGGGCGCGTTTTAATGACCTAGTCAATTCTGGCCCTGACCTTGCCATTCAAGACCCTATGATTTTAATTTTATATGGGTCTTAGTGGGGAGACCGCGTAGTACATTGCTCTACTAGTGAAGGGAGAACTATCCTTAGAAAAATCCTAGAAAACACCCCCTACACCAGCATTCATGATGATGGCCCAGAAGATGTAGTTGAGAAAACGCCTGAGGAAGAACCTATGATAGTTGAGCCTGAGCCTTTAGCTACTCCACTTGAAGCGTCAACTATCCTAAGTTCCCGAACCACTGAAGGAGGAAGAAATTCCGCCTTTGGAAAATATGTTTAAATTCGAGGATGAGCTCTTCTCTGATTTTGGAAACACCTTGAATTATTATGCAATAAGGAAATCTTTGGCACCATCAGCATCTCCCTGACCCAACCAAAGAGAAGTTCCTTAAAAAGACTATGAAGGAGTTGACAACGATCATAAGCAATGAGTGGTTGAGAGAATCCAAGCTTTCTCCAGAAGTCATTCGTTTAGATTCTCGTCTACCTCCATTCATTGTCAGATTCGTAAAACCTCCTTCAATGCTTTTTATAATCTGGTTGTAGGAGTAAATCTTATGTCTAAATCTTTTGCACATACCCTTCCTAGAAATATGCAATTAACTCCAACAACCAAACTCTTAAAAAGTCTCTCAGGCCAAATCCTTCCTAGCAAAGGAATTTTTCACCTTATACCTATCAAAGTAGACGAAACCAAGGTGTATCTTAGTTTTTATGTTTTTGATATTTGGGAGTTCGACCTTTTGATAGGGCATCCAATAAAGAGACTTCTACATGAAGGAAGAAAGGGGAGTATAAATGTAAGTCTCGAGAAAAGCCTAAACCTTTCTATTCCCAACACTCGCTCGCTACATGTTAAGGCGGAGTTGAGTCCCAAGCAAGATCCAATGGAGGAGATTATGGTACATCTCTCCTGGAAGCCTCCGACAAAGATCTTGAAGAAGACGCCTAGGATTTCATCCAAGATGAAGAAGAACCGTGAGATCCTTTCCCTCTAGATGAAACTCAAGAGCCACTAAACCCCCCATTATGTTCAAACCCCTTCCTTTAGGTTTGAAATATGCTTTTCTAAACAACAATAGGGAGTTTCCTGTGATTATTAGTGATAAACTCTCTAAGGACACCCTTCAGCTCCTTACCATTTTAGAAAAGCATCGGTCTGCTTTCGTTTACTCACTCAAAGACCTCAAGGGGATTAGTCCTACCCTTTGCACCCATCGCATTCCTATAGATCTAGCATATCCACCTTCTAGGGAGCCCCAGCGTAGGCTTAACAATGCGATGAGGGAAGTTGTTAAGAAAGAGGTTTTGAAACTTTTACATGAAAGGATAATCTATCCCATGGCATATAGTGAGTGGGTAAGCCCGATACAAGTTGTACCAAAGAAAGGGGCATGGCTGTGGTAAAAAATGAAAAAGATGAATTAATCCCACAACAAACAGTCACAGGATGGCGGATGTGCATTGATTACCAAAAACTTAACAAGGTGTCAGCACAAAAATGTCGACACACAGCAAGCCAGAAGGATCTATTTAGGATGAGCATGGAAATCTGCTTGGCTTCAACGTAGGGTTAGCCGATCCTGCATATTTCCTCCCGGGGCGTGCGAGTCAATTTGACCTGCAATTAACAAGGAGAGAAAGTTTATCAGTAATTAAAGGTGGAACGTGCTGGTCTTACCTAGATAGTTCCAAGTGTGCTGCTTCGAGAGTAGCCAATGTTAGCCCACTAGATCTCCGACTACTCACTAGTGTTGCCGAGCACACACTAGTGATGCCAACCATGAACTATCGTTGTCCAACCTCTAGTCGTGGTGTGTGGTCGGACAACGTTAGTCGTGGTCGGCAACACAGGCGAGCGGTCGACTCACCCGTGACGGTGATCCAGTGGGCTGATGACGAGTATAATGCATGTAGATATAAGTACAAATCATCAGCTAGATGAAATATAACCAGTATGAAACATTCACTACAAGATTTTCGGTCTACTGCAACGCCGAAGAATTGCAACGTAGAAAATTTGGTTGCCAGAGATTGTTGTATTACAACCATTCTAAAAAATGGTAGCAATACATGCCTTTAATACAACGGTTTTCAAGATGTTGCAAAGCTCTGTTGCATTTGGTGGACGATATTGCAATGGTGAAAAATGGTTGCGATGAGACTTGATTTTGGTTGCAATTGTGTGGTAATATTGCAACTACATTTACGTTAGTTGCATTTGGTTTTGACTATTATTACGGTTTTTTGTGTTGCATAAAATTTGACAAGCGTTGCAAATGCTAGATACTTAATGCAACGAGAACTCTTGGAGGCAAAGCAAAAGTGGGGGTCAATTGCAACCTTTTTTGGCAGTTGCAATATACTTTGATATTGTTGCAAGTGCTAAATTTTATTGCAACGAAATCTATGGGGTCGAAGCGAAAATTGTGTTCAAGTGCAACGCTTATTTTTGGTTGCAATATACTTTGATAATTGCAACGAATTTAAAACTTAAAAAAAAGTATGGAAAGAAAAGAATTGGGGACGCATATATTAAAATTAAAAAGTGCTCCCCACAGGATTCGAACCATGGAGCTCTGGTTCAGATAAAACCTTCTCCACCACTGCGCTATGTAGGTGTGTTCGTTGTAACTCAGGTTTTAATTTATTTGATATGATTGAAGACCTTATGAGTTATAAAACGCCCCAACCCTGGCCCCATCTCGGCATCTCCGTCCTTATGCCTGGTATCTGAAACTTTACATTAAGTAGTAGTTCTTTGTTAAGTACTTGATGTTAAGTATGCGTGGATGTTAATTAGTACTTGAAGTTGTACCGGGGTGGTTGGTCACTTTGTTAGCGATAGTAAATGCCTGACCGTGCACCATCGGTCACATGGTGACCACGCTAATGAACCTTTCCATGTCCAAACATTTGCCGACCGGTGATTACTCTTGGGCAATCGTGATTTTTATTTCAAAACTTTCCACTTACCTCTTTATTTCAAATACTTAAAACATTTATCTCAAGAGGTATTCATTAGCATAACGAACATTAAGGTTCCATGCAACGGTTCAAACTTAACCATGTCATCAGTTCAAAAGAAAAAAATAATAAAGTGCGACATATGCATATGAAGGACAAGTGACCCTTCCCACCAAACGATTGCAACAAAAAAAATTGTCTTCAAGCAAAGAAATCATCTTCTATATTTTCTTCCATGGTGGTGCAATAACCCCATCATCAATGTAGGTGTCATCGTAAATCGAATCATCATCACCAATATAGTCATCAACGAGGTTCGGGAATTGCTTCGCTATGCACTTGATTAATAATGGCGGCGAGAACCGATTGCTGCACCGCCTATCTTGTCTTGACCAGTTTAAGAATTCCTGACCTTGGCCTGATTCATTCATTTCTTGGATTCCCACATCAAGTGCATCGGCGTCATTTCCTGTGTCTGGCATGGAAAACAAATTTCTTGGTCTCACCAAAACAACAGTAGACCTACCCTATAATACACCAGTTAGAATAAATCTACAGCCACACAATAAATGCCTACTCCACAGTCATGACCTATACTACATCCATACCTATGAATGCACCCAGAAAATATAACACCATCAAAACGAATACATCAGATTATCTCTTAACCATTCTCTCTCATTACTCATCCAAATCCGATGACTCACGTTGAGTGTGTCTGCCCTCCCGCGGACCTCCCACGCGCGCGCGACTCCTTCCCCTTTCGCTCGCGACCTCTCGGAATCGCGACTCGCTACTAGGCTGGCGGCGGCGCCTCTCTCTCAACCCACAACATCCCTCTCCGGCAGGCACCTCCCTCTTCCACTCCGGCTGGCACCGCGCCCCTCTCTCCATCCCCGTCAAGCGCCGCTGCCTCCTTCTCCCAGTCCGGCGAACGGCTAGGGTTTCGACCGGCGGCGGCCGCGCCCGGTGTAGGCTCCCCAGCCAACCGCGCCTCCCTCGATCTCCCTTGCCTACATCGGCCGACCCTTCTCTCGAGGCTGGCCATCACCGCCTTGGAAGACAGCGGCGGCGCGAGCCCAAGAGGCGGCCATGGGAGGGCTCGAGATGCGGAGGCGCGGGCTCGGGATGCGACAGTGACGTGGGTCCGAGATGCGGCGGCCGGCGTGGGTCTAGGATGTGGCGGCTGCAGCTTCCACGAGGGCCTAGGAGGCAGCAGCGTTGTGGCTCGGGAGGCACGACGCGTAGCCTCGAGATGCGGCAGCGGAAAAGCAGATGTGGCGGTGCAGCCTCAAAGCCCGGCGTGGGCTCGGGAGGCGTTGGCGCCCGGGACGGCGGCCACCCGGTCGCCGAGCCACTGGCCACGTGGTATGATTTACGATTCCGTGAATATCTTGATTGTCTCGGCAATTAAGATGCGTCTGAAAGTGTTAGTTTTCTTTTTGAAATCTAAGTCTTTGATAGTTGTGCCACTGACTCACGGTGTTGTCACGAACAAGATGATTTTTTGGCTTGGGCAGATTTGCTAAACCGGTTCTATGGGAAGTTGAAAGGTGTAAAATTTCTCCTCGGGATTTGTGATTATTTGGTAGTATAACGATTGTGTGGTAATTTCATTCGATTTATTCACTTGAGATTTGTGCACAATTTCTATTGTGGGATTTCTTTGTCATTTACTAGAACGGTTGTAGTAGTTTGGTATACGACCATGTAACTTTTAAAGTTTTGTCGAGAGCAAACGTTTTGTTTAATATTCCTCACTTATGTTATCTACGCATGGGTTTCACTAATGCCGTTTACAAATTTGATTAGGTCCTACTTCTTTGGTGAAGTTTCTTCAAAAGAGATGCGAAGCATATCCAAATTTCCTATTCCATTTGTCTTGACTATTTCGATTTGGAAAATATCGATGCGATCAAAATGAAATGTTGCCACTAATTGTCAATACTCTGGATGGGTAAAAGGTATCTCTTAGTCATGCGAGAGCTGATTTGCTTGGTCTTACCACATACTTGATTTAGTGATGTTTTCTTTTTGTATTTTTATTTAATGCGGTCTTGGTTTTGATATGCTCATAGAGATCTTTGAGGTACATCGACCCGCAATAGTTGTTGAGATATGCATCACAAGTGCTTGAGCAAGAATCTCCACGATGGAGTGTTTTGGCTAGATGGTGGGCAGCGGGAACTAAGATGATTAACATCGATCTTTGCCTCGATGATGCCTCGAATAGATCGTGAGTAACTTTTTTTTCAGTTACAAATTCAGAAACCGATATAGTTCCTTGTATTTGTAAAATATACATGTAGGTTGTGATTGCACCATTCAAAGATAGTTGTACTTGGGAAGTTTACATATTCTCTACCTGGGTTCACCGGACAATGCATTCCATATTTAGCTATCAATTTTCCTTATACCATGTTTTGACTACAGATAAGGGTACTGACATGTGTTCATTCCATATTTAGCTATCAGTTTCCTTATACCTCTGTTTGTCCTAATGGAACCCGACTACACATGAGGGTACTGACATGTTCATTCTAAAACATGGAATAGCATCGGATTTCAAACAATTAAATATCACGGTGGACTCTATGGTGGCTGTAGCGTTAGCACGGGCAATATACTTACAAGATGACAAGTATTATTGCTTTTCTTTTGTTCATGGCACCAGGCTGTGAGTTAATGTTTTCTCCTATAAAATTTATATGCTTGTCAAATATCGAATATTATCTACTCACTACATACTGCATTCCCTTGGTTTGTGTTTGGTTGCAGAGGAACTGGCCATTAAGAAGGCTTTACTGAAGGTAGCAGCAGAAATGTTAGTATATTTCCTTCTAACTAAAAATAAAATTTCCTATGCATGAATCTTTGTTTGAGATTTTTTTATTATGTTGTTAAAATTGCATTTAACTAGGAATGCAGTATACCATGGATAATGGGTAACTAATGAAGTTAGTGTATATTCAATTTACGTTGCTCCGTAGGTGCTTGTGCCAGTGATCAGTGACTTCAGCATATTTTATGGAAAAAGGTCCTTACTGAGCAACCATATTTCTTCATCTTTGTTATAGAAATAACCTGTCCTGAAATGTAGGTTGTAGGGTACACAAATTTGTATCGATTAGCTGGATTGAACTTGAAAATTCTACTTCCTGTCTTAAAAAATAGATGATTTAGTTTTTTTTTATTTTTTCCTTGCTCACAATCTTTGAGTGCTCGTTTTTAGGCCACTTTCAGGTGCAAGAAAGGATTTGTCTTTGCTGCCTACTGCTCAGGGCTTTGAAAGTTAAGTTCTATGATGTTACTTCAAGACCTTTTTAGTGTTGGGTTCCCTCTACATTTAGTGCTTTACCTTGAGCAGGCTAAGTGGGACCTTGAGGATAACGAGGCGAACAGAATCAAGATATGGACGGTGGCTAATGACCGTTACAAAGGATGGCGATCTACATTTAGTGCTACCTACAAGGCGTACACCACCTATGAAGAGAGAATGAGACATAGGCCAGAAGAATTAGACATTGTTGAGTGGCACTATCTGGTGTCGTATTTTGGCACCGAAGAATTCCAGGTTTGTTCCCAATTTTTAAAAAAACTTGCCAATTCCACTTCTGACGTCAAGGTTTATGTTTTGCGCACTGCTGATTTTATAAAAATCAAATCATTGCTGGTTCTGTGCAGAGGATTAGCAATAAGAATTCTCAGAATCGGCACAATCGACAGATACACCATGTTACAGGATCAAAGGGTTTTTCTCAATTGAGCTATGAGAAGGTAAAAAATTCTATCACAAGGTTTTCCTTCAGGCATTTTTTTATGGTTTGTGCTTGTGCCCCCGAATGACAATGACATGATATTGTTATAACCTATATAGTCTTTGTATTTGATAGAGATATTTAGCCCACTGCCCACTACAAAAAAAAATATTTTGCATCCTTGTATATAGAAAGCTAAAAAGTACTAAAACTAATGTGTGCCAACAAAAAGAAGAACTTGGATTCCTATACTTTTTCAATAGCAATAAATATTTCTGTTATCTTCTGTTTTTAAATTCGTGGTGGATATCTTCCTGATCTTTACAGTTTATAAAAGCTTCTACATTTCACTAGATTATGAAATATGGCTAATTTTTTTACATTCTTGCCTAATTAGAGGGACCAACTAACTGGTGAAGAGCCAAATGATATGGAGCTTTTTATGATGACCCACCAACAAAATGGACAATGGACAAGCGAGGAATCTAGGGAAGTCTATGTGAGTATTAAACAGTTTTTACAACCCTTATTAAGTGATGCAACTGTTCTCGCTTAGAATTAAAGTTTTAATTAACTAAATTTCTTTGCTTTGTTAGGACAATGCAACCTGGAAGATTATGGAGTGGAGTCAAGGCACAGATTTAAATGTCGTCTCAGACTTGGAGCAGAACCAGATTTTCCAATCAACCTACAAGGAAACGAGAAAAATCAAATCAAACAAGATGCATGCTAATGGTTACCGTGCAAGGTACCCAACTAGAAAAATCAAATCAAACAAGATGCATGCTAATGCATGTCAATGATTTTTTCAGGAGGAATCTTGAGTTTGAGAAGGAGCATGCGAATGGTGGGACGATGGCCAACATACATATCAAGGGAACCTTCGCTGCTACAGTAGACATTAGTCTTTTGATTCGAATGAGTTCAAACAGTTGTCTGTGCTTAACACATTATTATGTGTTAAGCTATCTACTTGTGTTCTCATTTAGTTTGACACTCGGTGTGTTTTGTTAAAGATTTTGTATGAACAAATTATATTTCGTTTTAATGGATGTCGATGCTTCCTTCATTATGTATTTGTTGTTTTGCGATTATTAATTTAAGCTACCAAACAAAGTGTCGCAACATGAATTATTAATATATTAATCCGGCGTTGCAATATATGATGGCACATATAACAACCACATTTAGTTGTGGCAATAGGTACGATAATCGTGGCAATAGAGAAACTATCTCTTGCAACTACAAAAAGATGATGGTGGCAATAGAGGAATCTACCTATAGCAACCAGATAGTTAGTAACGTGGCAATAGATGACTGTCTTCGTAGCAACCAACCTAAGTAACGTGGCAATAGCCTATGCCATCTATAGCAACCATTCGAGAAACGTGGCAATATCGACCTCTCTCAGTAGCAACCAACCTGAAGAGATGTTGCAATAACCTAAGCCACCTATAGCAACCATTTAGGCGACGTGGCAATAGAGAACCTCTATTGCAATGCTTTTCTCGCGCGTAGCAACAACCACGATTGCAACACGTGTGTTGCGTTGCGCTTGCATTGTGTTGCTACGACCGATTAAGGTGTCGCATAATCGTATCGCTAGCAACGCCTAGTTCGTTGCAATTGATACTATTACCACACCCATAGTGGTTGCAATTGCTTTTGTTACAACACTCACCGGTGTTGCAAAAGCGTCAAAAAAGTGTTGCAATAGAGAGGCGTGTGTCGCAACTAAAATGTAACCCATTGCATTATGCTATTGCTACCCTTACAAGTGCAACGACATTTAACCAAAAAAAATTGGTAGCAAAATTACTATGGCTACCATTTTTGGGTCTTTTGCTACACTTTTTTGGCGTTGCAGTAGACCGAAAATCTTGTAGTGATTGAGCTGATGAATCTAACGAGAAAGGATATAACATGCGAACAAATCGACTGTCTAGTACAAATGGATCTACACACGCTCTGAATCTAATCTGTTACCATCCACAGTGAGGTTCGACCGAATCGATGCCAGCTATGATGATAATAACAAACTAAAATCAAAGAATCTATAAAACATCTATACATAGACAGGCTTTCTGAAATACATGCTATATATGTGAAAGCTCAGGGGAATCGGCTGAAATAGCCGATTCAGGTTGAAAAGCACTACAACATGTGAACAATCGACTATTTAACATGGACAAACCTATCAACTCATCAGACCTAACCTACTATCTCTAACAGTGGGGTTCAACCGGATCAATGGCAGCCATGATAAAGACAACAAATCAAACCTTTAAAGTAAACAGATCTATTCACGTTTAACAGAATCATGGAGATATACTATAGGCATTAAAGCATAGGCGATCGGATATTTAGCCGATACAGGCATAGCAAACAGTTGAGGTCACGCCTCATCATAAACAAATCTACCAACTAGCATCCTTTGATCTAGAGTGCCATCAGTGGGGATCGATCGGATCGTTGCAGCCATAATAGCGAACTATAGACAAGATTTAACTAGCCAGCAAATTTCTTCAAGATCAGACGTGCCTTAACCGTGAACTATGCACAGTCAAGATAGAAGTAGAATAGCTGATGAAACATAACCCGTCGCTCAAAGTAGGAAAACATCGTATTGTAGCAAAGCGAACGATAGGCTAAAGGGATATGAGGCTGATCTAGATCGATCTTGACTGGGCAGGTTGATGTTGCTAGATCTAATGGTAATAAGAACACCAGCAAGATGCCACCCTTAGGTAGAGCTGATAACTTGACCTTAATCTAATTCGAGCAGTGAAGGTCGACCGGATCGATGCAGCCGTACTTGAACTAGATAAGGATCGATAACTAGCTTATACTATAGCTTGTAGTGGAGGTCGACCGGATCGATGCAGCCATACAAACAAAAGTATAAGCCATGATGATACTTATAGACAAGTCGGAGGTCGGTTGGACCGATGCAGCCCTGCTTGTTGAAGAACTCGCCGAGATCTACACTACTCCTACTCCTAAGGGTTGGCACAGAGCCGAAAAAAGGTAACTTGTATTGATTGATTGGATGTCCTTTTACAATGGCCGGGGTCCAATATTTATACCCATAACCTAAGCATGAATCCTACTTTGGCACGACTCATTACAATCTTTGGCATAAGATAAAACATTCCTAATTTAAGATAACTTGGACCTTAATCTTTCCATTTTTGTAGAGTCCGACATGTTTTTCCCGACGCCAACCGTGGCTCATTGTCGTTATCTGTTGGCATCATCTAAAAAGAGTCGATTCTAGTGCTACATTTGAATCAGCTAATATCGACCCTTATGCAATCAATTCCTTGATTACACAATGTTGGAAGCTTCTAGTTCCAGTGCTCTTCTTCCCAAATTTTGGTGTAAACACATGCCCTCCAATTTTGGGATAAAAGTAATTTTATTCCAAAATTACCGCGTCTGTACTCCCGATATGTCTGTAGTCATGGATAGAGAATCTTGATCTGGGGTCTACTATCTATCACCGTCTTTGCCAGCTTGTGAACCCATGCTTCAAAGCTTTATGAGAGCATCATTGCTTCACGGGCGCTTGATTCATCTTTCTAGACTAACTATAAATGTCTATCCAACTCTGGCGAGAGCAACTCAACAACTTAGTTATGTTTCTCTTCTGCTTGGTTCCTCGAGTGCCCTTGGCTCTGCCACACCCTCCATGGTCTAATTCCTTGATATTAGGATCTTGAGTGGTTAGAAGAATTCTTGTGCATAGGGTGATTGTGTCGCTCATTTTGGCACCTTGTCGAGCAAGAGGATTAGCTACTGCAGTTAGAAAAATTCTTGTGACATCACGTAAGTTTTCTCACCATGATCGCAGAGTTGTTCTAGTGTTTGCAAGGGCTAAAATGTGTGGACACCTTCCCCTTGTTCGCTTCATCAAATGCCCATCGGGGAAACCATAGACTTCTTTCCGATGGTTTCCCAACCACCGAGAAATGGGCATCTTTTAGTAGGCGGCTTTCTTTCCCATTGTTTCCTAGTCACCGAGAAATCAGTTGGGTATATGGGCATCTTTTAAGCAGGCAGCCTTTCCTCTTCCCCTAATGCAATTTTTATCAGTGGGTCGATATGATTTGGTCCATGATGACCTTTGGCCTTGTGGGGATCCAGACTCCCTTCAACCCAAAGAAGTCTTAGTGGGTTGATCATTAGTTAATGTAAACCTTTCATATCAATCCCATGATATTTTGTAATTATGGGAAGCAATAAGTCTGAATCTGTTATCTCTTTGTGATCCGTCCCCTAAATTTCTAGAGTGTTGATCCATTTCCATATCTAACTTTAATTCCATAACCCCGATGAAGCCTATCTTCTCACCTCCTAGGCTATATATACAGGCCATGGCTGTGGATCGAAAAACAACCTGCTTCGCCCCAAACCTTCCGTGTCTTTGGTGTGATTCTACTTTCCCACAGGTTTGAAGGCATGCAGAATGGCAAGAGGTCTGCCAAGGAGGCCTTTAACGGGTCTGTGTTGCCACACCAACATCTTCGTCAATAGGAGGGTGCAACCTGGGATGCTCCTATCGTCCTAGAGCATAGGGCCAACTCCGCTCAACTTCTAGGGTCGTCTTCATCAACAATTCACCACCAGCTCCCCTACTACCTGAGGAAGTAGATCAACAATGATGATCTGATCGCCTCCATCGATCGGGGTGGCTAGAAGCTCATCGACTGCCTCTCCATTGCGAAATCAGCTCTGACCACCTTGGCTCAGCGCCGATCACCTTCTGAGGCCAACCAGGTGGTGTGGTTGGCCAAGGCTGAGGCCAGAATCATGGGTGAGATGCCTACCACAATTTTCTGTCCCTTCTTAGTTTTTGTCTTCAAGATCTTGATTATCCCCTCCTTGAATCTTTCTAGATCTATCGGCCCAGTTGGAAAGCCTTCGATCAGCTGCAGAGTATGCGGCAGGATTCATCAACGCCAGGGGTGCCATGCTGGTGGTCCTCTTGTATGATGTCCCAAACCACGTCAGAGAGGTCACTCTCCATGGTGTTCATCGTGATGCTGCCATGGCATTGGCTGCTGCGCAAGTTCGCTCTGGCCACGAGCTTTGACTTCTTCCCTATGGTTTTCTAGCCACCGAACACCCTGAGGATCATGAGCGCCTGGTCAAGGATTTCTTCAACGCCGCCAACTCCATAGCCTTTGCTTCCTAGGCCGAAGACATAGTGAATAAAGTGTTCCTTGGCCTTTAGCTTGTAATAGGAGAAGCTAGCAAACAATTTCTTCATTGGATTCATGTAAACTTCAAGTCTTCTAAGTTGTCTATCATAAGATTCATGTAAACTTCAACTAACAAATCATTTTGCAATGTGACATGCCTTGATCCAGTTTGAATCTCCTAAGGAAGGACTGCATTATGACCATACACAAGTTCATAAGGTGACATTTTAATCGATCTGTGATGGGCCACCCTATATGCCCATAGTGCCTCATTAAGCATTGAATGCCACTTCCTTGGTTGCTCTTTAATCTTTTTCTTGATCAGCTTAATCATAATCTAATTGGACGCCTCTGCCTGGCCATTAGCCTGAGCATAGTAAGGAGAAAAATTTAACAACTTAATTTCCATACTAGCAGCAAAATCTCTAAACTCTTCTGATGCGAACATTGTCCCTTGATCGGTAGTGATAGTTTGAGGAATCCCAAAACAATACACAATATGCACCTTGACAAAATCAACCATGTACTTTGAAGTTACCATCTTTAAAGGAATTGCCTCAACCCACTTAGTGAAGTAATCTATTGCTACCAATATGAACTAATGTCCTTTACTTGAAGGCAGAAAATCAGGCCAATTAGATCAATTCCCTAAACTCGAAACGGCCATGGTTTGATTATTGGATTCATAGCCGATGCGGGCGATTTCTGAACAATACCAAAACGTTGACAGTCCTAGCACCCCTTATAATATTCAAAACAGTCTTCCAGTATTGTTGGTTAGAAATATTCAGTCCTACGAATAATCCATTTCATCTTATAAGCTGATTGATGAGCTCCACATATCCCTTCATGTACTTCACCCATCAACACCTTAGCTTCTTCTTGATTTAAGCATTTAAGCAACACCTCATCGACTGTTTTGTAATATAGCTGATCATCTAGTAAAACATACTTAATCAATTTATACCTTAGCTTTCTGGTAACCTTCTGTGATGGATTCCTAAGGTAATCGGCTATTTCAACTCTCCAATCATTATTCGAGGTTTCACTACTTAAGACCTCTTGAAACACTCAATAACCTAACACACTTTGAGCTAAACGATTATCCTCTTGATTCTGTGCTCTTGGAATATGTTGAAGAGAGACATGAGGAAATTCCCTGAGCAACCTTTGGCCCTCATCATAATATCCCCTCAGAGTATCTTCTTTACATTCATATAGGCCGATCAACTAATTAATAATTAACTATGAATCTCCAAATATTTCAATTGCCTTGGCCTTTACTTCATGAAGAAGTTGAAGCCCCATAAGAATAGCCTCATATTCCGCTTGGTTGTTGGTAATCATTGGTTCAGTTGGAAGAGCAAACTCAAAACTTGCCCCCTGAGGTGAAATAATAACAATACCAATGCCACCACCTTGCTTACATCATGATCCATCAAAGAATAACGTCCAGGGTATTGGCTCTACATAGCCAACACTTGGCTTATGATGATGGGTGACAATATCAACTATTACTTGCCCTTTGACTGCTTTAGCCGATTCGTACCTCAAGTCAAATTCTGACAACGCAAGAATCCACTTCCCCATTCTTCCATTTAATATTGGCATTGATAGCATGTGCTTGATCACATCAGTCTTGGAGACAAATGTACACTTAGCCGATAACAAGTAATGCCGTAACTTAGTGCAAAACAAATATAAGCACAAGCATAACTTTTCGATGAGAAAATATCTTGTCTCTGGATCCAAAAGCATTCTACTGAGATAGAGAACAACTCGTTCTTTCACTTCGAACTCTTGCATCAAGGCCAACCCAATCGTTTGGTCATCAGCCGACATGTACAACTTAAAAGGCTTACCTTGCTGAGTAGGGACCAGCACAGGTGGACATTTCATGTATTCTTTTATCTCCTCAAACGCCTTTTTGTTGTGCATCACCCCATTTAAATTTTTGATCATTTTTCAACTTCAACAGGGGAGAAAATGATAGAACTCTTTCTGACAAATTTGAAATAAACCTTCTGATAAAATTAATCTTACCAAGCAAAGATTGTAATTATGTTTTAGTAGTCGGGGGCACTGCCTCATCAATTGCTTTCATACTTTTTTGGCCAATTTTGATTCCTCTCTCGTGGACCATGAAACCCAAAAATTGTCCAGCTGATACTCCAAAGGCACACTTATTGGGATTCATCTTTAGACCATGCTTTCTTGTGCATTCCAGAGTCTCCTGCAAATCAGCTAGATGTTCCTTGTATCCCTTAGATTTCACCATCACATCGTCAATGTAGATTTCAACAATCCCACTAATCAACTTTTGAAAAATATAATTCATCGCCCTTTGATAAGTTGCATCGGCATTCTTCAAACCAGAGGTCATCACAACCCATTCAAATAAACCAATTGTGCCAGGGCATCCAAAAGCTATTTTTGCTATGTCTTCCACAGCCATAAAAATTTGATTATATCCTGCATTGTCGTCCATAAAACTAATAACCTTGTGTCCAGCTGCTGCATCTACCAACATATCGGCTATCGGCATCGGATAACAATCCATGGGTGTAGCCTTGTTTAGATCTCTAAAATCGATGCAAACTGTTAACTTCCCATTCTTCTTAGATACAAGAACAACATTCGATATCCACTTTGCATATCAGCATGGTAGGATAAATTTTGCTTCTAGTAATCTTTCAGTCTCCTTTTTTATATCATCAAGTACGTTTGGGTTGAATCTCCTTGGAGCTTGTTTAAATGGCTGATATCCATGTTTGATTGGCAACCGATGTTCAACAATAGATCGGTCTAGACCAGGCATCTCATAGTATTCCCAGCCAAAACAATTTCTAAATTCCTTTAATAGATCTACTAACTCTTGCTTATATTCAAGATCCAACTTGGCACTTATATACGTCAGCCTAGGCCTATCTCTAGAACCAATATCTATCTCTTCTAACTCATCGGCCGACGTAAAGCCATGTCCTAGTTTACCATCTGTACCATCTATTGGATTATCCATTAAAACAAATTTTCGAAGCTGACTGCTTGGATCGGCTATTGGCTTTCATCATTGACTCTAATGAAGCCACCTTCCCATCGCTTGCCTGAAAAACATTCGAAGTCTTCTAGCTCCCAATACATTAGATCAGCTGTTGTGATACTTACAGAATCATCAGCATGAACTAGCTCAACATCGTCTCCATGCCACTGAATCAAGCATTAATGCATGGTTGATGGTACAAAACAGTTTGAATGAATCTAGTCATGACCAAGGAGTAGACTATATGAACCTTTACCATCAATGGCGAAGAATGTGGTGAGTAAAGTCTTACTTCCGATTGTCAATTCGACGTTCATTGACCCCCTAGTCTTAGATGCATTACCCCCAAAATCCTTAAGCATCATGTCAGTCTCAATTATATCTTCTGGTCCCTTGCCAAGTTTACGAAAACTGGTGTAAGGCATAAGATTGACAGAAGCACCTCCATCCACCAACATCTTGCTCATCGGCTTCCCATCAACAAAACCTTTTATGTATAAAGACTTTAAGGGCCGATGCTTGACTGACTTATCAAATATAGCCTACTATATCACTGTCAACTTGGCAACTATTTCCCCATACTCTGATTCATCAAAATCCAAATAGACTTCTTGGTCTACTGGAGTTCTAAATTCTGACAGCAATTGAAAAGCCACTTGAATATTAGCCGATGGCTGACCCCTATCGGCTGTCTGTTTAGCACGCCACACTTAAGGTCTACTAGATGCCTGAGCCTGTTCTAGCTCTATGTTCCTTAGGCGTTGCACCCTTCTTTTCTGGCTTCTTGTCAAACCTCCTGGACACCATTGGCCTTCTTGCCAAACATATTCTTCTTCATTATCTTCTTCATAATCAGCCCAGTTTTGATCAACAACTCGCTTCCCAAGCCGATCATGAACACTTTTATTTTTTAAGCACCGATCCATATCATTATGATGATTCCCATCTCAAGCATGGATAGACCGACGGTTGGCTTGAGATTACCTAAACTCCCAATATTGTTCACTGCACTCTAGGCAATTATTTCTAGTAGGAAATTTCAAACCTTCATTCCAACAATGCCTGAAGAAAGGACAATTCCAATATGATTTAGCTTGCTTTCTTTCATACCTCTCCTCTTCTTGTTGACGCTAGTATTCTTTTTCCTTTAATCAATGTTGATAATCCTTTTTCTTCTTCCACTGCCATTTATTCAACAAAATTCGAGATGTAACATGCGGCCTTGTTGCCCCATCCCTTGACGTCTCTCCCTGTTCGTATCGGCTCTTTTGTTGGTCACGATGCCTTCTAATCTCTCTATATTCGCAGCCGATATTTGCATCATGGGATCGACTATCCTAGTTTCTCTTGCTCTGGTTAATGTCAGGACCTTAGTCTTTCCTTTGAGCAAACTAGCATCAACCATGTTCTGATCTCTTGGGAAAGGATTATCATCAACTTTTATTTTTTGAGGTGTATCAAATTTGAGCCTTCCTTGCTGAATAGCCCTCTGTATGTGTTGCTGGAAAACTCTACACTCATTAGTAAATGAGAAGTAGCATTGTGAAACTTGTAGAACTTCATATTCTTCAACTGATCCAGGGGCAACATAATGTGATTATTAGGCAACTTGACCTGTCTCTTCTCGAGCAAGAAATCAAAGAGTGTGTCTGATTTTGTGATGTCGAAATCATAGCTCTCTTCGACTCCTCTTCCCCAAGGATTTGGCACCATTACTGTCTTCTTACCCCAATTCTGTTTGGCCGTAGCAACCTCTTCTTCGTCATCCTCATAGCCATCATCGACTGAATATGGATTATAGGCTTCGGCAATTGTGATACTTTTCTAGAATTGGGTATCTCTGTGCATATTCTGGAATTGGCTATTGAGCGCTGCCACTCGTTGAGCCAACTAACCTAAATTGTCAAACTCTTGCCCAAGCAGCTTCTCTATCTATGTTGGCAACAATCCTTGAACGGCCAAAGCAGCTAGCTGATGATCAGTCAAGTTCAATGTGAAGCACAAATTTCTAGTCTCTCAAAATCTCTGAAAAAACTCAATGCCCGATTCATTAGTTCTCTGCCTTATAGTCATCAAATTGGTAAATTTATTTTCCCCTGTCATAGTGTAAAAATATGTATGAAACTTCTTTTCTAGGTCAGCCCAATTAGCAATGGAGTTAACTGGCAGCGATAAAAACCAAGTAAAGGCTGGCCCTGACAGAGACGAGAAGAAACAAACTCGATGGGCCTCTTCAATGGATGCTTCGCCCAACTATGTAAGATACCGACTGACATGTTCTATTGTTCTTGTGCTATCTTGGCCAGTGAACTTAGCAAATTCTGGGAGCCTGTAATTTGTAGGGAGAGCGACCAAATCTTACCACTTTGGATATGGGCGTTTGTATGAGAAGGTCTACCCTTTTGGCTTCAAACCGAACTAATTCTTCATCATCTCGGTCATTCTCAGCAACAACTCATCAGCATTTGAATTTGGATTTCTCTACAATTGCTAACCCATCTATGGATTAAAATTTTGAGTACCTTGATACCCAGAATTTGGAATCATGTGAAGGGTATTGTAATCTATGCCATAATGATATCCTTGTGGAATCTCAATCTACTAGGTCCTTTGCTGGTTTGCTACTTGAAGTCTCTGGTTATAGATGTCAGGATCCATATCTCTACGAATCCTTTGAACTGATGGCGCTATTTTTTGAGCCGACAATGGTATTTGGCCTGATGTGCCAAAATTAACCATCTAGTTCTAACCTTGCCCCGTCAGCTGTTGCACATGTTGCACTAACGATACAGGATTATACTGTATCTGATTAGTAGTAGCACCTTGAACTTGCTCAGATGAGCTCTGAACTACCTGGACATCATCATTACTAGCTGGTGCTGCTTCTTGATGGCTAGTACCGGCTTGATTAGTCTCCTAAGTTGACGGATGTGGAACATTGTAATAAGCCATTCCAACCTGATCAATTGGAAACCCATGAAACACCTCTTTCATGGTGTTGTGGAACATGTTCAAGAAAACTGCATTGTGGTTCAATATGGCATCATGAACAGATTTGTTTACAGCCTCCACGAAGAAATGCCTATCCTCAGCTTCATCTGTATCTGCCTGCTCATGCATCAGCACTCTTGGTTGTGGATATTTCTGAACAACTTTATTGTCATGTGTCTTGGTGTAGGACAACAAACACTTGTTCTAAAATTCTTCTACAGCTTTGCTAATGACATCTTTATCTTCATCAGGTAGGTCTTCATAAGGGACCATAAGGATGTCGTTGTTTTTGTAAGCCGCCATGATGATTGTGGGGTCCCACCGGGCGTGCCACACTGTGTGTTGGCACGAAAATGTCGACACACAGCAAGCCAGAAGGATATGCTTAGTGGAGCAAGGCTAGAGATCCACTTGGCTTCAACGCAGGGTTAGTCGATCCTACGTATGCCCCACCAGGCGTGCCACAACGTGTGTTGGCACGAAAATGTCGACACACAGCAAGCCGGAAGGATCTTCTTAGGATGAGCCCGGAGATCCGCTTGGCTTCAACGCAGGGTTAGCAGATCCTGTGTATTTCCTCCCGAGGTGTGCCAGTCAATTTGACCTACAATTGACAAGGAGAGAAAGTTTATTAGTAATTTAAGGTGTAACGTTCTGGTCTTGCCCAGACAGTTCCAAGTGTGCCACTTAGGGAGCAGCCAGTGTTAGCCCACTGGATCTTCGACCACTCACTAGTGTTGCCGAGCACACACTAGTGATGCCGACCACGAACTATTGTTGTCCAACCTCTAGTCGTGGTGTGCGGTCAGACAACATTAGTTGTGGTCGACAACGTAGGCGAGCGATCGACTCACCCGTGCTGGTGATCCAGTGGGCTTGATGATGAGTATAATGCATGCAGATATAAGTAAAAATCATCAGCTAGATGAAATATAACCAATATGAAACATTGAGCCGATGAATCTAATGAGAAAGGATATAACATGCGAACAAATCGACTGTCTAGTACAAATGTATCTACACACGCTCTGAATCTAATCTGTTACCATCAACCAGGTTCGACCGGATCGATGGCAACTATGATGATAATAACAAACTAAAACCGAAAAAATTGTAAAACATCTATACATAGACAGGCTTTCCGAAAGACATGCTATATATGTGAAAGCTCAGGGGAATCGGCTGAAATAGCCAACTCAGGTGGAAAACGACTACAACATGTGAACAATCGACTATTTAACATGGACAAACCTATGAATTCATCGGACCTAACCTACTATCTCTAACAGTGGGAGTCAACTGGATGGATGGTAGCCATGATAAAGACAACAAATCAAACCTTTAAAGTAAATAGATCTATTCACGTTTAATAGAATCATGGAGACATACTATAGGCGTTAAAGCATAGGCGATCAGCTATTTAGCTGATGCAGGCATAGCAAACAGTTGAGGTCACACCTAATCGAAAACAAATCTACCAACTAGCATCCTTTGATCTAGAGTGCCATCATTGGGGATCGACCGGATTATTGCAGCCATAATAGCGAACTATAGACAAGATTTAACTAGCTAGGAAATTCCTTCAAGATCAGACAAGCCTTAACCGCATACTATGCACGGTCAAGATCGAAGTAGAATAGCCGATGAAACATAACCCGTTGCTCAAAGTAGGAAAACATCGTATTGTAGTAAAGCGAATGACGGGCTAAAGGGATGTGAGGCTGATCTAGATCGATCTCGATCGGGCAGGTTGATGTTGCTGGAACTAATGACAATAAGAACACCAACAAGATCAGTAACTTAATGAATCTACCCAAAGGATGCCACCCTTAGGTAGAGCCGATAACTTGACCTTAATCTTATTCAAGCAGTGGAGGTCGACCGGACCGATGCAGCCGTACTTGAACTAGATAAAGATCGATAACTAGCTTATACTAGAGCTCGCAGTGGAGGTCGAACTTTACCGATGCAGCTGTACAAACAGAAGTATAAGCCATAATGGTACTTAGAGACAAGCCGGAGGTCGGCCGGACCGATGCAGCCCTACTTGTTGGAGAACTCACCAAGATCTACACTACTCCTACTCCTAAGGGTTGGTACGGAGCCGAAAAAATGGTAACTTGTATTGATTGATTAGATGTCCTTTTACAATGGTCGGGGTCCAATATTTATACCCATAACCTAAGCATGAATCCTAATTAGGCACGACTCATTACAATCTTTGGCATACGATAAAACATTCCTAATTTAAGATAACTTGGACCCTAATCTTTCCCTTTTTGTAGAGTCCGACATGTTTTTCCCGATGCCAACCGTGGCTCATTGTCGTTATCTGCTGGCATCATCTGAAAAGAGCCGATTCCAGTGCTGCATTTGAATCAGCTGATATCGACCCTTATGCAATCGATTCCTTGATGACACGATCTTGGAAGCTTTGAGTTCCCGCGCTCTTCTTTCTAAATTTTGGTGTAAACACATGCCCCCAAATTTTGGGATAAAAGTAATTTTATTACAAAATTACCACATCTGTACTCCCAATATGTCTATAGTCATGGGTAGAGAATCTTGATCTAGGGTCTACTATTTGTCACCCTCTTTGCCAGCTTGTGAGCCCATGCTTCAAAGCTTTACGAGAGCATCATTGCTTCACGGGCGCTTGGATTCATCTTTCCAGACTAACTATAAATGTCTATCCAACTCTGGCGAGAGCAACTCAACAACTCAATTATGTTTCTCTTCTGCTTGCTTCCTTGAGTGCCCTTGGTTCCGCCAGACCCTCCATGGTCTAACTCCTTGCTATGAGGATCTTGAGTAGTTAGAAGAATTCTTGTGGATTGGGTGATTGTGTCGCTCATTTCAGCGCCTTGTCGAGCAAGAGGATCAGCTATTGCGGTTAGAAGAATTCTTGTGACATCACCTAAGTTTTCTCACCATGATCGCAGAGCTGTTCTAGTGTTTGTAAGGGCTAAAATGTGTGGACACCTTCCCCTTGTTCGCTTCATCAAATGCCCATCGGGGAAACCACAGACTTCTTTCCCACGGTTTCCCAACCATCGAGAAATGGGCATCTTTTAGTAAGCGGCTTTCTTTCCCATTGTTTCCTAGTCACCAAGAAATCGGTTGGGTATATGGGCATCTTTAAGCAGGCAGCCTTTCCTCTTCCCCTGATGCAATTTTTATTAGCGGGCTGATATGACTTGGTCCATGATGACCTTTGGCCTTGTGGGGATCCAGACTCCCTTCAATCCAAAGAAGTCTTAGTGGGTTGATCGTCAGTTAATGTAAACCTTTCGTATCAATTCCATGATATTTTGTAATTATGGGAAGCAATAAGTCCAAATCTATTATCCCTTCGTGATCCGTCCCCTAAATTTCCGGAGTGTCGATCTATTTCCATATCTGACTTTAATTACATAACCCTGATGAAGCCTATCTTCTCACCTCCTAGGCTATATATACGGGCCACGGCTATGGATCAAAAAAATAACCTACTTCACCCAAACCTTCCATGTCTTTGGTGTGAATCTACTTTCCCATAGGTTTGAAGGCATGGAGAACGGCAAGAGGTCAGCTAAGGAGGCCTTTAACGGGTCTGTGTCACCACCCTAGTGTCTTTGTCATTAGGAGGGTGCAACCTGGGATGCTCCCATCGTCCCTGAGCATAGGGACAATGATGAGGACATGGCACCTTCGGATACGAACAATGATTATAAGGTGCGCTCGTTCCTACATTTGCATAGTGGCTTTGGTTATAATTCACTTGGTTCCACATGTACATGTCACTATTTGATTGTAGGTTCAAATGTGTTTCATAATGGAAGTTCATCAAAGTTGAACTTTCGGTTCGTCGGCAGTCCGATAGTGCCTCATTGGGAAGGCCATAACTCATCCTTCCGGAGTGCGATCGAGGTCAATGAGCACTTGATGGAAAGCTTGTTTGATAAGCTTTCAAATAAATCTGGTTCCATCTCAATATCACATCGGCAAGGCCTCCAAATCGCCAATATATTCTGTCGCTATTTCTGCTGGGAGCTACACTATCGTTATGGGCTTGTTATTCATCCTTGGGACCCTGGCCCAAGTGGGAGCACACCCCAAGGACTTGGAGAACCCACCAAGAAAGCCCTTGGACGTCCTCCTCCTTGGCCACCACCTTAGGAGGCCAGCAAGGACGTCCAAGCCAAGCCAGAGGCCCAGTCCAATCCGAGTTCGAGTCTGCCTCGGCCATCAGGACCAGTCTGCAATAAAATGGACGCCCAGGACGCATCCGAACTCCGTTTTCGATGATCCACATATGGATGGAAAGATAATTTGATGAGGACATCGCCAAGATGGAGTCGAGGACGACTCCAATTCGAGAAGGGGAGGATGATGAGGACATCGCCATGCTGGACACACCGACGCCATGGTCTTCCCCAAGTTGCAATTCGTTCCCAACTCAGCTGCCACGTCGCCCTCGGATTCAGCAGACACGTCGTCACTGTTTCGGTCATAACTTTCTCATACGACATCGAAACGGGCCGTTCTTGGATGCATTGGAAAGGGGACGACGACGCCGTCGTTTTGGATCTGGTCCCAGCTCTAGAAGGTCCGTGGATCATTCTGTGTGACCACGGCAAGGTGCTGCGTCACCTATTTGGGCCAACTTGGCCATGTATCGTGTCGGGCCTTAAGCCCAAGTTGTGGGTGCCCAACCCCTGGCCGTCCCCAACCCTAGGTCGAGTCTTAGACTATAAACACACCCGTCGCCGCTGCTACACAATTGGGTTTTTGTTTAGAGTTTAGTTTTTCATCGAGAAACTGAATCGTTCATTGTAACTGTGGTGACAAATCCTTTTACAGTGATCCAGGGCCCCCGTTCTTGATCTCCTCCACTGTGTCAATTAGTCCTTTGGAACCGAGTTCTAGAACCCTCTATTGATATTCGCGTCATTCATATTTGCAATATCAGATTGCGTGTTTTACCTTCTTGCTTGTGCTCTTCGATTCGCTTGCAGGAAAAGCCTTCTTGGCGAGGTCAATCAAGTTGTGCTTGGTTGATAACCAATGGAGCAGTGGTGTAACGGTTGTAGGGTTCGAATCGCGTCTGATTTGAAGCCGGATCGCCAACGTCGAGATCTCCACAAATCGAACTTACCGGCTACCTCTCGGAAGATCGGGCCTATACTCATCAATCTTAATGGAAACGGGGATCCCGATCTTCCGTAAGGTGATGGTAACTATCGTTGTGGCGGAGAATGACACACCGATCTGGCTTCAGATCGAAAGATCGAACCCTGCAATCTTATCACCACAGCTCCTCTGGTTATCAACCGAGTCACGAACCAGGTTGACCTCACCAAGAAGGGTAATCCCTGCCTGCGCAACGAAGAACACAAGCAAGAACAAGAAAGAACGCAACCAAATTGCGAATGTATGATTAATCTCACGAGTTGGGGTCTCACAAACCGAAGAACGGCGAAACTGTTTCTTGACAGAATAATCTAAGCAAAACCCCAAAACCTAAAGTAGGTGGTGGCTACTGATTATATAGCCTAAGGGACGTCCAAAGATCTCTCTTCACGTCCTAAAGGTGTCCCAACACGTTACAAGGCCCAACGGCCCAAAAGAAGGTGTTGCAGCACCCTGACAGATTCTGGATGCTTACTTGTTTCGACGATTCCCGTTGATTCCGAAGAGCTTTTGATGTGAAACCACTTGGATTGGCTTCCTTATCAAATTATCTTTCCATCCATATGTGGATCATCGAAAACGGAGTTCGGATGCGTCCTGGGCGTCCATTTTATTGCAGACTGGTCCTGATGGCCGAGGCAGACTCGAACTCGGATTGGACTGGGCCTCTGGCTTGGCTTGGACGTCCTTGCTGGCCTCCTAAGGTGGTGGCCAAGGAGGAGGACGTCCAAGGGCTTTCTTGGTGGGTTCTCCAAGTCCTTGGGGTGTGCTCCCACTTGGGCCAGGGTCCCAAGGATGAATAACAAGCCCATAACGATAGTGTAGCTCCCAGCAGAAATAGCGACAGAATATATTGGCGATTTGGAGGCCTTGCCGATGTGATATTGAGATGGAGCCAGATTTATTTGAAAGCTTATCAAACAAGCTTTCCATCAAGTGCTCATTGACCTCGATCGCACTCCGGAAGGATGAGTTATGGCCTTCCCAATGAGGCACTATCGGACTGCCGACGAACCGAAAGTTCAACTTTGATGAACTTCCATTATGAAACACATTTGAACCTACAATCAAATAGTGACATGTACATGTGGAACCAAGTGAATTATAACCAAAGCCACTATGCAAATGTAGGAACGAGCGCACCTTATAATCATTGTTCGTATCCGAAGGTGCCATGTCCTCATCAGACAACTCCGCTCAACTTCTGGGGTCATCTTCATCAACAATTCGCTACCAGCTCCCCTGCTACCCGAGGAAGCGGATCGACAACGATGATTTGATTGCCTCCATCGATCGGGCTGGCCAGAAGCTCGCCGACTGCCTCTTCGTTGCAGAATCGGCTCTGACCACCTTGCCTTAGCGCCGATCACCTTTTGAGGCCAACCAGGGGGAGGAGAGGTCAGCCAAGGCCGAGGCCAGAATCATGGGTGAGATGCCTACCATAATTTTCTGTCTCCTCTTAGTTTTTGTCTTCAAGATCTTGATTATCCCCTCCTTGAATCTTTCTAGATCTATTGGTCCAGTTGGAAAGCCTTTGATCAGCTGTAGAGTATGCAGCAGGATTCATCAACGCCAGGGGCGCCATGCTGGTGGTCCGCTTGTATGACGTCCCAAACCGCATCAGAGAGGTTGCTCTCCATGGTATTCGTCATGGTGCTGCCATGGCATTGGCTGCTGCGCAAGCTCGCTCTGGCCACGAACTTCGACTTCTTCCCCAAGGTTTTCTAGCCACTGAACACCTTGAGGATCATGAGTGCCTGGTCAAGGATTTCTTCAACACTGCCAACTCCGTAGCCCTTGCTTCCTAGGCCGAAGACATAGTGAATAAAGTGTTCCCCGTCCTTTAGCTTGTAATAGGAGAAGCTAGCAAACAATTTCTTCATTTTAAGTGGTTGCTTGTACTCATATTCCATGCACCAATCTAAGTTTGCTCTTGCTCTATGGGCGATACATATCATACCAGCTTTTATCCCTTCAGGTTTATTTTGAACTAGAGGCAACATCCTTCTGGTATCGGCTATTAGAGCTGATGATCGAACAAATTGGCTATCAAGTATTAATCCAAACGCAAGGATAATATTTCTTTAGATATTTCCCACTGATTGCTCTATCAAACTCTTCTTCTCTTCCTAGTGTTTCCAAAATATAAGCATTGATAGTCCAGGCACCCCTTATAATATTCAAAACAGTCTTCCAGTATTGTTGGCCAAAAATATCCAGTCCTGCGAATAATCCATTTCATCTTTTAAGCCGATTGATGAGCTCCACATATCCCTTCATGTACTTCACCCATTGACACCTTAGCTTCTTCTTAATTTAAGAATTTAAATAACACCCATCGACAGTTTTGTAATATAGCTGATCATCTAGTAAAACATACTTAGTCGATTTATACCTTAGCTTCCTAGTAACCTTCTGTGATGGATTCCTAAGGTAATCGGCTATTTCAACTCCCCAATCATTATTCGAGGTTTCACTACTTAAGACCTCTTAAAACACTCGATAACCTGATGTACTTTGAGCTAAACAATTAGCCTCTTGATTATGTGCTCTTGGAATATGTTGAAGAGAGACATGAGGAAATTCCCTGAGCAACCTTTGGCACTCATCATATTATCCCCACAGAGTATCTTCTTTACATTCATATAGGTCGATCAACTGATTAATAATTAACTATGAATCTTCAAATACTTCAATTGCCTCAACCTTTACTTCATGAAGAAGTTGAAGCCCCTTAAGAATAGCCTCATATTCTGCTCGGTTGTTGGTAATCATTGGTTCAGTTGGAAGAGCAAACTCAAAACTTGCCCCCTGAGGTGAAATAATAACAATACCAATGCCACCACCTTGCTTACATGATGATCCATCAAAGAATAACGTCCAGGGTACCGGCTCTACATAGCCAACACTTGGCTTATGATGCTGGGTGATAAAATCGGCTATTACTTGCCCTTTGACTGCTTTAGCCTATTCGTACCTCAAGTCAAATTCCGACAACACAAGAATCCACTTCCCCATTCTTCCATTTAATATTGGCATTGATAGCATGTGCTTGATCACATCAGCCTTGGAGACAACTATACACTCAGCCGATAACAAGTAATGTCGTAACTTAGTGCAAAAGAAATATAAGGACAAGCATAACTTTTCGATGGGAGAATATCTTGTCTCTGGATCCAAAAGCCTTCTACTGAGATAGAAAACAACTCATTCTTTTCCTTCGAACTCTTGCATCAAGGATGACCCAATCATTTGGTCATCGGCCGATACGTACAACTTAAAAGGCTTACCTTGCTGAGGAGGGACCAGCACAGGTGGACATTTCATGTATTCTTTTATCTCCTCAAACGCCTTTTGTTGTGCGTCACCCCACTTAAATTCTTGATCATTTTTCAACTTCAACAAGGGAGAAAACGGCATAACTCTTTCTAACAAATTTGAAATAAACCTTCTGATAAAATTAATCTTACCAAGCAAAGATTGTAATTATGTTTTAGTAGTTGGGGGCATTGCCTCAACATTTGCTTTCATACTTTTTTGACCAATTTCGATTCCTCTCTTGTGGACCATGAAACCCAAAAATTGTCCAGCTGATACTCCAAAGGCACACTTATTGGGATTCATCTTTAGAACATGCTTTCTTGTGCATTCCAGAGTCTCCCGCAAATTAGCTAGATGTTCCTTGTATCCCTTAGATTTCACCATCACATCATCAATGTAGATTTCAACAATCCTGCTGATCAACTTATCAAAAATATAATTCATCACCCTCTGATAAGTTGCACTGGCATTCTTCAAACCAAAGGTCATCACAACCCATTCAAATAAACCGGTTATGCCAGGGCATCTGAAAGCTATTTTTGCTATGTCTTCCTCAGCCATAAAAATTTGATTATATCCTACATTGCTGTCCATAAAACTAATAACCTTGTGCCCGGCTGCTACATCTACCAGCATATCAGCCATTGGCATCGGATAACCATCCATGGGTGTAGCCTTGTTCAGATCTCTGAAATTGATGCAAACTCTTAACTTCTCATTCTTCTTATATACATGAACAACATTCGATATCCACTCTACACATGAGCACGGTCGAATAAATTTTGCTTCTAGTAATCTTTCAGTCTCCTTTTTTATATCATCAAGTACGTTTGGGTTGAATCTCCTTGGAGCTTGTTTAAATGGCCGATATCCAGGTTTGATTGGTAACCGATGTTCAACAATCAATCGGTCTAGACCAGGCATCTCATAGTATTCCTAAGCAAAACAATCTCTAAATTCCTTTAATAGATCTACTAACTCTTGCTTATATTTAGGATCCAGCTTGGCACTTATATACATCGGCCTAGGCCAATCTCTAGAACCAATACCTATCTCTTCTAATTCATCGGCCGACGTAAAGCCATGTCCTAGTTTACCATCTGTACCATCTATTTGATTATCCATTAAAACAACTTTTCAAAGCCGACTGCTTGGATCGGCTGTTGGCTTTCATCATTGACTCTAATGAAGCCACCATCCCATAGCTTGCCAGAAAAACATTCGAAGTCTTCTAGCTCCCAAAACATTAGATCAGCTATTGCGATACTTACAAAATCATCAGCATGAACTAGCTCAACATCGCCTTCCTACCAAACATATTCTTCTTCATTATCTTCTTCATAATCAGCCCAGTTTTGATCAACAACTCGCTTCCCAAGCTGATCATGAACATTTTTATTTTTTTAAGCGCCAATCCATATCATTATGATGATACTCATCTCGGACATGGATAGACCGACGATTGGCTTGAGATTGCCTAAACTCCCAATATTGTTCACTGCACTCTGGGCAATTATTTCTAGTAGGTAATTTCAAACCTTCATTCCAACAATGCCTGAAGAAAGGACAATTCTAATGTGATTTAGCTTGCTTTCTTTCATACCTCTCCTCTTCTTGTTGACGCTAGTATTCTTTCTCCTTTAACCAACATTGATAATCCTTTTCCTTCTGCCGCTACCATTTATTCAACAAAATTCGAGATGTAACACACAGCCTTGTCGCCCCATCCCTTGACGTCTCTCCCTGTTCATATCGGCTCTTTTGTTGGTCACGATGCCTTCTAATCTCTCTATATTCATCAGCCAATATTTGCATCTCGAGATCGACTGTCCTAGTTTCTCTTGCTCTGGTTGATATCAGGACCTTAGTCTTTCCTTTGAGCAACCTAGCATCAACCATGTTCGGATCTCTTGGGAAAGGATTATCATCAACTTTCATTTTTTGAGGTGTATCGAATTTGAGCCTTCCTTGCTGAATAGCCCTCTGTATGTGTTGACAAAAAACTCTGCACTCATTAGTAGAATGAGAAGTAGCATTGTGAAACTTGCAGAACTTCTTATTCTTTAACTGATCAGGGGACAACAAAACCTGATTATTAGGCAACTTGATCTGTCCCTTCTCAATCAAGAAATCGAAGAGTTTGTCTGATTTTGTGACGTCGAAATCATAGCTCTCTTTGACTCCTCTTCCCCAAGGATTTGGCACCATTACTATCTTCTTACCCCAATTCCATTCGGCTGTAGCAACCTCTTCTTCTTTGTCGTCCTCATAGCCATCATCGAATGAATATGGATTATAGGCTTCGGCAATTGAGATACATTTTTAGAATCGGGTATCTCTGTGCATATTCTAGAATTGGCTATTGAGCAATGCCACTTGTTGAGCTAACTGACCTAAATTGTCAAACTCTTGCCCAAGCAGCTTCTCTCTCCACATTGGCAACACTCCTTGAACGGCCAAAGCAGCTAGCTGATCATCAGTCAAGTTCAATAAGAAGCACAAATTTCTAGTCTCTCGGAACCTCTAATGAAACTCGGTGCCCGATTCATTAGTTCTCTGCCTTATAGTCAACAAATCAGTAATTTTCTTTTCCCCTATTCCAGTGTAAAAATATGTATGAAACTTCTTCTCTAGGTCAGCCCAATCAGCAATGGAGTTAATTGGCAGCGATGAAAACCAAGTAAAGGCTGGCCCTGACAGAGACAAGGAGAAGAAACGAACTCGATGGGCCTCTTTAATGGATGCTTTGCCCAACTTTGTAAGATACCGACTGACATGTTCTATTGTGCTTGTGCTATCTTGGCCAGTGAACGTAACAAATTTTGGGAGCCTATAATTTGTAGGAAGAGCGACCAAATCATACCACTCTGGATATGGGTGTTTGTACGAGAAGGTCTGCCCTTTTGGCTTCAAACCAAACTGATTCTTCATCATCTCGGTCATTCTCAGCAACAACTCATTAGCATTTGAATTTGGATTTCTCTGCAATTGCTGACCCATTTGTGGATTAAAATTTCGGGTATCTTGATACCCTGAATTTGGAATCATGTGAAGGGTATTGTAATCTGTGCCATAATGATATCCTTGTGGAATCTCTATCTGCTAGGTCCTTTACTGGTTTGCTGCTTGAAGTCTCTGGTTATAGATGTTAGGATCCATATCTCTACGAATCCTTTAAACTGATGGCGCTATTTTTTGAGCTGACCACGGTATTTGCCCTGATGTGCCAAAATTAACCATCTGGTTCTGACCTTGCCCCGTCGGCTGTTGCACATGTTGCACTGACGATCCAGGATTATACTCTATCTGATTAGTAGTAGCACCTTGAACTTGCTCAGATGAGCTCTGAACTACCTGGACATCATTATTACCAGCTGGTGCTGCTTCTTGATGGCTAGTATCGACTTGATTAGTCCCCTGAGTTGACGGATGTGGAACGATGTAATAAGCCAGTCCAAACTGATCAATTGGAAACCCATGAAACACCTCTTTCATGGTGTTGTGGAACGTGCTCAAGAAAACTGCATTGTGGTTCAATATGGCATTATGAACAGATTTGTTTATAGCCTCCATGAAGAAATGCCTATCCGTAGCTTCATCTGTTTTCTGTCTACCCATGCATCAGCACTCTTGGTAGTGGATAATTCTGAACAACTTTATTGTCACATGTCTTGGTGTAGGACAACAAACACTTGTTCTAAAATTCTTCTATAGCTTTGCTAATGACATATTTATCTTCATCAGGTAGGTCTTCATAAGGCACCATAAGGATGTCATTATTGTTGTACGTTGCCATGACAATTGTGGTGTCCCACTGGGCGTGCCACAATGTGTGTCGGCACAAAAATATCGACACACAGCAAGCTGGAAGGATCTGCTTAGTGGAGCAAGGCTAGAGATCCTCTTGGCTTCAACACAGAGTTAGCCGTCCCACCAGGCATGCCACAATGTGTGTCAGCATGAAAATTTCGACACACAGCAAGCTAGAAGGATCTGCTTAGGATGAGCCTAGAGATCCGCTTGGCTTCAACGCAGGGTTAGCCGATCCTGCGTATTTCCTCCTGAGGCGTGCCAGTCAATTTGACCTGCAATTGATAAGAAGAGAAAGTTTATCAAAAGTTTAAGGTGGAACGTGCTGGTCTTGCCCAGACAGTTCTAAGTGTGCCGCTTTGGGAGCAGCCAGTGTTAGCCCACTAGATCTCCGACCACTCACTAGTGTTGTCGAGCACACACTAATGATGCCAACCACGAACTATCGTTGTCCAACCTCTAGTCGTGGTGTGTGGTCGGACGACATTAGTAATGGTCGGCAACATAGGCGAGCGGTCGACTCGCCCGTGCCGGTGATCCAGTGGGCTGGATGACGTGTATAATGCATGCAGATATAAGTAAAAACCATTAGCTAGATGAAATATAACCAGTATGAAACATTGAGCCGATGAATCTAACGAGAAAGGATATAACATGAGAACAAATCGACTGTCTAGTACAAATGGATCTACACACGCTCTGAATCTAATCTGTTACCATCAACAGTGAGGTTCGATCGGATCGATGGCAGCTATGATGATAATAACAAACTAAAACCAAAGAATCCGTAAAACATCTATACATAGACAGGCTTTCTGAAAGACATGCTATATATGTGAAAGCTTAGGGGAATCGGCTGAAATAGCCGATTCAGGTGGAAAAGGACTACAACATGTGAACAATCGACTATTTAACATGGACAAACCTATGAACTCATCAGACCTAACCTACTATCTCTAACAGTGGGGTTTGACCGGATCGATGGCAGCCATGATAAAGACAACAAATCAAACCTTTAAAGTAAACAGATCTATTCATGTTTAACAGAATCATGGAGACATACTGTAGGCGTTAAAGCATAGACAATCGGCTATTTAGCCGATGCAGGCATAGCAAACAGTTGAGGTCATGCCTGATTGAAAACAAATCTACCAACTAGCATCCTCCAATCTAGAGTGCCATCAGTGGGGATTGACCGGATCGTTGCAGCCATAATAGTAAACTATAGACAAGATTTAACTAGCCAGCAAATTCCTTCAAGATCAGACATGCCTTAACTGCGAAATATGCACGGTCAAGATTGAAGTAGAACAGTCGATGAAACATAACCCGTCGCTCAAAGTAGGAAAACATCGTATTGTAGCAAAGCGAACGATGGGCTCAAGGGATATGAGGCCGATCTATATCGATCTCGACCGGGCAGGTTGATGTTGCTGGACCTAATGACAATAACTTGACCTTAATCTAATTCGAACAGTGGAGGTCGATCGGATCAATGTAGCCGTACTTGCACTAGATAAGGATCGATAACTTACTTATACTAGAGCTCGTAGTGGAGGTCGAACTTAACCGATGTAGCCATACAAGCAGAAGTATAAGCCATGACGATACTTACAGACAAGCCGGAAGTCGGCCAGACCGATGCCGCCCTGCTTGTTGAACAACTCGCCGAGATCTACACTACTCCTACTCCTAAGGGCTGGCACGGAGCCAAAAAAAGGTAACTTGTGTTGATTGATTGGATGTCCTTTTAAAATGGCCGGGGTCCAATATTTATACGCGGAACCTAAGCTTGAATCCTACTTAGGCACGACTCATTACAATCTTTGGCATAAGATAAAACATTCCTAATTTAAGATAACTTGGACCCTAATATTTCCCTTTTTGTGGAGTCCGACATGTTTTTCCCAACGCCATCCGTGGCTCATTGTCGTTATCTGCTGGCATCATCTGAAAAGAGCCAATTCTAGTGTTGCATTTGAATCAGCTGATATCGACCCTTGTGCAATCGATTCCTTGATGACACGATCTTGGAAGCTTCGAGTTCCCGTGCTCTTCTTCCCAAATTTCGGTGTAAACACAAGGCAACAAAGAATGATCACTTCCCATTACCTTCATCAATGAGATGTTGGAATGGCTTGCAAAGCATTCTTTCTTTTGTTTCCTTGATGGGTATTCTGGCTATCATTAAATCCTGATACATCCTGATGACCAAAGCAAAACTACTTTTACTTGTCCCTATGGAACATATGCTTATCGTAGGATGCCTTTCAGATTATGCAACGCTCCAGCTTCGTTCAAAAGGTGCATGATGTCTATATTTTCTAATATGATAGAAGAAATCACGGAATTTTTATGGGTGATTTTTCTATTTATGGAAAAACTTTTGATGATTGTTTAGAAAATCTAGATAAAGTTTTGCAAAGATGTGAGGAAAAGCACTTAGTCCTTAATTGGGGAAAATGTCATTTCATGGTTAGAGAAGGCATAGTGCTTGGACACTTGGTGTCCAAACGCGGGATTGAGGTAGACCGAGCTAAGATAGAAGTAATAGAACAACTACCTCCTCCCACAAATGTTAGAGGGGTAAGAAGTTTTCTTGGCCATGCGGGGTTTTATCGCTGTTTTATAAAAGTTTTTTCTCATATTGCTAGACCCCTTACAAGTTTGTTAGCCAAGGATACCCCCTTTGAGTTTGATGATGTGTGTTTAAATGCTTTTCAAATCCTTATGAAAACACTCATCTCTGCGCCAATCATTCAACCCCCTAATTTGTCGCTATCTTTTGAAATCTTGTGTGATGCTAGTGATTATGCTATGGGGGTAGTTTTGGGTCAAACAAAAGATAGAAAGCATCATGCAATTTCTTATGCTAGTAAAACTCGGTCAGGACCTCAACTTAATTATGCAACAACTGAAAAAGAGCTCCTAGCTATTGTTTTTGCTATTGACAAGTTTAGACCTTACATAGAAGGAGCAAAGGTTATTGTTTACACTAATCATGCTGCTCTTAAATATCTCCTTACTAAGAAAGATGCTAAGCCTCGGCTTATAAGATGGATCCTTTTGCTTCAAGAATTTGATTTAGAAATTAAAGATAAGAAAGGAATAGAAAATTCTGTAGCCGATCACTTGTCAAGAATGCAGTTCGAGAATCCACATGAGTTGCCCATCAATGATTTTCTACAGGATGACATACTCCTAAAGGTCACAGGATTCAACCCCTGGTATGCAAATGTTGTTAATTTTATGGTTGTAGGTTATGCACCACTAGGGGAGAACAGATGCAGGCTCATCCATGAAAGTCGCCTCCACCTATGGGATTAACCGTACCTCTTCCGAGTCTGCTCTGATGGACTACTCAGGAGGTGTGTTCCGGCTAAGGAAGCAACCAAGATCATTGAAAGATGCCACTCATCACCGTATGGAGGACATTATGGGGCATTCAGTACTAATGCTAAGATCTGGCAAAGTGGATTCTTCTAGCCAACCATGTACGATGATACCAAGGAATTTATATGGAGGTGCAACCCATGTTAGAAACATGGGAATATCAATGCAAGAGACGCCATGTCTGGGGAATCAACTACATGGGACCATTTCCAAAATCCTGGTAGTGTGAATACATCCTAGTAGCAGTCGACTATGTCTCAAAATGGGTTGATGTTTTACCATGTCGAGCTACAGATTCCAATAATGCCAAAAGGATGTTTTCTTAGACTATATTTCTACGCTTTAGAGTGCCATGCATGGTAATTAGCGACGGAGGTCCTCACTTCATTGATAGAAAGTTTCGACGCTTCTTATCCGATCATGGGGTCCATCATAACATCGTGACACCATATCATCCTCAAACTAGCGGACAAGCAGAAACACCAAACAAGCAAATCAAGAACATTCTGCAGAAGACTGTCAATGAGATGGGAACAGCATGGAAAGATAAGTTACATGGAGCATTATGGGCTTATAGAATAGCTTACAAAACACCTCTTGGAATGTCACCATACCAACTTGTCTACGGGAAGGCATGTCACTTACTTGTCGAGTTGGAATTCAAAGCTCATTGGGCCATTAAAAGGTGCAACATGGACTTTCAAGCAGCTAGAAAAAAGAGAAAAATGAAACTCTCTGAGTTAGAGGAATGGCGAGAAAAGGCATATGATAATGCAAAACTTTACAAAGAGAGGAAAAAGAGGTGGCATGATAAAAGATTGAACAAGAAGGAATTCAAACCAGGTGACAAGGTTTTGCTTTTCAACTCTAGAGTAAAGTTGTTCCGACATGGGAAACTACGAAGCAAATGGGAAGGACCTTACAAGGTAATTAGCACATCGTCTCATGGAGCTATCACGCTTCGAAATGACAAAGGTAAGCTTTTCAAGGTAAATGGTCAGCGTTTAAAAGTTTTCCATGACACACAATTGCTAGAAGAAGAATTGGATATAATTAACTTTGTAGAATTTAAATAACATTTTCAATTCAGCTCTTCTTCTTTACTTGTTAAAAAACATGTTTATCTACTAATGTATATTGCTAGGATTTCTCTAGTATTTTGTTGGTGCTTGTCTCCACATGTTGTTTATGCAAGGTAACATAATTCAAGTGTGGTGGAGGCAAACCACCCAAGAAAGGCACGGCATCGACAAATGACGAAAGAACCACGAGAAAGGTAGGCTGACCTATCTTGGGTCTGCTAGCCTTGCACTTCTTCCTTGGTCAGGTTTACCATCAATAGCTTGGGGGAGAGGCACCCCCGTATATCCAACTAAGTTTTTCTCTTCCTCTATTTTATTTAGTTTGCTTTATAAAAAAAGTGAAAACAAAATAAAAAGAGTGTGTCTAGTTTGCTTTAATTTCTTTTAAGAGCTAAATAAATAAAAAGGGGCTCTAAAGATAGTATCTTATAATGTAAATGATGAATAGTTGCTCTGTTATAATTTCTTTCAAGTACCTAGTTTTTAGCCTTGAATTCTCTCGAGTTTTAGATAAAACTGATTTGATATAAGAATATACTCTGAACTTGAAACTTGTGGGTAGCATATGCTTGATCTAAGTCTAGGTAATTGATGGATATGATATAAGAAGGTTTGAGCTATTGTTTGTATTGTTCCAAGTGACACTAAAGTTCTAGAGATTTCTTTTGAAAAATATAAAAATGCTACATGATGAGTTCCTGTATGACAAAGCTTGAATTCCCACCATAGCCATACATGTTATTTAGGCTACGAAGACTTCCACATATATGCTGCTTGTATTGCATTGAGTTTTGTCAAGCTTTGTTGACCCTTATGAGAGATTTGTCATGCTCTTAAAATCAAGATCACGTACACACCACCCACATATGCACTACTCCTACACTAGGAGTAGGCGCAAAAACATGCCTTCCATCTAGATCCACTCAAAAATGTTTTACTCCTACACTAGGAGTGAACATAAAAACATGCTTGTTTAGGTTTTTCATCCACCAAATAAATGCTCCAAGTTCTTGTTGATATCTCTCTCAAAGTTCTATTGTAGAAAAGAGACATGGGGCTATGAAAAAGTTATTCATAAAAAAAGAGAGAAAAAAAGAGTTGAGAAAAAAATGGACACGTGTCCAAGATATCTAAAACAATGGGTACTCAAATGCCAGCCTAAAAAAAGAGATGAATAAGATAGCTCCTATTCTCTTGTAAAAATATTTCCAAGTTTCAGAAGAGAGATATGTTTTCAAAGAGCAAAGTAGAATTAGGTTAGCCACCACAAATATCTACTTTATGTATCCACACACATACATATCTTGATTTGATTGTGTGACTCATTTCTCTTTGGATGTAAGGTTTGACTTTACAATATATGCATTGCAAGTATGCTCAAGCTTCCTCCCTACCTATGAACTTCACATAAGTTTTAGTTGTAGGAAAGGAAAAAGGCATAACATCTTTATTGCCTTGGTGAGGATCCACAAATACCACATATATTGAGAGATTTGAGAGTGCCATACAATAGAATCTCTTAGTTTGATTTTGAAAACTTATAAAAAAACTCTGAAACAATGGTGGAACAAAGAACTCGAGACATAGTGCTTTGCTCGATCGTTCTGTCTTTCAATTGCTCAAGACCCAAGTGAAAGCTAAGAAGCCCCATGGTTGAAGGTAATATGGGCAAGTTTAAAAGTCAGGTCAGTTTATTCTAATTCAGAGGAGAATTTTTTATTGAACGCATGTGTACTTTTGAGGCATGAAAACAATGTAGCAACTCCTGATCCATTGCTGAGTTTAGCTTTGCTCAGGGACTGGCAAAGGTTAAGCTTAGGGGAACTTGTTGAAGGTTGTTAATGTCAATTATAAACCGTCAACATAACCTGCATATATGCTTAATTCCATCACCAAACATAGTTATAGGGTTTGATTCTAACAAGTTCCACGAGTTTTGATGTTATCACTTGTCTCACAGGATATTTAATTTTTTATAGAACAAAACTATCTCAAATGATGAATTAGAGTGCCCCATTGTGAAGAGCTCGTCGAGCTTATCGAAATAGATATATTATTTGCTATATTTGGAGCTTAGAATGAAAAGATATAAATTTCACAAATAAAAGAAAAACTAGTTGGCAGCAGTGGGAGGTGATAACAGCCCCATCTATCCTTTGTAGACCACACCGAATTGAGTAGGTTCTTAAATTAGTAGGACCGTAGTCACGTCGGTAGAGTTATCTATAAGCTGTGTCCCAAAGTGAACACTAGAATCATAAGCCTTGCTTTGCATAGGGTCATAACCATAGGAATCCTCTCTACTCATACCTTAAACCTTGATTGTTGTCCCTGGACAAACTAGTTGTTAAACAACACACATGTTTCCCCATGGATATGATACTCAACAATACTTCAGGTGAAAACTACTTCGATACCCGTGCGCTTGTGGATTTTGTCTCTGTGTGCCTCCACAGGTGTCAACAACGTACACACCACCCAAATATGCACTACTCCTACACTGGGGGTAGGCGCAAAGACATGCTTCCCATTTAGATCCACTCAAAAATATTCTACCCCTACACTAGGAGTGAACACAAAAACTTGCTTGATAGGTTTTTCATCCACCAAATAAATGCTCCAAGTTCTTGTTGCTATGTCTCAAAAGTTTTGTTGTAGAAAAGAGGCATGGGCTATGTAAAAGTTATTCATATAAAAAAAGAAAAAAGGGGAAAATGGATACAAAAGTGTTCGAGATATTTAAAACAATGGGTACTCAGATGCTCGCTTGAAAAAATAGAAGAGATGAATAAGATAGCCCATGTTCTCTAGCAAATGATTCCAAGTTTCAAAAGAGAGATATGTTCTCAAGGAGCAAAGTAGAATTAGGTTAGCCACCATACATATCCACCATATATCCACACACATGCACATCTTGATTTGATTGTATGACTCAACTCTCTTTGGATCTATTGTTTGACTTTACAATATATGCATTGCAAGTATGCTCTAGCTTTCTCCCTACCTATGAACTCCACATAACACTTAGTGGTAGGAAAAGAGAAAGGGCATAACATCTTTATTGCTTTGGTGAGGATCCACAAAAACCACATATATTGAGAGACTTGAGAGTGTCATACAATAAAATGTCCGAGTTTTATTTTGAAAACTTATAAAAACTCTAGAACAATGGTGGAACAAAGAAGTTGAGACATAGTGCTTGACTTGATCGTTCTGTCTTTCAATTGCTCAAGATCCAAGTGAAGGCTAAGAAGCCCCATGGTTGAAGATAATATGGGTAAGTTTGAAATTCATATCAGTTTATTCTAATCCAGAGGAGAATTCTTGATTGAACACTTGTGTACTTTTGAGGCGTCAAAGCATTGTAAAAACTCTTGATCTGTTGCTGAGTTTAGCATTGCTTAGGGACGAGCAAAGGTTAAGTTGGGGGAATTGTTGACAATCATTAACATCATGTTGACACAAAAATGTGACAATGCGTGCAACACACAGCAAGCTGAAAAGATCTGCTTGGAGTAAGCCCGGAGATTCGCTTGGCTTCAAACACAAGATCGCTAGGTTTCGAGACTGAAGGTGTGCCCGTTAATTTGACCCTGCAATTGACAAGGAGAAAATAGTCAGTAATTCAAGGTGAAATATGCCGGTGTTGCACCAGACAGTTCCAATATGTGGCTAAACAGCTGATTGATATGGCCATCGACTATAGAGTCGATATCTAACAATAAAGCGATAGAAATAAACATTATCGGCTAAACGGAGCATGATCGATATAAAGTATCGAGCCGATAACATTAATGAGCATGATCGGTAATTTAACAGATGAAAACAATCATTAAATCAGCTAATTCATAAGTATAAATAACGAACATAAACAACAGATGACTGAGAAACAGATAAGCATAATAAGCTCAAGTAATCGGCTAAATAGCTGATACAGAGAAGATAGAGGCATAACATGTGAACAATCAACTATTTAATATGAACAGATTTATAAACTCAACAAATCTAGCCTATTATCTTTAACAGTGGGGTTCGACCGGATTGATGGGAGCCATAATAAAGATAACAGATTAAACCTTTAAAGTAAACAGATCTATTCACATTTAATAGAATCATGAAAATATACTATGAGCGTTAAAGTGCTCGCAATCGGCTATTTAGCCGATGCAAGCATAGCAAACAGCCAAGGTCATGCCTGGCCAAAAGCAAATCTACCAACTAGCATACTCTGATTTAAAGTGCTAACAGTGGGGATCGAATAGATCGTTACTGCCATAATAACGAGCTATAAATCAGATTCAACTAGCCAGTAAACCTACTCAAGATCAGAAGTAGAACGGCCGATAAAACATAATCCATCGTTTGAAGTAAAAATTATCACAATATAGCAAAATAAACGATGGACTAAAAGGATGTGAGGCCGATCTAGATCGATCTCGATCGTGTAGGTTGATATTGCTGAAACTAATTATAATAAGAACATCAGCAAGATCGGTAACTTAATGAATCTACCTGAAGGATGCCATCCTTAGGTAGAGCCGGTAACTTGACCTTAAACTAATTTGAGAGGTCGAGCTTAACTGATGGCAGCCGTACTTGAACTAGATAAGGATCGATAACTAACTTATACTACGACTTGCAAGAGGTCAATCAGCTAATGCAGCCCTACAAGCAACAATATAAGTCGTGATGATACTTACAGACAAGCTGGAGGTCAAACTTAACCGATGGTAGCCCTGCTTGTTGAAGAACTCGCCAAGATATATATTACTCCTACTCCTAAGAGTTGGCGTGAAGCCGAAAAGGTAAAGACTGTTTTGATTGATTGAGAGATGATCTTTTACAATGGTTGGGGTTTATATTTATACCCCTAGGCTAATGACTCCTACCTGTTCATAACGTACAAGTCTTGTCTCAAAAGAAATATCTAAATAAAAGGAAATATTAAGATACATGGACTCTAGCTTTCTCTTGTGTAGAATCCTTGCCAATAAAGCCTCTTTGACTGACGCATCCTTTCTTGTTCAGCTCAACCGGCAAAGCCCTGTAGGTACATTACCTTGCTGATGAATATAGGTATATCCCTAATAGCCGAACAAGCAAGCCTTGTGATCACGTATATGCATATATATCTCCTTTGCTTTAATCAGCATCCACGTCAAGCCCCACATGCATGTATGTGACTCTTTTATTTGCTTGCCTCTTTCTTGTACGTGGACCCCATCCCCAAGCTTCACGTATCCATTACGTCCACAAATACGTCATTTAAATTTCCTTGTGCAGCCCTGCTAGATAATATAAAAATACTATCTTTCTCAAATATCTAAGCCAGACTCCTTTCTTTCCTATCTCCTTGCAACGTCTGCTTTCTCTCGTCTGGCCGAGCCTAGATACGGCAATTGTTGCAAGGTATATAGGGTATGCATCTTGCTTGTATACGTATCTTAATTCAGACACGTATCTTAATTTAACCATCTTGCCTCGACACATATCCAAATTCGGCCATCTTGCTTGCTTGTACCCAGCTATAAGTATGCCAATGATAATTAAACTGGTTTGTCGATTCATATTGGAGATCTAGCTAGCATGCATCCTCGAATCTACCTTTTAAACTCAATACTCGTCAAATTATCAGCTTTCTTCTATCGTCTTTCATTGGCAATAACATTACCAAATTTTGGTGTCAACACAGGCCCCCCTAGTTTGGAGTATGAATTTTTCATGCTTCTAACTATTTCGGTCCGATGATTTTTCTTCCTGAGCTAATGACATCACTAGCAGCAGTATTACCTTATTCCAAGCCTCACCCACACATGTGAACTTTGATGTGTCTATCACACCACCTTAGGTGGTTGAGGAATGGAACAAATTTGAATCTAGTCATCCTCACTCCTGCTCAGAAAACTTGGGTATTTGAAAGATTTTTAAATTAAAACATATCTTTGCTCCTCAAATGATTCTCTCGTATCACTCAATGTGTATAGTTCCTCACCAAGACATTATTTTGCCTCTGTTCACCCTACTTCTAAAATACTTATGTGGAGTTCAGGTAGGGATAAAATATGTAGTGTACTCACCTTGCATATATTGTAAAGTCAAATCCCGGATCCAAGGAGAGAAGTGTCATATTCTTAGATCAAGATGTGCATGTGTGTGGAATATTTGGTGGCTATCCTAATTCTACTATGCTCTCTGAAATATATTTCTCTCTTGTGAAATATTTTTGTGAGAACATGGGTTATCTTTATTTTCATCTCTTTTTTTTCTTTCTTTTCTTTATACTTTTTTTTACTTTGGACCTTTTTGTGCTCATTTTTTTGCATAACTCATGTCTCTTTTTACAATAAATTTTTTAGAGAAATATTATCAAGAACTTGGAGCATCTATTCCTAACAAACTTCTCCCAGTGTAGGAGCAGAACATTTTGGGTTGATGAAAAGCATGTTTTTGCGTACTCCTAGTATAGAAGCAGCACATATATGTGGCGTGTATGTGATCTTGATCTTAGGAGCATGATAAATCTCTTAACAAAGGTCAACAAGACTAGACAAAACTCAACACAAAGTAAGCAGCTTATGTGGAAGGTCTTTAACGAGACTAACATATGGCCTTGGTAGAAATTTCAATATCATTGAGGAGACAAGCTATTGATTTTAATTTTTTTTATAAGAAAATTTCTCAAGCACTTTGCAGAAAGAAGCAAGGTTCCTTTCATCATACCATATCTCATTCATCAACTATTTAGATAGCATGCTTTCCCTATGATAGATTGTTCACAAGTGATAGGAATATAAGCAAGGAATAAGAAACATGTGAGCCAACCATAAAAAGGCATACCTCACATTCGCAGCACGTACTCCATTCTGAGCCGATGAGCACTTTCCTTGAAATTATCGGCCTCACGTCAATTATCTTCTTTTTGGCCTTGACAACTCCAAAATTGATTCTCCTTTGCATCTCGCAATTGGCTTTCATAAGCCGATATCTTTGATGACTTGCTTGGATTCAACTTTCTTGAACTTCTGAACGTTCATCTGTTTTTGCCGATTAGGAACTGGCCCCCCGAGCTTTATAATTATAATCAGCTATCTAGGTGCAGTAATCATGGACATCTGCCTCCTCTTTGTTACTGACCGATCAAGCATTCGGCCCAGTAGCAGCAATAATGGAAAGATTCAGAGTCGATGTGTAGTGGGTGCATAATGCAGTAAATTCTGCTTTTCATGTGAACATCATAAACTCCATGGTGTCGCCGTCTCTGTCTTGAATGCATGAAGGGCTTTTCGATCAATAGTTTGTAGCAGTGATGCATCTGTACACAAATGCAAGTCTCCATAGTCCCCTGGTGGCTTGCTTTATTAGCTAGTACAGTGCAAGCCACGTACTACAACATATGTACACGTACTGGTGTACTGCATGGCTACACATGCAAGACTCTTTTCTCTTGTTTGCTTATTGATGTGCTCTGATAGTCCTTGTGAAAGGCACGCACTACCAGCGCCTCCGTTCATTGGAACGAGGAAGCTGTACGATGCGATGGCGCGGTGGCTTCATGTCATCTCCAGCGCTGCTGCCTTGGTGTCCCTGGCAATCTCACGGCATCATCGGCAGCGCATGATCTCGCCATCTTGCATGGCAACCTTGTGGCGCCATTGTCATTGTTAGCAGCCTCGCTCGCGCCGTCGAGGCGGGTGACCTCCAAGTCTTGTGGAGAGCTTTGGTCTTGTAGCTGTGCCAACGAGTGCCTCATCATCTTCATTTTGTCGACTCCATCTTCTTCAGTGCCGACGTGTCATTCACGTCATCGCCGGCATGTCGTAGATGTGTCTAGTCATTTCACGATCTTGTATTTGTGCTCTAGGAAAATCCGGCGGATCCATTCACCTTGATCCTATTCGCTTCGCTGAAAAGTGCTAGTGAAGCTTGTCGATCAGACTGTACATCGCTGGTCTTGCTGTAGTCTTGCAGGGTAGTGAACAGGTAGATGTTAAGGCACCGCACCGTCTCCTTGTCGATAGCTAGCTGGTTGCCGATGATCATCTTCATGTTCACGTCTAGGTGGAGCGCGCGCCAGACGATCTCTGTGCTGTTTGTGCTACGGCGAACGAACCGCAGCAGGAGGCTGATGAATTAACATGGCATCGCCGGGGGCTCTACTTGCTCGGGGACCTGCTAGTATGAAACGCCACAATCGACATAGCTGTCGATTAGCGCGTAGGTCTTCTTTCTCGCTATTAACCTGTGGGGGTATGGCCCCCGGTATCCTCAAGACAAGACATGGGCCGCACCATCAAAGGTAGCCCACAAGATCAAGGCGTGCACGGCGCTACTCGGCGTGCACCGCAAGACATTGTATAGTACCAAATAGGATACTTACCTTGTAACCCTACCTCCTCCAGAGTATATAAGGAGAGGTAGGGGTCCCCTAGCGGACAAGATACATCACGATCCATCAAGATCTATCTACTACATCTCAATATAATACACCAAAGACACAGGACGTAGGGTATTACGTCGACCAGACAGCCCGAACCTGTCTAAATCGCTGTCTTTGCGCCTTGTGTCACCGTCTGGTTCCTGATTACGCGCACCTCCACCGACAAATCTACCATCACGGGATATCCCTCGATGGAATGCCGACGATATTCTGTCGACATAGCCATTTGCATGTAACTAGCCGATAGCATGAACATCGGCTTCCTCCAACTTGAGTCAGCTCAGATAATTCTTCATTACTACTCATTGATATTTTCATTCATCAGCTGCACAGGTCACTCAAGAGGAGTTGATGGATGGAGGCCTTCCAATATACTCCTTCCATGGGAGTATTAATTAAAATAATCAGCCCATTGTGTTCTCCATTGCTTCATCGGCTATTGACATCTCTCTTCCTTGCTAGTGATCATCGTACAGCCGCCGGACATGTAAATTTGGCACTAGACTCCTGAACCTCGTCTCGGCTCTCAGTTTGGAATATTTTCAAAGTTCTTCTATAGCCGACTTTTTATACATCTGGACTTGGAGCCGTCAGAAGTAAGAGAGCTGCTATCCGTACAGGCCATCATCTCATATACGTGTATATGCTTTCCTTTACTTATCTGCTACTGTAGAGTCCAAATTACGTAACTTTCCCTTTTTCTAACATGTCATTTAATTTCTTTGCACAGCCCGTCAAATAATATTTATAAATCTGATCTCTTCCTAGCGGCTGATGCTTACTTGCATGTCGTCTATGTGTACGTCTGCTGGTGCTGCTATCTCTTCCACCTTGTACTTGACGTAGTCTTCAGCAGCACATCCTGAATTTTCTCCCGGAGACTTCCACAATAGCAACACGTGGTCTGGAGGTAGCAGACAAATGGCACATTGCACACACAAGGTTCACCATCGGCTATTTCTGCATCCAAAGCCGATGTCCCAACAATCCATCAGATTAATGCTATTTAAATATAGCTCGAGCACTTTTCAATACATATCACGGGTGGGGCTCGGCATGTGCTGCCGTCATATGATCCAATAAGCCACCTCTACGAAACCTCTGAGCAATATATCAGTGTCACAGAGAGTCGCCCCTGTGGTAGCCGATAGTCCATCAATCGGCTCTTCAATAGCTGATAATATACGCCAATACTCTAGTCAATGAAAACAACCTTTCGAACGTATTGGTTGCTTATAAATCTGATAGTAAAATATTTCCATCGGCCAATTTTAATATGTTTGCTGATCAACGCCCTCATGTATTGCTGTCCCTGATGTAAATCTTGCGGACTTCATAGGTTTTTTAACAATCCTTGCCGATCGGCTTCCATAGGCATCATCGGCCCGAACACTTGGTTCTGGTAAAGTAACTACTCCCTAGGCCGATGAGAATAGCAGCGGGTTGACGACATCTGTAGCCCTGCTAATATATAGGATAAAATATTTCTGCCAGCCTATGACAGCACAAACACGCAGGGTGACCATTCAAGACTTGCAAACTGACAGCTTCATGCTTCAAAATCTAAGGGCCGACGATGGTCTTTTTCCTGAGCTGATGACATCTTGATTGCAACATTGAAGGCTGCATCGGCTCAACTATCAAGCTATTTTTGGATCGAATGAAACAATTTATGTATTATAAATCCGACGACGAAGAAATTCCATCGGCTTGCAAATTTGGAAGCAGTACTCTTGATTTAATAATATTTTAGAAAACTAGCTACTGACTTTTTCCGTCATTTACTTTATGTTCATGATCAAATTGGCAGCAGCAGTCTTTTGCTGGAGCAGTTGACTCATGAAGACTGTCTTTGAGCCAATGGAGGTGAGGGCTCTTGCTTTTTGGTTTTTTCGGCCTTGCATCTGCACCGAGTAGGACTTGTTCTTCTTTGCTTGATAGGTTGCTTTGCTCCCATTTGTATCGGCTCCTTCAATCAGCTCCAGCACTACTACTCCTCTCGTCATCGCTTTTCATTACATATTTGCTCTTCTTTCATGGTGCCATCGTAGAGCATTGTACAATTGTACTCGGCCACGTGCAAACTTGCAGCGCCGTCCAACGGCCTGAATCGCCGCAACTGTTTGTTAGCCACTGTGCCGAGTTGCGGATCGCTGCGATACTGCAACGTGCTTTTGCTGGCCACCGCACCAAGTTGTCGATTGCCACGACACCGCCTCTGCTCGTGCAGTCGTGCCATGGCCAACATACAACATTAGGGTCTCTGTCGTTCTGGACTAGGATACGAACAGGTGGAGGCGTGGGGCAGCTGATCGAGACGTATTGGCTTCCTTTGGTGGGTTTTGCTTTAAAGGCCGATCACTACAAAAAGTCTCCATCGGCTTGGGCATAGATGTGTCATCGGCTTGGGGCAGGGAGGAACACAAATCCTGATAGTTGTTCTCTTCTCTCCTTATCAAATTGGCAAGTATATTAGCTGATTCAGGCCTTCTGACTTATACTGAACGATGTAACAGATGCCTTAGCCGTTCTTGCAACATTCTTCTGATCTGAACTAGAGCTTGATACAACTATTGATAGAATATTATATGCTCCCTTGAATAACTTTTCTCTTTCATGGCCATCTCGGTCTTGTACGACGCCTCCAGCCGATATTTAATTTGATCGGTAGTCATAATCCAGATGATTCCTGAACTCATCGGATATTCATGCAAACCAAGGCGGCCGGGCACGATCTCTCTTGAAACGATACTGACACCCAAAGCGAACATGTCCTGGACAAATCGGCTGATTCGGCAAGCCATGGAACGAGGTTGGCATCCGGCGGTACAGCTGTAGCCTCTCTGCGACGTTGTGAGCGTCGTCGGCGGCGTGTCCTCCGGCTTCTGCGACCCAGTAATATAACCATTCTGTTGTATTTACATAATGGTGAGAGGGAGGCCCCATCGGCAAACTGACTAATTGTTCTTCCCTTGTAACCGATCAATCTTCAATAGCTGGAAAACAACTAGTCGATGAACTGGCCCAAAATATCAAATTCCAACAACTTCATCGGCTATTCTGTACACGGTGGTGCATATAGGGTGCTGGGTGTCCGATGGAACTAATCGGCTACTCACAAGCCGATAACCTTAGAATAATCTGGAACATGTTGGCCTACGGAGAGCCAATAGATCCCTGTGCTGGAGCTGTGCCGATGGGTAAAATCGGCTCCTGTGCTGGTGGGTGAAATCGCCAAATCCCATAGGCAATTAAAATCTTGTCGGCTCTTCCATAGCTGATTGAACAACTAACCAGTGTTCCAACCTTTGTATTTAGTCACATCGGCATTGGCTATGCCAGAGACTCGCGACTCAATAGATCCCATGTATTTTTCCATGGCCAATGGGTACACAACTAGCTCCAGCTGGCTCTTCAACCGATGCTTTCTTTATTATTTTTTGGACATGATCCAATCGGCTTTACTAGCACCTTTATTGACTTTTCAAGCTAGTAGCCAATGCTTTCCAAACTCTACGTAAGCTGGTGGTGGCTCCATTGATAATCATATATACCTTATTCTTTTCCACCATTGGATCAATATTATTTAAATGTTATATTTGAAGCTTCTAGATTGGTGATCTTCAGGTCCTTCTTGATATACAGCGCTGCCCTGCTTATCACCGCGATATCATGGGATTCCAACTGTAGACGGATGTTGTGACTTGTGACCTCTTGGATTCCTAATATTTTTTCATATTTGAATATTGTCCTGGAATTCTGATCTTGATCACATCGGCTATTATTATAAGCCGATTATGACAGCAGGCAACCGCAATCAAATAGCAATGTATATGTTGGGCTCATGCTCTTGGGCTGTAGCACGTACTAGATGTACGATAATTCTTCAATTACTTTCGAAGCTAATGGGATGCTAGTTCGGCACGACATATTGGCATCTTGGATGGCCTATAAGTACATGGCGGCCATTGAACTGCCGATTAACTAAACGACCTCCATCGACTTCACGTTTGTTTGAAATCTTCGAGGCTTGAAATATTTGGACGGTACATCCTTAATGATCTGATTAAAATATGAAGCTATTGGAAGTGACATGGGAGCACCCATCGGCTCCAAGTTTTGCTGATCTTGTCCTTGCCCTTGTGTCCTGAAGTCTATGGATCCATCACAAAACATGCCGGTCAAGTCCATCTTCCCATGAATCCAAAGAAGATTCACAACCTGGACACCGAGACGATATAATGATAGAATCGATGTTGCATCTCTTAGATTGCCCGCTAGTATATTCATATATATCAGTTCCTTTGGTACTTCAGAAGGACTAGCAATAGTTGTATATCCCGCAACCGATACACTGAGGTAAATAATCGAGTCCCACTGAAACTGTACGTCAATTAATTGCCGATCAACATCCTTCCCGTAGAAAACATAATAAACACAATCGGCCTTCTGCCCTGATGTGCAGCGACTACAAATAGTAGATCTGACTTCTAATCATAGGATTGTGGTCCCACCGAGCGTGCCAAAACGTGTGTTGACACAAAAATATGACAATGCGTGCAACACACAGCAAGCCGGAAAGATCTGCTTGGAGTAAGCCCTGAGGTCCGCTTGGCTTCAAACACAAGATCGGTCGGTTTCGAGACCGAAGGCGTGCCAGTCAATTTGACCCTACAATTGACAAGGAGAAAATAGTCAATAATTTAAGGTGAAACAAGCCGGTGTTGTACCAGACAGTTCCGATATGTGGCTAAACAGCCGATTGATATGGCCATCGACTACAGAGTCGATATCTGACAATAAAGCGATATAACTAAACATTACCGGCTAAATGGAGCATGATCGATATAAAGTATCGAGCCGATAATATTAATGAGCATGATCGGTAATTTAACAGATAAAAACAATCATGAAATCGGCTAATTCATAAGTATAAATAACGAACATAAATAGCAAATGACTGAGAAACAGATAAACATAATAAGTTCAAGTAATCGGCTAAATAGCCGATACAGAGAAGATAGAGACATAACATGTGAACAATCAACTATTTAATATATGAACAGATTTATAAACTCATCAAATCTAGCCTATTACCTTTAACAGTGGGGTTCGACCGTATCGATGGCAGCCATAATAAAGATAACAGATTAAACCTTTAAAGTAAATAGATCTATTCACATTTAACAAAATCATGAAAACATACTATGAGCGTTAAAGTGCAGGCAATCGGCAATTTAGCCGATGCAGGCATAGCAAATAGCCAAGGTCAGCCTGGCCGAAAGCAAATCTACCAACTAGCATACTCTGATTTAAAGTGTTAACAGTGGGGATCGAACGGATCGTTACAGCCATAATAGTGAGCTATATACCAGATTCATCTAGCTAGTAAACCTACTCAAGATCAGACATGCCTCGGCCGCGTACTATGCACGATCAAGATCGAAGTTGAATGGCCGATAAAACATAATCCATCATTTAATGTATAAATTATCACAATATAGCAAAATAAACGATGGACCAAAAGGATGTGAGGCCAATCTAGATCGATCTCGATCGGGCAGGTTGATATTGCTGAAACTAATGACAATAAGAACATCAGTAAGATCGGTAACTTAATGAATCTACCCGAAGGATGCCACCCTTAGGTAGAGCCGGTAACTTGACCTTAATCTAATTCGAGAGGTCGAGCTTAACCGATGGTAGCTGTACTTGAACTAGATAAGGATCGATAACTAACTTCTACTACGACTTGCAAGAGGTCAATCAGCTGATGCAGCCTTACAAGCAACAATATAAATCGTGAAGGTACTTACAGACAAGCTGGAGGTCGAACTTAACCAATGACATCCCTGCTTGCTGAAGAACTCGCCGAGATCTACATTACTCCTACTCCTAAGGGTTGGCATGAAGCCGAAAAGGTAAAGACTATTTTGATTGATTGAGTAATGATCTTTTACGATGGTCGGGGGTTTATATTTATACCCCTAGGCTAATGACTCCTAGCTGTTCGTAACGTACAAGTCTTGTCTCAAAAAAATATCTAAACAAAAGAAAATATTAAGATATATGGACTCTAGCTTTCCCTTGTGTAGAATCCTTGCTAATAAAGCCTCTTTGACTGACGCATCCTTCTTGTTCGACTCAACAGGCAAAGCCCTGCAGGTACGTTACCTTGCTGATGAATATGCGTATATCCCTAATAGCTAAACAAGCAAGCCTTGTGATCACGAATATGCATATATATCTCCTTTGCTTTAATCGGCATCGGCATCCACGTCAAGCCCCACATGCATGTATGTGACTCTTTTATTTGCTTGCCTCTTCCTTGTACGTGGACCCCATCCCCAAGCTTCACGTATCCATTACGTCTACAAATACGTCATTTAAATTTCCTTATGCAGCCCTGCTGGATAATATAAAAATACTATCTTTCTCAAATATCTAAGCCAGACTCCTTTCTTTCCTATCTCCTTGCAACGTCTGCTTTCTCTCGTCTGGCCGAGCCTAGATACGGCAATTGTTGCAAGGTATACACGGCAACTGTTGCAACGTCTGCTTCCTCGAATCTACCTTTTAAACTCAATACTCGTCAAATTATCAGCTTTCTTCTATTGTCTTTCATTGGCAATAACATTACCAAATTTTGGTGTCAACGCATCAATTATAAACCATCAATATAACTTGCATATATACTTAATTTATCACCAAACTTAGGTCTAGGGGTTTAAACTAATAAATTCCATGAGTTTTGGTGAATCTATGTTTGTAGGAGGATTTAAATAGAAAACCATCAAGGTGGACCTATTCGTCAAAGAAATCACGTTTATCCACGATGGTACCAACTTGGGAAGATTCCAGAAGACACCACGAGACTCTCCACCGAAGATGGGGCCCACCTGTCACTAAGACAGGCCGACTGGACCCACCACTAGGCCGGTCAGCCTATGGGGCCCACGTGTCGGTCTCTCCTTTCTACGTCTGTTTCCCACCGCCTCCTAGATCACATCTACGCCGTTCTTTTAAGTCGGTTTGATCCGAGAGTATAGAATTGATGCTACCCCCTATATATACAGCCTTGTACCCTCACTAGGAGGGCCATCCTGAAATCCTAATTCATATCCTCCTCATCAGGATTAGAGCCAGCTATCAAGAGAAGATTAGTCCTCCATAGGATCTAGTCTTGTATTAGAAATAGAGAGATAGAGTGTAAGGGAAGAGTTTGGAGGAAGTACCGGCCTGTTGATGCTCTCTCTACAGCTTGTACCCTGTCAGAGTCAAGTTCTTTATGAGCTTGCTTCTAAGATTTCTCTAGTAATTAACTTATAATTCAAGTAAGTAACGTGTTTATATTGTTCTTCAGGTTTACGACTCTTTTTCGTACTTTAATCCTTGTCATTCCTGGGTTAAAGTAGTATTCGTAGTGTAAGCGTGGTGCTTAGATTCAGGTGCTTGTAGATGTACCCTACATTTTGGATTGGTGGTAGCTCGCGAGGATGACTCTTATAGCCTCATTGAATCCTCTATAGTCCACCTCCCATTTGTAAGCCTAGCAGGATTTAGTTACTATAGGAAACATACTCTGCCTGTGTTTCCCTTAGTAATATCCATAGAACTGAACAATAGAAGACATAGCTTACCGAAGTTAGACCTAGAATACCTTAGTGATCTCCTTTATACTCATGTTATCTTAAGTATTGTTGCTACTTTGGGTTAAGTTAGATATAGTTAATCTCACACGTTTCCCTATGGATACAATACTTGAAATACTTCTAGGTGAAAGCTATAGCGGTATCCATGCGCTTGTAGATTTATCTATGTGCGCTAATAAATACCAACATTGGTCCCTATCATGTAGGAGATGTTCAAGCAGTTGACGTGGTATGATCCGCTGCGGCTGCCGAACAGGAAGATGGAGGCAGTGAGCAAGCTCAAGTACATACTCTTGGACGACAGGTTTGCCTCCTCGTCGTATGACGGGCTACTCATTGAACTGGTGGTCGATCCGAATATGAAATGGTTGAAGGTGACATGGACTCCCACCAGGTTCCCGCAGTAGGAACAACTGGTACAGTTCTTGCACAACCTACCGCCAGAGTTCCCTCATGCTAGGGAATTCCTGCATGATGTAGTGTTGCCCCGCACTGCCGATAGGTACGATGTTTCCTGGGAGATTATTCCAGTTAACGTATTTTTGCAGCCGTGGATGTCGACCATCGATCGGGACTTGCTACAGCCGATGCTTACCAA